>QNUK01000337.1:600000-757500 GCA_013621035.1 Clarias magur
GATCTACCGCTATCTTAACTTGCTACATTAACTTTCGTTAAAATGCCGAAACTAAACGGTCGAAAGTGGGACTATATTTCACAAGAAAGGACACCGACACCGCGACGTGCAGCAAATGTTTTACAGCAGTTGCGTGTAAAGGGGTGAAACACGTCAAATCTAATTAAACATTTGAGGGCAAACGGAATAAACTTAAAAGCAGAGGGATGCACTGTGTTTGACGACTTGTGGATGACCCCAGCTTCAGTCATACCAACGGTAGCAAAAAGGAGCCAACCGATTATGATGATGACAGCAGCCTTCCCGCAGGATAGTAGTAGGCTAATGTAATGTTAATTACAAAATGCAAATCTTGCATTCATGCTAACAAATGGTCAAACGATTTGTAAAATACTAATGTAACATGGATTCTGTTTATAATTATGGCTTTCCAGCTTGTACTTAAACATTTCATATATTATTCAATTTTAAGCATTTAATTTTTTGTTCAATAAAAATGCATTCTTGAGTCATCCACCATCATCTTGTGGCTTTTGCAGAGTATCGGTTCAGGCATCGTTTTGGCACCGGTACCGGTTTAAAAGTATCGATTTGGCACCGGTATCAAAAAAAAAACAAGCGATACCCAACCCTACTTAATACAACCATGTGACAGAGACATCTAGGCTGTCCTTGGAAATTAACACCACGACAGGATCGTCTTCTGATGAGAAGGATTGAAGAATCGCCATACAAGTTCACTGCAGTTAGCTAAAGAAGTAGAAAGCCAAACTGGGGTGATTGTTTCCCGTCACACTATACGGTGTACACTGCAGAGGAATGGTATGCATGGGTGTCGACCATGAAGGAAACCTCTACTAAACGCCAGGGACAAAAAAGCCCAACTAGAATTTGCCAAGGCCCAGTGTATCCTGGAGTGATGAGACCAAGATAAATGTATTTGGACAAGATAAATGTATTTGGATGCCTTCAAGACTGTATGGCATGACAAAGGTGAGGAGTACAAAGAAAAATACAAGCATCTAAGGCCACTGTTGCATTTCTGAAGAAGAACCGGGTGAAAGTAATTCAGTGGCCAAGTATGTCTCCTGATCTCAACTTAATTGAACATCAATGGGAAATAATGAAGAGACAACTTGCGCATCACTCTCCATCTAGCATCCAGGCTCTAAAAGAGAACGTTCTTGAAGAATGGGAATGATAAATTTGTCAGCAATTTGCTTATTCCGTGCACAGAAGACTTGGTGCAAATCCTCACAAATTATGGAGGTCGTATAAAATACTAGATGTAGTCATTTTTGCTGTGGGGTCTTCATTTTTTAATCAACTAATTTGAGTAAAACTGAAGAGTTTGTCATCTAAGCTCTATTACAATATTAACCTTATTTTCATGTAATGAGCTAAACAAATGTTCTATAAAATTTTGGAAATTGTCCTTGTGGTCATTAAGATTTTGATTCAAATCTTACTTTTCAAAGTGGTTGTACTCATTTATCCTGAGTACTGTATGCCTAAAACTAAACTAAACAGAAATACAAGCAAATAAAGTATGTAAAAAAAATTAAGACACGCACCAGGCTCCAGCCATTTGCTGATGATGTGGAAATCTTTTCTGTGCAGCCCAAATGTTCAGAGCTTAAACTTGCTAAGCCAGTTCCTGATGAGATGGAAGGGCATGATGAGGAGTGTGTGACTGATAAGCTCGGTGTTGTACATAGCTGACAGGAAGCTTGCCTAGATTCATGTGATCAGCCAGAATGCCTTGACATATTCGTCCTAGTGCAGGCTGTACAGGATAGGCCACTCCTTCCCTCTGGTGCTTACATTAACAGATTAAGTTAAAATTCTCTAAATATCAGAATGATCCAGGGTTTCTTTTTGTAGGCGCTCTCTCTGTAGTCACACTACAATATGATCCGCGGTTGGCGTAGGCATGAGCTCAGCCTGACATACCCGTTTTTGCTGGAGGCGACGCTGCCTACTGTTGCATTTAGTGAGGACATAAACATCGATGATCACGCTCACAGCTGTTACATTTGATGAAAAACACCTGTTATGGAACTACCTTTGTCTCCGCACATTGTTATCTCAGTAGTAGGTTTCTCACCTACCATGCAGAAGACCTAATGCCCAAACCCCAGCCACTGGATGCAGTGGCGGTCCCAAGCCCAGGTTAAATGGGAGTGTTCAGCGTCAAGCAGTGTAGCCAGGGTAAATCCTGTGCCAAGTTGTTGTGCGGATCGCATGGTCTGCTGTGGCATCCCCTAGACAAGAGTAGCTGAAAGACTAACAACAAATCCCACACAAACAAACATGACAAACATGACTATTTCTACAGGCAGTTGGAGTTTTCTAATACCATTTAGAGAAATGACACACACACACACACACACACACACTTTAAACATACAGTACACAAAAAAGACTGCTAGAAGGGCGCGCACTCAGACACACACACGTGCGAGCGCGCACACATGCACGTACACACCGCCCTGTGTGGAGAGGAGCGCGCGCCCAGAGAGCCGCAGTGGCTCCTCCACGGGGGACTCTGATTCCAGGTAAAATTTTATTTAAAAACACTTTTAATTCATAATTCTATTAGTTTTATAAGTTTTTTTTTTAACGACATGTGGACGTGCTGTTTTTATACGGTAAGATCTTATCTTTAATCCTACGCTGATTCTAGTCAAGTACAAGTACTGATATAATTAACAAAGTAGTTCTGCACCATTTATCACCAAGGTAGTAATATGATCATCATCTAATTAACTTGTTTAAGAATCGCCTAATCAACTAGTTTAGGTTGATTTGACTGTTATTATATTATTATATTAATAATAATATTAGCACTTTAACTTTTTATGTTGATTAGTATTTTTTTATTATGTCAATGATGTCTAATAACGATGTAAATGTAATGCGTTCTTACTTGAATTCGATCAGCTGTCACACACACAACAACACACACACACACACAGCCCCAGTATGAAAACTCGTGTCTGTACACGTTGGTGAGCGAGGGCGTGTACGCTTTGGGTTGACGCTCAGCCAATCAGCGCACCAGACACGCCCCCTAGTAGGCGGGTTGTTTACGGGGCACTCGTGAGGTAGCGGCGGCTCAGGGGAAGGTGCGGCGGCGGATCCGCGGAGTCGGTGCGCGCGAGAGTTTGACACGCGGAAATGATCGAGTGATGTCACACGCCGGACCAGGCAAACGTCCGAAGAGAGTAACAGCGATATGTTCGTTTATTTGACGCAAAGAAATGACGCAGTGTAAAGCCAGACAGAGGTGTCGGTCTGATCCGGTGTGTGTTCCGTTCTTCTCCCGAGCTGAAGCCAGAGTCCATCTAAGGCTCACTGAGGGGGTGTGTTGCCCTAAAAACAATCCAGTGCACTTTTGCGAAGACCTAGCTGTCTCTTTTTTTAATTATTCTCAGACAAAGACTTAAGGATTTGAATACAGGTTTGGTCTTATCATTTCTATTTAACACAGCTTACTTGTGTTCACAGTTAGCTGAAATGCAGACTTCTTCCAAAGGCTTTCCACATCAGTGTGTCCTGTCTGTGTGTGACTGTGTGAGGGATAGCAAAGCTTCTCATGAGCCTACAGTATTATCAGCCATTTTGTATCTCATCATGTATAACATACTACTACTACTAATGATAATAATAATACATCTGTTTTCAGATTCCTTTTTTTTTTAGCTTCTGGTCGTCCCATTTGGTCTGTCCTACTGAGAGACAGAGAGTAGGGCGGCTGTAAAGTCCCAGGCAGGACCGCGGGTCATGCATTCGGCAACAAGGCGAAAGAAGGCAGGCCTGGTACAGTACACATCAACATGCATTCCAACATAACACTATCACCAGTTCAGTTTTGATGGCATGAGTGATGTGCTGTGTCCTAATTTCGGACCCCAAAGCAAAAGTGATCTCATTCAGCTCTCCGCAGGTCAGAAATGATTCTCAGGAGCGCGCAGACGTACAGAAACACTGCCAAGGCATCGTTCAGGCATCGCCAGGTCTTGCAAAGTCAGAGCAGTCAAACACCATGCTTTTCTTACAGTCCTGCAATGTCGATCTGCAATACCGGTAATCCCACTTGATTTATGTTTAACTCCATTGTATTCAGCACATATGCGAGTGTTCTGTGCGTTAACACTAAACCCAATAAATCATCCTACACACTGATAATAAATGCTCCCCTCAGTGTTGTCTGTTGTCCTATTGCTTCTGTGAAGATGTGACATTGTATAAATTTATTGTCATGTCTTTTTATTCTCATGTCTGACATTGTATGAATTTATTGTCATGTCTTTGACAGGTCCTGTACAGTGTCCAAATTATTTTTCAAAGATCATAAGAGTACATCGAGATATCATATTTAGCAAATGTGACTTTGCAGTTGGTCTCATTGGCTTGATGATATATGCTGATTCACAGAAACATTATAATCCCTGTGTTTAACCCCATTATTTAAGGAATGTTAAAAATAATCAATAATTGGTTGCTTAGATTATTAACTGTTAACTACTTATCATTTAGGTTGATGTTTTGCAACATTTCTAAAAGAAGTTACTTCCCTTTATCACTTACGATTTGATGATTATAAACAGTAATGCCATCATCACGTTCTTTTCTTTCTTTAATTCTTCCCTGAAGTTAATTAGACAAAACAGAAAGTACTAAGCACCTGAGACACCCAAGTTTTCTTTCATAAATGTTAAAAAAAATTATCTTTCCAGAAATCAGTGATTATATGAGTTTGTTCAATAATAACATGCTTTGCACATGATTATTATTCGTTTTGGCTTATGTGGAGCTTCCATTCTAAATGAGAAGTGATTGCATACGAAGGCCTTCCTGAAAGTAATACAAAAGTAAGCATAACATTTTTTATTAATCGACACAGTTTGTCTCAGTTGCACATGTTGGTAGAGTATCTCTACCTCTATCCAAAGATACTACTCAACATAGTCTCCATCACAAGTCATGTATGTGTTCCATCGTTGAACCCAACTCTCGAACTTTATTGCAGTCGATGTTCTCCCACTGACTGGTTTGACTTCGATGCAGGTTTCCACTTCTTTAAGCTTCTTCGTGTGCACATTGCTTGTGTCAATGGTGTCATTTCCATAAACATTCTGTAGCTCAGCTGGAGACCATCAACTCCAACAAAAGGGATTTTTATAGAGTATTTGAGAGTTGGGTTCAATGATGGCGCAAATTCAGGCATCTGATGGAGACCACGTTGGGTAGTACCTTTGTACAGAGGAAGAGTTACTCTACCAACATGTGCGACTTGAACAACCTGTGTGAGGCAATAAAAATGTTATGCTCACTTTTGCTTTACTTTCGGTGCTGACCTGCACGGTCAGTCTGTCTCTGTCTTCTATCCGATCACACTCGTTCTAAGAATACATGTAAAACATTTTTAATAACTTCATACTGCATATTGAATTAGAGACACATCACGTCATGCATACTATTCAAATGTAGGTCTATTTATAGTTATATTTATTTTTATCTCTGTTACAGGAGTCCTGAATCAGTAGAGATGGATGAGATAATGGCTGCGATGGTCCTTACCAGTCTGTCCTGCAGTCCAGTGATCCAGAGCCCTTCACAGAGAGATCCTTTAGCACGTAAATGATATCTTTATTTACTGAAGATTGATGATTTCTTGGCATGTATAGTATATAAATGTATATAAAGAATGAGCTAAGAGAAGTTATGATAACTGACACTAAAGGCGTAGTCCTAATCAGTGACCCCAGATACAGTATATGCCCAGTATATGCCATGTGGTTAAAAGGACATGGAAGTGCCCTGGTATAGCATCCAACTAAATTACCCTCCATTCACCCACCTCCTCAGCCCTTTATTCTCCATATGCACTATCCAGATGGCTCACTGGATATGGAGTGTGGTGGAGGGGAGCTGTCAGACAGCGGCAGCAGTGGTTACTGGAGCTGGGAGCACAGCAGTGTCAGTCCTGCTCCCTCACCGTCTGTCACTGACACAGACAGCAGCATGGGGCAGCGGGCAGATGAGGGGCTGCACATAGAGCTGGATCTGGCAGCAGGTGACGAGCAGGAGATCAGACAGTGTATGGTGAGAGATGTGTAAGATGTTTTGTAGCAAATTGTTCAGAAATGTTTAAGATTTTTAGACTGTTTAGGCTGTTTCCCCCCGGTTGTGCTAGACTTCGAGCAGGGGAGTATATAGGTGTTTGTGGCCAGGCTGCGGCAAAGTGCTGACATCACGGGTTGGGATAAAACGGCACATTCGCATTCTCCATCTCGGGTGAGCTTGTCTCTTCAGGAACAAGTGTATGGAGGATTATATATATATTTTATGCAATATCACATGACTGTGCCGGTGGAACCTACTCATATTCTTCTTATACACAGGGGAGCAGAACAGTCTCATAGAGAAGAAGATTTTTATTATACCGAAGTCTTCTCAGAAGAAGATGAACCAACGTCTCCATCTTTATCTTCATCATTCACCAGTGCTCTTTGGTCCTCGTGCAGCTCCACCCCCAGCCAGCACACTTCCCGAGATGCCCCGTCATCTTCCAGCACTCTCAGCCAATCTGCCCCCGGTAGTGTGTGGCAGATACACACAGAACATCTCTACCAGGTGATGCTCTCTTGTTTTAGCTCGCTTTGTCGAAGCAACATAGCACAAGAACAGTAGATAGTCGTGCAGACCAAAGAGTCTAGGTGCACTTGCACGGTTGTCCTTCTGAATGATTCTGGGTATGTGTAGTTTATGTTTTGCTTCTCTGAGTTGCTTCTGAATTGTCCTTCTGTATGCCTAACTCATGTAGGATTTCACAAAGGAACAGCCAATATCTTTTTTTGTAGCCTAATTCTCATTTTTATAATTCATTTTTCCAGGCTTGTGCACCCATTGAGGTAACCACATCCCCAAACTCTCCATCCTCCAGTGATTGGACTTTAGCTGCACTCCCTCTGAAGCCGCAGGTACCTCTTACATACACACATGTACATATCGTTTAAACACTAAGGAGTATTCTGCTGCTTGCACTGTAAGACCTCTTGTAATGACACGCATGCTGGCAGCCTAGACACCAATGTGTAAGCCAATCAGACCATATTGAACTTGTGCTTCTGAATAAAAAGCACACCATTTCTACTGAGTTATACAGTACATTATGAATAATGACATCTGCATGGTCTCATAACTGATTTTCTTGATTTCCTGATGATTTTCCTAGTTTTAAAGGTTCCTTATTTTACTATTTTTTTAACAATTGGACACTGGTCTCAGAGTGTGTTACTGTGTTAATGTGTTAATGTTCCAGCTGAAGTAGCCCTTCGATAATGCATTTCTATCACTTAAACCGCCTTTGTTTCACTCTACCTTCGACGAGGGTGCAGTTTTAGTGTCTATGTAAATGAGCTACTGATAAGCCACGCCCCTCCAGAGAACAGCAGAGCTGAGCCCCAAGCTGGAGGGGAGAGAATCTTCCCTCCCCTCTATATGAGGTGAAATGTTTCATATGAGGTGAAATGAAGGGGATAATCTATTGGATTGTTTAAATCCCAGACAATACAAAAATGGAAATTGAATTGAAGTGGAATGAGACAAAGAGAATGAATAATGTGTTTGTTTCTGCTGCACTACAGTACATACACCAGATAATGTCAGCGTTGTGTCAATTAGAGAAATATAACCAGTGCGGAGGGCTGTTCAAGTCAGACCGGGACTTTTAATTGTGCAGAATAACAACACTTGGAGCGAGGTCAGGACTGTATGGAGGATTTGGGAATAAATTTGAGTTCTAGTAATGTGTAAGTGGTATTGGTGAATGATTGTGTGAACAGCTTCCACGGACAGATGCGTCTCTTCTGCAAGTTGGCGACAAGTTATTCGTCATTCACTCATCAGGGACGAACAAAACATAATTGTGATTTATACATATTTCCTCACACTTATCAAATTAATTTCCATAATATTGTAATTTTGTTAATGTCCATTTTAAAAGTGCTTTATATTAAGAACTGAATTTATTTGAACAAGTCTCCATTTGACTCCTCATACATTCTGGGAAGTGATGAAAGAATTAGAAATGCAAAACAGTTTAAACCAGCACAGTGGAAGTCTTATTGCTGCGGGTTTGTCATCGTCTTCCTTCATCGCCTGATTCACAGGTCAGCGTGTCACGTAGCCGTTCCGTCAGCATGGGTGAGCAGTGGCTACAGCGGAACAACACTCCTTCCAGATCACACACTCTGAGTGCATCGCCATCCAGAGGCCAGTGCTCCAGCCGGTTTGTGCTTTCCATATTTAGAAATGGATTACAGTGTTCTTTCCATCCATCTATCTTATAACTAGTATGCACAACTTTTAACCCTTAATAAAGAAGCACTGCAATCAACACGCCATTGTTTGCTAATGTGTAATCATTCATAATCACATTGCTGTCTAGCCAGCCATGATGCCACTGCAGCAATTTCTTTCTGAGGTTATACTATTAAGGGTTTAATCCGTTCTCCGTATGTGTGTCCGTTCAGGAAAGGACGGGGCGAGGCAAAAAAGTGCCGCAAGGTGTACGGCGTGGAACGCAGGGAGCAGTGGTGCACAGCTTGTCGTTGGAAGAAAGCCTGTCAGCGCTTCCCTGACTAAAAAATAACGTTTCTTTCTTTCATTTTACTCCTCTCGGCAGTGTAGAGGACGCAGAGAATCCCATTTTTACCTTTTGTACCTGTTTTCCATAAAGGTTAGGGCATATTTTTTATGATCTATTTCTGTGACGTGAGTTCTGGTCAGAGACGTGGTGCAGTCCCTGATCCCTTGAACCTATGAAGCTCTTAAAAACAATTGCTATAATTTCCTTGCATTATTTAAGTGATTTTCAGTTCCAGATGTTATATAGGTAACATCTGTACAGTGTTTTTTCTATTGCCTTTTTTATATCCTGAAACCTGCTTTAGCAAATTGTATTTCTATCAATTAGAGCTGTTAAAAATCATCTTTGGTTTGGTTTATAAGAGCCCATGACACCGCTCTTACTAGTTAAGTACAAATGCCACACATAAACTTTGAAGGTATAGGCAAATGCTGAGCAGCTGTAACTTATAAATGAGTTTGAAGCAAAGTGCTATGCTTTTCCATCATGTGTAACAGTATTAAGATTTGTGTGTGATGTATTAAAACATTGGACAATTATTATACACACATAGCACTCATAAAGAACAGGAAACTGTCAGGGTAGAGGCCAAAAAGACGCTTTACACATCAGCCTGGGACACCACAAGTCTCGATCGCTCACCTGTGTCTCCTCACCTTGATTAGCCTCCTCTAACATTCAGTGTCCAGCTTTTGTCCTATTCGCCGTGCATGTCTTTTGTTGCTCATAGTTTCTTTTTTGCTTAATGTGTAAAGTCCATGTTCATGGTTTTTGTGTTCTCTGTCATGTGTGTTTGTTTGCATTCACTCATTTGATAAATAAACGATCTGCACTTGCATTTGCCTTCACTAGCTTTACCTTGAAAAACATGACATGGTGATTAAAAGACAGTATATGTACAATGGAAAAGCTGATGGTTGCATGACAAGCCACAAGAGAAATAATAAACTATTTTATTGATATTTTATATGCTTTTTATGTACAGTCGAAAAAAGGAAAAGATCACTTTAGGTTGGAAAATACCTGAAAGAAAAGATGTATTTGAATCCTTTCACAAACCAAAATGTAATATGCTTTAAAGGATACATTTTCCCCAAAAATAAAAATGACAAATGAAGAATACTGTAATGAACACAGACCTGTATGCCAAAACCTTTTAATAGACGACTTACCTAAATAATATAATCAAATAAATAATTATAATATTTAAAAAAATAATAATAATAATAATAAAATGTTTTCTTTTTTTAATTGAATACTATGAGGAAAATCGAATTACTAAAATAATTCCAATTTAATTCATCCTTTATTGAAATTTGACCTAGAACAGGGATCATTTAAATTTAATATCAAAGTCAAATCAAAGTGCTTGTGTGTGGGAGTGAGTAAAAGAAAGCGATGGAGCTCTAGAGGGCAGAATTGCTCCATGGATTTAGGTTTGACGTATTCTAGGGGGATGAATCTAAAATGGCTCCCTTATTCAACATTTGCTCACTCATTCATTGTCTTTATCACTTTACAGGTGTACTGTCTACTGTGTAATCCTTTACATAGTGCCCTAAGACTTAGGGCACTAAATAAGCCTATCCCAGGAGACTTAGGGCACAAGGTGGGGTACACCCGGACAGCGTGCCAATCTATCGCAGGGCACACACTTATTCATAAGCCACAAAGAATTTGGAAACACCAATTAGCCTTCTGCATGTCTTTGGACTGTGGAAGGAAACCAGAGTACCCGGAGGAGTCACCCAGCGAGCATGGGGAGAACATGCAAACTCCATGCACACAGGTGGGGACCAAACCCGGCACAGGAGGTGCAACGTGACAACTACGCCACCGTGCCGCCCCTATTCAACACATAGTGCTTATCTTATCTTAAATTGCTATCTTCATTTTAGACAACAGTGTTATTTTTTAAGCTAAGCTATGTGTTCACATTGGGGAGTTTAGTTCACATGATGCGCTATAATTTTTAATTTCGATTTCAGCAAGCAACACAAAAGTTCTTAAATATGAGACTTAAATAAAGATAAATTTAAAAAATCTATGCTGGATCATTTCCTTGTTTGAACCCATATCAAATGTTATCAGTGGTGGAAAAGACAGGATGATAAAATAGATAAAGTGCTTTTTCCTTCATGACATTCAACTTATGACGAAAAACAAACGACCACAGTGCTCTGCGAATCCTCCTACATCCAGAGCTGATACTGATGATGGACATGCTCGATGGAAGTTTCAGTGCATCGCTTTTATTTCTGCCAAGGTTAAAACCCAGCCAAGTGGCTGAAATTCAAAACCAACAGCTTGTTTGTTACTGAATTAGTGAGCACAATGAGCTCGAAATATCAATAGTGGAAGCAAACAACCAAAACAAAAAAATCCTCATTGGATATCAATGCAATATCTTTTAGCTCATCTTGGATGTGGTACATGATGGCGGTAAGAGGAGAGATAAGCACCTTCTGTATGGTGGTTAAACCTCATTCTTTTGTCGAACCGCAGCTGTAGACAGGTTGGAGAATTGGCCCGAGCGGCCCGTGCGTGCAGTGAGACTCAGGTACTGCCTCAACAGCTGGCTCACTCGCTTCTGGTTGTTCCACTTGCGGGCTGACTTCCGGATCCCGATAAAGCCACCGTAGCGCTTCTGCATGGGTCTCCCAGAGCTCACCAGCTTACGGAAGCCGTGGCGGCCTTTCATAAAGCCGCCAAAACGTTTGGAGAGATTGAGGGAGGAGGCACTATCTTGGTCCTGCTCGTCCCCCTTGTCGGCTCTGTCTCGCTCCTCCTCAACCTCCATACCAGAGTCGAGCCCCAGGTCATAGGTTTCCCCAAACGGATCCAATTTTTGTGGCTCCTCAGAAGCTTCGTGACTGCTGAGCGCCTGAGCCATGTGACGGAATCGCTCCAAAGCTTCTGAGTATTCTACTCCCTCATCCTCCATCTTCACTATAGCCAGAGGCTTTACTTCATCTTCTGAACGCTTTGATAGATCCTGTGGTAGCAATGCAGCTGGATTTAGACCCAACACTTGGTAGCAGAGATCCCAGGTATGAGCGGGGAATGCCTGGGCCTCACATTCCAGCAAACACACCTGCCGAGACATCATGTCACGGGCGAATTAGACAAATGTGGCGTTTTACCAGAATAGCCCTATTAGTGCAGCAATCAGAACTGAAATGAATCCTCATTTTTCCACTAACACTGCCTGTGGGTGTAGGAAAGGCGTCTAATCTTCCAAAAGAAGCAAACTGTCTATTACTTAAGAAATAGAAATTGTCCCTTTTGAAGGGAGAGGCTTCACAAAAATGAGGCTTCATATAACAGAAAGCTCTGACCAGGATGTCTGTAAAAATTAATTACCCATTTCTAATTAAATACAGCTTACAAAGGATTCTAAGTGCCATGTAGGCATGGTTAAAAAAACAGGCATGAGAGTGCAGACATATTTGTATGCATTCATAACTGCAGGTAGTTCAACATGAGCATGTGAGTGGCTGAAAATTTAAAAATCATAAGGTAAGTTCCTGAAGCCTGAAAAGCCCCTTATGAGAGTCAATATAGCCACTCAGTAAAATGCCATACACATAAGTGGCACACTCTTCTCTAACCAATTATGTGCATATATTAACTGAAGTGACTCGGGCACAGCATTTTGCATCTTCAAACCCATTAGGAACTTGATTAAAGAGCAAGTGCTGTGACACTAAAAGCAATTTTTTTGTCAGTAATTTAAACAGCGCTTATAACAGTCTGAGATTTTGTCGGGTAACAAATCAAGATATGTACATTTATGTGAAATATGAGAGAAAGTGTGAGAGAGAGAGCGAGAGAGAGAGAGAGAGAAAGTGATCACTCACAAGGGTGTTGAATGTTTGCTGTGGAGGCAGGAGAAGTCCACAGGTTAAACAATCTCCCTGGCAGTCGCCACGCCCAGGGACACACAAGCTCAACAAGAGAAGGACCCAAAGTGGCGTCTTCATGACTTTTTTTTATGGAAAACCCCGGTGTAGAGTTTTAAGCTGGAGTGAAGGGTGAAAGGTCGCAGGATTACTGAGTAAAAAAAAAAAAAAAAAAAAAGTCAAGCATCAAAATATAGTCATTTCTAGCCTAATTTATTGTCTAGCTTCATACAAGAACGGAATACAGTTATAAGAGTAAAAAACTTTATTTCTCTATATAATCCCCTGCTACACTAATGCACTTATCCCAGTGTTTCCTTAGTGCTTAGAAATCATCAAGGTAGAAAGTTTTCTGAGTGTGCCAGAGCCATGATGTGACTACCTGCTTCACATTTGAAACCCCAGCCTCCCAGGAACTCCTTTAATGGCCCAAACATTGGAAAGGTCAGGACTGTACATGTTCCTGTAATGCGCAAGTGGTGTTGGTGAATGAGTGCATGTACAGTTCCCGCAGACTGATGTGTGTCTGCTACAAGTCGGTTATAGTTATCAGTCAATTTTCAATGATTAGGCATTTAACCCGCTTTATCGCTGAACATTCATTTACATACTTACAGACTTTTTAAAAAAAACGTTTGCACCCTTCAAATGTTTTACTGCAGCTAAGAATATAGTACAGTGCTAAACATACAGTGCTTGAAATGTTCTGTAAATGTCAATGTCAAAAGTTTCATCACAAGTCCCAGAGTGTCTTGACTACCCCTTGTGTAAGCCATAACATTAGAACTACCTAATATTGAGTAGGTCCCCCTTTTGCCACTATATCTGTGATGCACACATTTACATTGGAGCCAGCATTTACCTTTCCATCAAGTTTATCTACACTATGGCTTCTCTTAGATCAAACTACCCTGGCCAGCCTTTACTCCCCATGGGCACCAGAGAGCCTGGGATGCCCATGACCCTGTCCACAGTTTTCCTTTGTTGAACCATTTCTGGGAACATTCTACAGTTTTGGATTTGCTCTGATCCAATCATACTGCCATCACAACTTGATCCTTGTCATAGCAACTCTGTACAGATTTGTACAGATACAGACACTGCATACATTGCATACACTGTATACACTGTATGTAAAGCAAAACTATAATTTAAGGAATTAAAAATATAAAAAAATTATGATTATACTGACTTGTCACACGTCAGGTAATATGACCATGCAATGAGTGATAATCTCCTGATCATATATTATTCACTGGTGTTGCCTTACCAATACACTGGTATATTAAAGGATTGGATTGTTTATAACTATGAAATAAATTTGGTATTACATGCCAAAAATAAATAAATAAATTGTGAATACGAGGGGCATACGAGGGGCATGCTTGCATTTGGATTCATTTGGAGTACATGTTTGCATTAGAGAGGAATGGCATGATAATTTCACGGTGCGATAACTGGTGAACCCAATTTCATGGGTTTTTGATAGTATCTGCTGAAAACCGATTCTGAAGGACAACAGCAGCAGGATTAAATTACCTGGTTAGGGAAGATAGAAGAGGAGCACATCTAGCTTTTATTGTTTTTTTAAACATAGAAAAATATATATCATAGAAAGATATATCATAGTAGTTATAGTAAGTTTAAAGAATAATAAAATGTCCATAGTAACATTTATTTTCAATTATCTTTCCACAACCATTTCCACCTTGGCCAAACATGACCAAATGAGGCATGCAAGAGGAAATTTTTTGCCATATGCCATTTAATTGTGCATATCTCCAGCCCGCAGCAGATGCTTTATCAAGACATGTGTCTTTCTCAAGGGCAAAGTGTAATGTTGAAGGACATTGATATAAGATGTTAGGGCTTAAGCTTTAATTGCACCCACTTTTGCCCCTAGTCCACATCTATAAACGTGACCTTTGAGTTCATCAGTCTTCCCCACTCAGGATTTTTTTTTTATAGCACAGGCTGATTACACTTTCTCAGCACATCATGTTATGGAAGGCAAAATTAAACATTCACCATCTGTTTTTCCTCTCGTTCTAAAGTTCATTAACAAAACTCATCATAGCCTTTAATTGATGTCTGAATTAGCATGTTGTATGGCATAATGAAGAGGAAATGAGAGAGAGCGAGTAACTGTGAGTAACAAGGACTCTGAGTCACTCTGCCAGCACACATTAGTCACGATGAGATTAGGGCCTCGCACGCTTTTTATCAACCTTTAACCAAAAATCAACCTCCAACTGTAATGAAGTCAAATCTTCTTTTTTCTCTCTTTCTTTCCTTTTAAACTTTCTATTTAGTGAATAGAAAGTGTAGGACTGATTACAGGCTAATAATATACTATATGATTGTGAACAATGAGGCCATTTACGATGGCAGGATGACCAGAAAACATTTTTCAGTCAATTTAACACACTCTCACACGCTGTTAATGCAGCTCAGTTAATTTCCTAAAAGCTACACAACGGAAGCTTTTTTTTTTTTTGAAATTATCTTCCTCTTTATAATCTTTTATTGAAAGGGGTTTTGGAGATAATAAGGAAATAAAAAGCAGCCAGTGTGAGAACAATGGGAGATGTGAGACCATCAAAAGTGTCCTTTCAGTGCTCAACTACTTTAATTGACTTTTTATTACTTTGTACTGTACATATTCATATTCATATACATAACACAATAATTCTACAGTTTACCAAAGATCTTTGTACAAGCTGGCTATCAAAAATGTATCTACTGAGTGGTAACTTGTGAAATATAACAAATATCAATAGATATATAGATACTTTATCATTGTACAACGAAATTAGGTGTCACTCCTTAAGGTGCATAAAATAGAATAATATGGGTAAAGTATAAACACAATTATAACAGAGTACAAATAGAAAAATATTGAATGAGATTTACTCATTTCACATGAGACATCAAAGCAATCATATTAAATATTTAGATTTGTATTATATTTATATAATATTTAGATATAAATCATTTCAGATATAAACAATTTATCCAGTATTTCCTATTATAAGATTAAAATAAACCAAATATAGGATTAATAGTGGACACTGCACACCTGCACATTCATGGACATTCATGGACATTACTTACTGATTCTATTTTATTCCATTTCCTTGATGCACATAATCAATGATGCACATAATCAATGATGCACATAATCAATTGATTAAAGTCACTTTAAATATTGTCATTTTCAGGCATATTTGCACACCCCCCTGGACATTCCTATTTATATTCAACTTCATTCCACACAAAATTTCTACATATTCTATATTTTCTATATTGTACAGCTTGGTTTTTCTTATATTTTCTTATATTTTTCTTATATCGTATATTTTGTATTGTATAGATATATTATTCTCTCTTAGCTAAATTTACTTTCTATTTTCTTTTTCATATTTATTTCCTATTTTACTTTAAGGTCACGGGAAGTCCTCTAAGCATTTCACTGCATATCGTACTGTGTATGACTGTGTATGTGACAAATAAAATTTTAATTTGAATAAGCCTATTTTGAGTAATTTGATGATTGCACTGACTATATGCCCATAGCTTTAAAATGGAGAATTGCAAGTTTTATTTTATAAAATTTTTTTTTTTTTTTTTTTTTTACACCATTTCTCATTAATGTCATACTGTGTATGACTGTGTATGTGACAAATAAAATTTTAATTTGAATAAGCCTATTTTGAGTAATTTGATGATTGCACTGACTATATGCCCATAGCTTTAAAAATGGAGAATTGCAAGTTTTATTTTATAAAATTTTTTTTTTTTTTTTTTTTTTTTTACACCATTTCTCATTAATGTAGTGTTGTGCTGAATGAGTTTGTAAAGGGCTACATGCTGCAGCTAAGAGATTACAAGCCTCCACTCACATTCCCCCAGGGAAGAGCTGTGAAATGATAAATCTGAGGCAATTTTAATCCGATTAAAGCAGCCCGCTCCCTTTCTCCCATTTAAGGAGCCACCTGATGCTATCAACTTCAAGGTAAACAGCTAGTTTCATTTTTCCTACCTGAGGCCACACTCCATCTCACCACCCAGTCTGTTAGCACTGTGTTGCAGGTTGAAGACAGATAAGCAAATCTGTACGTCCTCACTATGACGTCTGACGCTGCTTACGTAGAAGTGAGTGTAACAATCTAATTGTCCCCGTCACCACCACCACCACACCAACCCCACCCCCCACTACCCAGTCTATGAGTATATAAAATAAAACGTCTTATGTAATGGCCCACATTATTTTACCCTGCATTTAGCAATTTCATTTTGCCTTTCGCAAAGTCATTTTATTTTAATCATCAGAACTCTCATTGTCATAATGAGATACATTTTCAGTCAGCCTACAGACAAATCATAAGCTCGGTCAATTTAATTGAGAACGCATCGATAGCCTAAAGGTACGGCATCTGTGGAGATGATTTTACTCCTCCTCCACAAGCAATTATTACATTATCTCTCAGTGCCCACAAGGGACTTTATCGTAAAAAAAAAAAAAATAGAAGCAATCCAAAGCAGTGAATGGATGCTTTAGGAATTCAGGTTGGTGAAGACATTTACAAAAACTGTTACTGTACAAAGTCAGTCAGCTAAACTTCAATGGAAAATGGATATCAAATCAATCTGTTATGTTGGCAGAAATTTCTCAGGAACTCATCTCATTGCTATTTTTGGACTAGTGATTAGGCAAGAGACGAAATTTGAAATGAAGAGCCAGCACAAATCACAAAGTTTAGATCCAAAAAGCAGATAAGGACATATTTAAAAATTCTTCACCGTGCTAAAACACGCCACCTTGTAAGTTCTGATCCAGCTAACCTCATCGTCAAAATGTGACAATAACATGTGACATGTACATGTAAACAGGTAAACGTCTCAGGCATTACTTGATGATACATAAACACATCAAATGCTTAAGAATTTGACAATGCATATTTTCCCATGCATAACCGTAGGGATGGCCCAAGAAGAGATTTTTCTCCTTCTCTGTGTGCGCACATTTACACGTTGCATATTTTAAAACACACACTAATGTATATCAAGCACATGCTTTGATTAATCTGTGGATTCAGGAGTAGGAAAGAGGAAAGTCATTGTGCACATTGCGCAGTTCACTTAGTTCACAGCTTACATGCCATACAAGCATTCATTTTCCTGACAGGTGTAACTAATTATAAGGTGTTAAAAGCAATTACAGTAAGAAGCCACACTCCTAATGAAAAGGAGAATTGGACAATTAGGCAAAACATGACTGGGATATTAAATCTAGTTATTTTCTAAATAGAACATTTTACTTGTATTCAGTATTACTTCCTAATTGCTTTTAATATTTTCCATATACTTCAATATTTATGGCTTTTTTCATGGTTAATCATGCCCAGAGACATTACATTGGTTTCACAGGACATTTAATACATGTCTGATACAAAATTATTCCCAAAATGCATTTGGCATAGGAAGATACGCATGCTTAACCTTCAGATGAGGAAGAAATTACAGCTGGGTGTTTCAGTTCAGTCAAATGGAAAATAAAACGTTGCTTACGTCAGGATCATGGCAACAGCAATGTCAATAAGGATCAAGGATCAAGTAGCTCAGATGTGGTCCATTTATATCCGCAAGAACATTTACATTTCGTAATTCAAATGACTTTTGATGTTCAAAGGATTTTTTTGAAAATTTCAATTTAATTGCAGAAGTCAGGAATCAATTAAACATTACACTCCTGGGCAGTATTTTGGATCGATACTATTAAGGTTAAGATCCTCTTCCTCTTGTGTAATAATCAGGTGCTTATGCTTGGGAAGAAATGTTCCTTTGGTATGCACATAAATAGAGGAAATGATTCCACAGTGATTGCATAACAAGGAAGAAGTGGAAGAAAAATTCAGTGTTTTATCGTACATCACTGCACCAAAGCTCTTGCGGCTAAACCCGTCTGTACAATTAGGCACAACTGGAGTAGGACGAAAAAATCAAGCTCCCGCATCCTCTTCAAAGCCACTAAGGTGTTTGAGATGACAGCTTGGCCAAGTGTATTTAGACAGACCGTGGAGAGAGAAAGCCATGTCCGAATTTCAGTTATACAAAGTAACTAAATTAACTAAATGTAAAAAAGACAAAAAGAGAAACCTAAGTCATAACTTTTTAATTGATTCTGTGACCTCTTCTGTTAACTGTGTATAAGAAAATAATATTCTGTATAAATCCCAAAAGTGTAATATTGCAGCAGCCAATGGAAGATCAGGTTTGTACAGCTAAAGTGATAAAATTATGCCTTTTTTGAGGATCTGCTTAGTCATTATAAACTGTCACATGGGAGTTGTAAAGCACTCCAATAAAAATACATTTCTGTCTGTAAATATAAATTACAATGCTTTCTTTGGTTGTGGTGATAATAAGGAGTAAACTGATGCAAAAGGAACAGTACTATCTCTCTTGCAGAAAACTATGTACGGTAATGTCATACACTCTTTTTTAAAAGCCTACATCTTGTTCACACACACATACACACACACAGAGAGAAAGCTTAGGAGGACATGCCGAGACTTACCTGTGCTCCGGTGCTGAGGAAGTCGTGATCTCACTCACACACACACACACACTCTGACTCTTCAGCAGTGTACAACCCTCAGTCTTGTTCAGCTGCTTGCCTTCACGCTCTTTCCTCTCTTATAACAACCCGCCCCTTCCTCTGGTTCACCCCCCTCCCTTCATCCCCCATCCCTCGCTTTTCCACACCATAGGCAGGAGCACACTAAGGTGTGGAATCATGCATAACTTAGTCAACTAGCAACCCTTAGTCAATGCTGACGTATATACCTTCACCAACAACGTCACTCCTGCTCCTAAGCTCCCAAAAAACAACTTCAAAACACACACAACCTCTGCTTATGTGCGATAATACACACATAAAAATGACTGTAATTTTTTGCATAAAAGAGAAGCTTATGAAGGCCAATGGGTGCATCCAAGGAGAAAAACAAACACTCCCGGAGGTGAAGAATCGTCTCAGTGGGCTGTTGAGGCAGTACAGCTCGGAGCAAAGGACAAGGAGAAAAGGAAGATCTATTTTATATTTATCTTTTTTAAAAATATGTCGATCACTCACCATCCTACAATAGCCTTACATTTAGTGTATTTAAATCCTTGTTTTCCTATGCAGTAAATAACCATGTCACTAGTGTCAGAAGGCAGCTGCTCCTGAGATTGAACATGCACCTGGTGGACTGTTAGTCATGACACAGACTGGATCCTAACCTTAATTATGTGCTGCAGCTGTGTGTATATTTAAGGGGAGCTCTGGTTATAGCTCAACTTATCTTACTCATTTAACAGGACTACGGCTCTTGTCTTATTATATCTGGATGGCAGGGGGAATCGATTTAGGGCCTGAAATATATCTGACTCCACTACAAAAGGTGAAGTAGGTTTCCAGTTGCCCTATTACATCAAAACATTACAATTACATATTACATTACCAAAACATTCAACAAACAAGTGAGCTAGTGGCAAATTAGTAGCATGTTACATTAAAAAGTACTGTATGCTTTACATTGTACAAATGAAGTGCTCGCTCTCTCCCGTGGTCATGGTGTTACCTTAAGGCAGACAGCTCCACCATATAGTTAGTGGCTACTTTTGCCCTTACAGATTTCTTCAAATTCTGGGTCAAAGCCTGAGGCGGGGACAAAGCACCTACAGTACAGTAGACCAATTTTTGCATCCAACTGAGTTATACATTCAGGAGAATCTCCCCTCCCAATTGCATTATCTGGGTGTGCTATGCTGACTTTGATCAATTGAATTTAGTATAATTTTAGTAAATCTGCTGAGTGACCTGTTAGGAAGTACGGAGAATATAAAAATATACACTTGTGTTAAAAATACAGGTCACTGTGATAAATTAGGACAGAACCTTTTTGGCATTTAATGTGATATTAAAACAAACAGAACAGTTATAGCAGTGAGAACACTGTATAAGAGCTTGTTACCTTTTACTTCTAATATACATGGATAAGAATCTACGAACAGAACATCTTGATTTTGGTAAAAATCTTGCAGCTTCATCAAATTGTGTGGGAATCTGGTGTTCAAGTCATTCTACAAGTATTAAAGATAGAGTTGAGAACTTTCCTGGGACTAGAGCAGAGTCCCGGCAGCAGAAAAGCTTCACCTCCAGTATTTTATTCTTTAAGTGAGTCAGCCGTCTTGTTAATGCTCAAACATGTTTCAGAATTATGCAAAAAATGTCTCTCTTATTAGACTGTTACACATTTTGTTACACGGTTTGGCTTATACAGTATGTTTTAGTGAGCTTGGATGGGCTTGAAAAAAATTGCCTTTTCAGTCCAGAAATAAAAATAATTTAAGAATATGAGATTGTTGGGGGAAAAATTCAATTTTAATAGGGTGTGTATCTGCTGTTAGTATGAATCAAATCACTGCAGTGTAAATATCCTGATTTGCCAAAATGTAATGAATAATGTCCTAAAACCGCATGGGGTTTGTTTGGAGAGCAAATGAAAGGTTTATATAAATCCACTGATCCCAATACGTAATTTTATTTACATGCGCTTGTTTGGCATTTGATTAAAGCACAGGCCAAACTGAACTAGACATTTATGATTTAGTTTATACTCAGTCACTGCATAGAATGATGATGAAGCTCAATCATCCATTAAGGGCAAAGTATAAACACACTACAGCTCATTGCACATTTATTACTGTCTACAAGCCTCCAAAAAATAAATAAAACTTGTAGAAATGTGAAAGCACAAAATTACACTAAATGATTTGACAGGAAAATGCACTTTTGGAAATCTTTGGGAGAGTGAGCACCCAGAGTTCTGAAGTTTTTCAGAACTCATGGCTTTGTGAGACATGACAAGCTTTATTGTCTTTGTAACTTCTAGGGAGAATAAAAAAGAGATGCTGGTGTTGAAATGATATTTTCTCAGAAAAAAGCAAATCCACATTATCAAACTACATGGGAAAAAGAGAAGCAATAAGAAGCTGTTGCTGCTGAGAAGCCATCTCCAAATAATTTGAAATTCCTTATTGAACAGTGAAAGGCATAATTTACTAATGGGGAACCCTAAAGACTCCCAAGTCTTTTCAGAAGTGAGCATTCCAACTAATTCTATCCAAAGTCATACCGCTTAACTTTCAGCACTCAGTCCTCTGTTAGGACATAAACTGATTATGTTCTTAACAGCACAATTAAAAAAAGACTGGCTTTCAAAGTATGGCTTTCATGGAAGAGTGGCTAATTAAAAGCCCCCCAAAATATATGGCAGCATGAGTAGGGTTTGCAGAATTGAGTGGAGATGTCTGCTCATGCTTTCACGCTCCATTTTTGGCAATAACCAAACACAGCCTATTACACCAAGCAGGGTGGCAAAGGGATGGTTATATGGAGTTGCGTTGCAGCCATATGACCTAGGAAGCTTGAACCCCACTTTATACCAGAAGATATATAATTGAGACAAATTTGAGGAGCACATTCTGAGGACCATATTTACAGTAGGTTGGGCTGACACAGAGTTATGCAACTGGACAATGATCTCAAACCAAGAGAAATGGCCAAGAGGAAGTATCTTAAGAGTGCTGTTATAATATTTCCTACATGTTACAGAAAATTAAATGGAACAATAAATGTTGAAACAGTATGATATCATTGTTAATAAATATAAGATGTCTTATACCAAACCGCTGTGGTATAAGAATGAACACACTTAATGACGGCCCATACAGAAACATACTGTAAAATAAATATAGACATAGATGAATTTCCTATGAATTTTCCATAAGATATTGACACATGTTTTATATACAGGATACATACACTGTCCAGACAACAAAGTCATCACCGGGATTTAGCTACGCAATTAGGTAAGAAACTTCCATTGGATCATTTCTGCAGTGATTAATATGGTTCAGCTTCAACAAATTGTTTAAAAAATTTAGAATTAGTGACTTTTCTTTTTTTTGACCATGCAGTGACCAAACAAATTCAAACTCAAATTTTAAATTTATAAAATGCCAATTTTTATTTGTCACGTACACAACTACACGTATACACAAGTGAATGCTTATATGTTCCTAAAAGGAAAGATGAAATGGAAAAAAAGGGATGGGGCAAATTACACTTAAAAATAATATAAAATCTACAAATATACAATATACATAAAAATTTATATATATGTAAATATACAATATACATAGAAATATACAGTATATATAAAATGTCAAATAGAAATATATGAAATGTAAATGCAAAAGTATGAATAAATGTGTTAATTAAATGTTGTTCCTCAGGACCTCTAGGCATGTGCTCTAGGCATCTACTGACACCAGGCTGTTGGCAGTGGATTTTTTTGGGTGCAGTGTGTTGCTGAGGGCGACTCCATGGATCATTTTGTTTGTCCGGTGCATCCCATGAGTTCTTGATGGGATTGGGATCTGGGGAATTTGTAGGCCGGGTCTACAACATTAAGCACTTTGTGTTCTGGGGCCTGTGCTTGGCAGTTTGAGACTGTTCTGATCCATTTGTTCTACATATTTTTTTCTGTGGGAACAGACCCAATGGGCTGGCCTTTAGTCTCCATGATCCTGTCATCATATGTGTGTGTGTTGTAATTGACAAAGAAACTCTGTATAAATTACCTTGAAGCAACTTGGTTAAAAATTACTTGCCAATAAACAATACGTGTTGTTTACTCATAATTACATGTATGCATGAAATGAAATTTTTACATTTAGGGGCATACAAACATGACTGTTTCTTGTAATCTATCTTTTAACACATTACAAATCAGTATGAGGCAGATGGCTAATAGTGGAAATAACAGCTAAGTGGAAAATGTGCGTATGGAACATTTCAGTGAAGCCATTTTTTTCACAACCTGATGAAACACTCTAATCAAGAGTCTGTGAAAAACAGATATATCGGGGTAATTTGGTGGGCCTAATAATTTTAACTGCAAATACTGGAAATTCAATTATACTCCAATGTTAACCCAACATTAAATCCCAGCTTTGATTATTTTCATATCACTTATAGCCACATGGTTTATTTAAGACAATGTAAGACATGCTGCTAAGATCTTTAATATTAAGGATAACACATTTGTAAAAATATTATATACAAACCCAACAAATTCTAAATTAAAAGCAGCCGCTGAATATGCAGGAGGATATCATCATTCGATGTTACCATTTTCTGCTAAATGCATTGATTAAAACTTTTTTTTTTCTTTTTACCAGAATCCCTCAAAATACTTGAAGCAGTTTTCCACTCAGACTGTTTTTCCCCACAGTGTGCAAACCGCACCTTGTTTTATTTGGACTTAGATATAACAAAAGCCCAAATAAAAGGCTTCCAGGTGTCTACAGATGAAATTCATCAGACGCTGTGTCACATCATATTACTCTGGCCTGTGAATCCTGGGCACTGCATCAAGGTCCAAGTATATGATCGAATAAAGCTACCTCCCCTACTCCCTCACTCACTCGTCCAGCACCAAAGCGAAATTGAAAAGTCAATTCCCCACAAAATATGCAATTAGGTGAGCAGACATATTCACCTGTGTGACGCATTGTGCTCAGCCGACTCTGCTTGAAAAGCCATTTCGCTGCCTTTCATCATTCCCCGCAAGTTTTATTGTCTTATAAGGCGATGAAAAGCACCGATGCATGCCCAAGCCATTGGTGGAGACACGACTTTGGTTTATGGGGGGCGCGCGGCTGCCCAGCCCTTGATGGTGGCTATTACAACTGGACCTTTAATTGATTTCATCAGCCAGAAATGAAAAAAAAAAATGCATGCAAGTATATAATGACGTAGATAAAAAAAGAAATTCTGGGAAGCATTATTTGCAAGACTAAGTCAACCAAGCAGGGACAACTGACACATTTCAAATGTGATTATTCTGAAATAATGAAATGAATGGTGTGTGTGTGTGTGTGTGTGTGTGTGTGTGTGTGTGTGTTAATTGTATATATAGTCCCCTTTAAATGTATTGAAACAGTAAGGCCAGGTTTCAGATGAATTTAACAATGTGAGATGATAGATTCAAGCTTTCATTTCTGCATTTATATTAGATATGTTAAATAACTAAGCAGCTTTTTATTAGCTGCTTAGTTATTTAACAGATCTAATATAAATGCAGAACCCATTAATTTAAAATTATTTGTGGCTTAGAACCCATTAATTTTTGTGATCAAAAATATTGGAACACACATGTTATTAGAATGATCGTTCAAACAATTCTTCAGTTTCTACTCTTGGTTTACTTAGTCTTCACAGGTAATGGGTTTTACCTGTGTAAACTGTTTTAGTTAAAAAGGACAAACTAGCACTAAGACCAAGCAGCTGTCTATGGGAGAAAATCACACCATTCTGAAGCTGAGAAATAAAAAACTATCTATAAGAGCTAAAACATAGGTATTAAGTAAAGACACAACACAACAATTTGGAATGGCCTGAAAAAGCAGACATGAAACAAGTCAGTAAAGAAAACCAACAGCAAGTGATGACAGATACATTGTGAAGAAAAATCCAAAAATAATAAGCGCTGACATCACCAACAACAACCAACAGTAGAAACTTAGAGGCAACACCACAAGAGGCAAACAAATGACCAATAGTAAGAACTCAAAAGCCAGAAATTTGCAAAGAAATGAGCCACAAAAGTTTGTGATGGAAAAGCTAAAACATGTAGAAAAAAAGGATCTGCTTATGATCCAAAACATACAAGCTAATGGCTCATGGGTCAAACACATTGAAGGAGTCTTGGATAACCTGTATTATCACCCTTGAACTTTTCTTTTTAAGATAAATTTGTGAATAGCAGGAATAATCAATTCAGAAATTTGCTAACATAAGATAAGATATACCTTTATTCGTCCCACAGTGAGAAATGTCTATGTTACACCAGCAGAGAAAGAAATATGCAAATATAAAGTAGAGACAGTACAGTGTATAAATACAAAAGAAAAGAAACAAACAATACAATAGTTACACTTTCCAACAAATTGCACCAGGTAATATTGCACAGTTGAAAATTGTGTTATTGCACACTCGCTACTGCATAAAATTGAAGTTGTTGTTAAAAACAGTAATAACAGTGTACATTATAAAGACTGGTTCACTGGGAGCAGCTCTGATTGTACAGTCTAATAGCAGCAGGGAGAAAAGACCTTGGGTATCGCTCCTTCAGACACAAAGGATGTTACAGTCTGTCACTGAAGAAGCTGCACAGACATGAAACTGATTCATACAGCGGGTGAGGGTCATTCTCCAGTAATGATGACAGCTTAGCTACCATCCTCAGTTCTCCCATATCCTGTACTATGTGCAGGGGAATCCCCAGGATTGAGCTGGTCTTCCTAATCACTACTTGGTCAAATTCAATATCTTACGTTACAATAACTAGCAGTCTACCTAGAAAGTTGTAGAGTTAGGATTGACCATTACCAACTTTAGAAGTCAAGTTTATCTGAACTTTATCTGTTCTTTAATGAAACTTGGTTAGACGATAGCTGCAGTGCAACAGTCCTAAATGAATCAGTCCCTCCTAACTTTACTTTCATGAGTGTCTACAGAACTGTTAGGAGAGGTGGAGGTGTAGCTGCTCTATTTAAAGATGTCTATCAATGCAAGCAAGTGTCATTTGGTCAGTTTTTGTCTTTTGAATATCTAGGTATTTTGCTGAAAGGTGCTCCACGCATTCTGTTTATCATTATTTACAGACCTCCAAAATACTCTCCAGACTTTATTGAAGAATTCACAGAACTGCTATCAATGATTTCCTCCGAGTTCGACTGTTTTGCCATAGCAGGGGACTATAATATTCACATTGATAATGCAGAAATCAATATTACAAAAGAAATGATGAGTGTTTTAAACACTTTTGACCTGATTCAGCATGTGCACGGGCCCACACATAATCGTAGACACACTCTAGACTTACTCATCAGTAAGGGTCTAAACATCTTATCCATTGTTATTAAGGTCGTAGCACTATCTGATCACTTCTGTATTTTCTTTGATATATTGATCTCTGTTACCACTGAACCTAGATCTGTGTCTGTCAGAAAAAGATGCATTAATGAGAACACAAGTGCACTATTTATGAAGGCTATTTCCTTAACACCAAGCATTTCTGCAGACACTGTTGATCTTCTCCTTGATTCCTTTAACTTAAAAGTTAAGAATGTTATTGATGATATTGCTCTGGAAAAGTTCAGAAAGGTGGGCAGACAGAGATCACCATGGAGAAAATCAACAGCAGTTCAGAATATGAAAAGACAATGCCGAAAAGCTGAGCGGATGTGGCGGAAGACGAAACTTGAAATTCATTATAGCATCTATAAAGACAGCCTACGTGCATTCAATGTGGAACTCGCCACAGCTAGACAGACCTTTTTCTCAAACATTATAAACAGCAACTTAAACAACACTCACACTCTTTTTGCTACTGTTGAGAGACTGACAAACCCACCAAGTCAGATTCCCATTGAAATGCTCTCCGACAGCAAATGCAATGAGTTTGCTTCCTTCTTCTCTGAGAAAATCAGTAATATTAGAAGGTCTATTAACACATCAAGTTGTCCAGAGATCAGAAAACCTCAAACACAACCTCAAACAGTTGCTATGTCTGTCTTTCAAGCAATTAATAGCAAAATCTTGGAAGAAATAGTACAGCACCTCAAATCGTCAACCTGCGACCTTGACACACTTCCCACATCTTTTTTCAAAAGTGTGTTTGACTGTTTGGAAACAGATCTTTTAGAAGTGGTGAACACCTGACTTCTCTCTGGAACTCCAAACTCTTTGAAAACTGCAGTTGTTAAGCCACTTCTGAAAAAGAATAATCTTGATAATTCCATACTAAATAACTACAGACCAATATCAAACCTTCCTTTTATAGGCAAGATTATTGAAAAGGCTGTCTTTTATCAGGTGAACAACCACTTAAACTCAAATGGATACCTGGACAGTTTTCAATCTGGCTTCTGAGCGCATCACAATACAGAGACAGCGCTCATAAAGATAATAAATGATATTCATTTAAATTCTGATTCTGGCAAAACATCAGTGTTGGTACTGCTAGATCTTAGCGCTGCGTTTGACACTGTCGATCATAACATACTAATAGAAAGACTGGAAAACTGGGTCGGGTTTACTGGGATGGTACTCAAATGGTTCAGGTCATACTTAGAAGGGAGAGATTATTATGTGAATATAGGAGAGCACAAGTCTAAGTGGACGTCCATGACATGTGGAGTCCCACAAGGCTCAATTCTTGCACCGCTCCTGTTTAGCCTGTATATGCTCCCACTAAAGTCAGATAATGAGAAAGAACCAAATTGCCTATCACAGCTATGCTGATGATACCCAGCTTTACCTAGCCTTATCTCCAAATGATTATAGCCCCGTAGACTCCCTCTGCCAATGCATTGATGAAATTAACATTTGGATGTGCCAAAATTTTCTTCAGTTAAACAAGGAGAAAACTGAAGTCATTACATTTGGAAACGAAGATGAAGCTCTGAAGGTGAATGTATACCTTCACTCTAGGGGTCAAACAACTAAAAATCAAGTTAAGAATCTTGGGGTGATTCTGGAGACAGACCTTAGTTTCAGTTTTCATGTCAAAGCAGTAACTAATCAGCATACTATCATCTCAAAAATATTGCAAGAATTAGATGTTTTGTTTCCAATCATGACTTGGAGAAACTTGTCCATGCCTTTATCACCAGCAGGGTGGATCCTCACCGGCCTTCCCAAGAAGACCATTAGACAGCTGCAGATCATCCAGAACACTGCCGCCAGAATTCTGACTAGAACCAGAAAATCTGAGCACATCAAACCTGTCCTCAGGTCCTTACACTGGCTGCCTGTAACATTCAGGATAGATTTTAAAGTACTTTTACTTGTTTATAAATCACTCAATGGCCTAGGACCTAAATACATTGCAGATATGCTCACTGAATATAAACCTAACAGATAACTCAGATCATTGGGATCGAGCCAGTTAGAAATACCAAGGGTTCGCACAAAACAAGGGGAGTCCGCTTTTAGCTATTATACTGCCTGCAGTTGGAACCAGCTTCCAGATGATATCAGATGTGCAAAAACACTAGTCACATTTAAATCTAAACTTAAAACTCATCTGTTTAGCTGTGCATTTATTGAATGAGCGCTGTGCTACTATACGTCCGAACTGACTGCATTATTTTATGTTTATTTAATATTTTTAACTGTTTTATTGTTTTTTTTTTATCATTATTTTCTTCTCTTTTATGTAAAGCACTTTGAATTACCATTGTGTATGAAATGTGCTATACAAATAAACTTGCCTTGCCTTGCCTTAAACTCTGATCTTAATCACTAGCTGTTATGTACAAGGAGGCTTCTGAATAAACAAAACATTACTCATTATTCCTCTACAACTAAACTGATAAAGTCATTCATTTATAAATCTATACATTTCAAATTTATATCTATTATAATATATGTCCATTGTTAAATGTGCTTTATAAGTAAAAGTGAACTGAAGGGGTCAATCCCAATCCCTGCCACTGCAATCAGGGCATCGTTAATGCAATTCCCAAGTCTGGATAGAATAAGAGGGTTGCATCAGAAAGGTCATCCAGTGTAAAACTTGTATTGTGTGTACTGTAGATTCGATGGTCAGCTGTGGTGACCCTTTGACAGAAAGAACAACATTATAGAATCAAGCAGTTGTAGGCATGCCGGAAAGTCCTGTGCATAAGCATCAACATCATTATTTTAAATCGAACAGTCAGTACTCATCTTCAAGTCAGTAAAATCCGGCGGAAAATGGCCACTGAATAATGATTTTGAGTTTTAAGCAAGGGCACCTTTACGTTGTTCCAAGTAAAAATCGTCCACAAGTATCTCCAGCAAATCTTTGTAGTACCATTCACAGCTACCTTACGGTATCCAAAGGAGCCTTTCTCAGCAACATCGAATGATTATCAGGTGAAGGAGAATTCAAGCAGAACTCGAGTATCAGGCTGAACTAGGCACAGGCCAGAAATCCCATCAGGTGAATGAAAGAGAACACAGAGTATTACATATGACTTATCTTATAGTGCTTTAAGTGGGGCAAAGTGACAGCAGCTTAACTAACAGGCAGGAGTGGACCCTGGGGAAGAAAGAAGCCTGCCACTAAATCATCAACAAACCTGAGTGAAAACATGAGATTGTGACAGGGTGAAATCATTCAAACAAACCAACGTACCCACCATATCTATTAACCCTTCCGATTTACACCTTTACTCAAGAAAAACACTTTTAACAAAAATATTTAACTAAATATATTTCCAGACTTTGACTAAGAATCTAATCCTAGATTCTTATTCAATACTGTAGCAAAATTAAATAGCAATAAGCCGTCTACATAAACATGTTGGCTTATGACTGCAATTGCCTGTTACTATAACACTTCCGTACCCAGGTTTTCATCAAAGCTTTCAACAAAGTGGATTTCCTGTACGACGATCGTAAAATGGAAATAAGTACATTGGTCTTTGTGATATTATCTATCTGAGCCTTTAATAAGAGACTGGCATCAAAGTCTTTACTCCAAGGTATTTTACTATTGCATATGATGCAATTAAAAAAGGTCTTTTAGTTTTTTTAAATGACTACATACTGTCCTACATAAGCTCTCTTTTAGCTGCCTCTGGACCTGGGACAATTACGTCTTGTCAGAATTAAGTAGTAGGAAGTCAACAAGCATCCAGTGTCTAAAGTTCTTTTACACATTCCTTAACTTTATTAAGCTGGTATCTCTTATCTGGCTTTGCTAAAATATAGAACTGTGTGCCATCAGCATAGCCATGGAAACTGATACCATGCTTATCAATAATTGGATCAAGAGGTAGCATATTTCGAGAAAAAAAGTGGGTCTAAAATAAAGCATTTTGGAAGATTAATCTGTTCTTTATTATGCATAAAGACATCACTATTTATTTCTATTAATTGATAATGATCAGTCAAATAAAACCTGAGGCAGAAGAGGCCATTCCTTTCATTATAACATTTAGTCAGTCTAGAGAAAAGTGTTGAAGTGTGGAATTAAAAGCTCCCCTGAGAGCAACACAAGCAAGGAGACACAACCCTGATCGGAGGGCAGTTAACTTGAAAGAGGTCTGTACTTTGTAGTCATTTTTAGACATTTAGATGCAAAAACAAAATATGTGGAAAATATGTGGGAAAAAAAAAAACGTTCCCCATGTTTTGTCTTTTAATTTTTTTCATATGGTGTGTATATACAGTAAATGCAGTAAATATTGTGCACCATGACTATGCAGTATACAGAATATACAGAATAGATAATAAGGGAAATAAGCAAGTTATAAATATAGCAAGTAATTGTCCATAACAATCAGCAATAAAGCTCACACTAATTTCAGAGCACCACCTGGATGCAACCTGCTTCATTGCAACACCACATTACAGACGATATTACAAGTGAATTTGATGCCACTTTTGCTCATTTACACACCTCAATAAAGTTCCTTTGACTGATGACGGTGTGTATTGTTATCTCCTATATGAATAACTATCTTCTAAAAAACTATGCTTGCCTAAGACCCTTAGATTACCTGGTATGTCCATCACACTAGCTCCCAAAATACACCTTGCACGCGCTGGAGGCTGTAAAAGCCTAGCTAATTTTACATGCTGTATAATAGAGCCTTCTATACCCAGAGCCCTTTCAACAAGCTTCTCAGCGGGTGCTTTACTGAGGCGAACAATCCTCATGACACATGATGAGTTTGACTGAGATGAGTGGTGCGCCTGTGGGCGGGCCTTAGCGATAGCTTTGCCTTTGCAATTATGCTCGTGAGTTGGCACCATTTGCTCCTCTTTGAGGGCTCTAATCCTGGAATCAGGGGCTTTGTTATCGCTGCCTAAGGCACCTAGATAGCCCCCCTACAGAGCCCATGCTGCTCTCACTCATGTTAACCCTCTCCAGAGCCTGAATGCGCACCTCTAATGCTGCAATCTTCTCCATCAGTGAGCTAACGGATATACACTTAGCACAAATAAAGCTATTAATAATGATGAAGGAAGAATACCTAAATGGCCAGCACGTGACACACTAGCTCAATGTAGACTAGGGTGACAATTACATATGCCTCAGTTGTAGCTTCCTGGTGATTTAAGCAGATCTGTCATAAAAAATACAACAGATTTAAAACTGTATTTGTATAGGAAAGCAGCTTTACACCGTAGAAATTATGGCAGTTTGTATGAAATGAGAATTTGTACGGATGAGAATGTAAGTTCTGAAATTTATAATAAATTAGTTTTTGTTTGAAAGCAGACACAACTGAAAAAAATCCTGGTTTTCGATAAGAGGAGCTATGGAGCACTGTAAGCATGCATTTCGTCACGAAATGGAACTGCTTTCCAACAAATCAGGAGCTTTGTCTGAAAAGTGTGCTTCTCGTTCCAGGCTCATATCGAATGATACTTAAGCATGACTGAGGCTTTTTATGTTGTTACAGAAAAACATAGTGAGAAATGGCTTGTGCAAAGCAAAAAGGTCTGGTTTATCCTTGACACATGACTTTGTGTGCACTTGCAGAAGCAGCTGCAGCACAAGTGGCATTGTTCGCCTCATCTTATGTACATCTGGAGGGCTCAACGAGACATCACTAGACAGCACATCAGTGTCAAAATATTCTAAAGCTGAATTCGAGCTGAAACTGAAAACGTTTAGTGATTTAATTTCCTTGAACAGACTGACAACCTCTATGTCTTTAAATAAACTGATTCGCTGTAACATTAACACCATTGTAAGGTGAATTGAATAACTTTCATTATAAATAAACCAGTAAACTGATGACAGGATCATGGGCAACCAAAGCTCATTTATGCCGATGGGGACCAAGACCAAAGGCCAGTCTATCTGGCCAAATCCCACAGAAAAGCCAATGCAGCACAATTCCCAGAAAAAAGTCAATACATGTACTGAGAAAGACCTTGTGTGCACAAGTCTGCATTGGCTTGGGTCAGGATTGGTGTCATGTGGCCCAGCAACTATGGTTCACAAGTTGGCATCCTAGTTTAGTAATTTACATGTTGGTGATAATGGTGATGCATGTACATGCACAGGCAAGACTGTATAGGTGAACATATCATAGAGTTAGCCACACGGTTGTTACTAGATGTTCTAGATTCATATCATCTCTTATTTCACTAATGTTAAAAAGATTTAGTATAAATAAATTTACATTATCAATCTCTTTTTTCAAAATGGTCCTCATGAAAATGGTTTCATGCTCTCCAAGGACTGGGCTGGAGAAAAACAACAATAGTGCCTTTGTTTAGTCCGGAATCTCTCTAAACTCAACTTTTTGTAAACGTAAATGTCTACAAAATAAATAAATAAATAAATGTCGAATCGTGTGGGTTTTCCTTCCACCTCCTAAAAATCAAGCTGGCAGATGTATTGGCAAGGCCAAATTGCCCCTAAGTGTGAGAATGTGCAGGCATCATGCCCTTGTGATGGACTTGTGTCCCTTTTGGGATGTTTTACCGTCTCTCACCCAATATATGCTCCAAATCAATGTAAACCCTGACCATGACAAAGAAATGATTACTAAATGCAACAGACGGAATAAACACAGTGGAATGGAAAGAAATCTGGCTACAGAATCCCTGCTTCGTCCCCTGCTTTGCTGCTAATGTGGAACAGATGGGCATTTAGGGTGCAATGCATCAAGCATGATACTACATGTGTACCATTATATGCCGTTCCCTTGTAACATGTAAATCCTATATTCAGTACCCATCGATAATGTCACTACCACCATTGTACTATCACCTTATAAATCAAATAAAAGTCTTTGTAACTCAGGGCAAGGTACAAGCTAACTCCAATGCAGAGCTTACTGACTGTATCTCTCAATCACAGCGGATTTAACATTGCTGTGACAGTGAAATGGAAAATGGTAAGGGAGAGAGAAAAAACTTTTTTCTTCAATTAAATGTCATTGTACACTGTGGCTCGATTTTTGCCTCAGGTTTGTGTCCATGGAGTTTGCATGTTCTCTCCGTGCTTGGTGGACTTCCTTTGTGTACTCCAGTTTCCTCCCACAGTCCGTAGCCATGTAGAATAGGTTAATTGGTGTTTCAAAATTTCCTATATTATATGAGTGTGTGTGCTTTCGTGATTAGATTGCCACCCTGTCCAGGGTTACCCGACCTACCCGACCTACAGAGTCCCCAGGGATAGGCTCCAGGCTTCCGATGACCATTCAGAGGAGAAGTGGTTTGAAGAATGAATGAGTAAGAGGTAACATCAGAAAACTAGCTATCACCTGCATGACACACACACACACACACACACACATATATATATATATATATAAAAATAAAAGGATGTACGTAACATGAAGGGTTACAAAATGTTTGGCCAGCATTTTCGAGGGCTATGATGCACAATGGACGGGAGAACTTCACAACATAAATGGCTTCATGAGGAAGAGAGATCATAGAATAATTTGAAACAACATCTCAAGTATGCATGTCCCCAAGCATACTTCCAAAATTGTGACAAACTGGCATGTGGAAGGAAACCCAAAACATTAGACCAAAGTTGAACAATTAAATAATATAACCAAACACTTACTAAGTGTATGTAAACTTCTGGCCCAGTGGAAATTTGATGAAAGAAATAAAAGCCCCACTCATAACCAGGACAAGCTCAAGAAAACAGCCTCTGAACTGGACGTTTTATCTTGTTTTTTATCTTATCAGCTTCTACAAGCCTCTTAATAGTCACAAATCGTTTATTCATGAATGTCGATTCTTTAAATTCGCACAAAACTCCACTGTTTTCTTTAAACGTTTTTAGTAGTACAAATCGTACTACAAATAGTAGTTTTAATCAAGTAAATGTACAGTAAACACCAAATACATGTAGTTTAATATTTCTTTCCAACAATATTTTTAGTTTTAAGACACCACCAGAACATTGTATTTCTAATATTCCAAGGTTCTAATAATTAATCTAAACACAAGAACAGTGATCCAACTGTTTTCACTAATGATAATATATACTAAATTAAGCTTAATACTTACAATGGGTGAAGAAAAACAACACATAACTCAGAGGCTGAATTATTTGTAACAATTAGTTATTAAATTGTTTGTCTTAGGCACTATGATGGATTGGCACCCTGTCCAGGGTGTACCCAGCCTGGGCATATAGACTACATCCCTCCTGCTGTATAGCATAAATGTTATAGGAAATGACTGAGTAAGTGAGAGAGTGCATCTCCTAAGTCCAAATATTTTACATAACTGCTAAAAGGTCTCCAAATATTTTCAGATACTTGTTGTTTAACCTTCAATGTGTACTAGATGCTGTTTTCTTTAATGGAAGGCTTGATGACATTTGCCTTATCATGTGCAATTTATTTTTTGGCATTTAGTAAACCAAGAACAATAAATGCTTTCTCATTTTTACTCCATGAATAATCATTTATAATATATAGCCAGTAGAAAAAAGTATGGGGTTTTAATTATAGTAACTCCTGTATTGTAACTCTTACCTCCAGGAAAAAAAATATATTTTACATTATTATTTCAATTTTATTTTTATTTGTATAATGTTATTTATTCATATAATTATTGTGAATTATTTATATTGTTCAAATTTCTTAATATAATTATTATGTATTCATAATAAAATCATATTGAATATGATCCTATATTTGTTTAGCTCCGTTTGATTTAGTAATTTCAAGCACTACAATACCTTATATATTGTATATACTTTTTAATAATGAATATTTAATAATAATAATAATAATAATAATAATAATAATAATTATTATTATTATTATTAATTATTAATTAATTTATTCCCTTTAATTTATGGCATTAGATCAAATCAACATATCTGCTCACTGTCTGTTTGTTTATCATTACTTCATTGCGCTGGTCTATTTAAATCCTTAACGACGGCGCTGATTGGACAGGCGTATACAGGAAGCACAGGCTGACCAATAGGAGCGCAGATTCGGTTGAAGGCGGGAAGATCTAAAAGGTCAGCACTTCCGCTGAGACCAGTGCCAGATGCTACATTGTATACATTTGATTTAAGTCACGCTTCTTGGCTGCGCATTTTATACTACACGGTGTATTTTTATACGAGTATCGACAAAAATAGCTTTGACAGCGTTCACTTGGATTTTTTTTTTTTTTTTTTTGTATGGGTGAGTAAATTTACAAGGCTTCTTTGTTGAACATGTACAAGACTTTCACTTCTCCTTCGCTTTTCTATTTAATTGTTGTTAGTTATTAATCGTGATGAGATGAATCTTGATGAGTTTAACTGAATGTTACAGATGATCTGGGTCACTGCTTGTATCAAAAGCAGATTCTTTACATGACATTCATCTAAAGCATAGTTTCAAACAATGTACTCATTTCTATAGAGAAAAGTGCAAAAGTCACAACAGACCTATGCAGAGAATAATAATAATAATAATAATAATAATAATAACTTTGTCCCGTTATGGGGAAAAAATCTATTTAAAAAAGTGAGTATTTGGTTTGACAGCTGCCAGGGCCTCGTGAAACACCACCAAACATGCTCCCAGCTACATTGTGTGCATTGTGTATGCTTTGAACTTCCTCATATGAGATCAGATCTTTTGTCAGACTTCTTTCTGTTTGAAGACATTCATCAAGTTCATTAGAGTTCATAAACAAAAACAGTGAAAAGAAGCTTGTCAGTTGTATTAGGTATCAGGAAACACAAGCACCATGGGTGATGATTACAGGAATAAAGCATGATGTGACATGCTCAAAATAATCAGCACCAGGAAGCTGTGGTTTGCCCAGCCATGAGAAGCTGAGCTACAGTTACCACACCGGAGTGTGTCACCCACTCGCATCCAGAAATCAAACTTGTTTAGACTAGAAAGTGTCAGTTAACAAATTATTATGCAAAACTGGTGTACGCCAGGGTGGTATGTTTACCATGCAAAACTCGGCATGTTCCAGAGTGTTTATTCCATTTGTACCATCGACATTAGCTGATTGCAGTGTTTAATTACAGTTGTACATTTGAAAGATTTATTTGCCTAATTACACAAAAAGTTTTCTCCTATTATAACTGTGACTCCCATACCATACCAGCCTCTCACCAGACTCGATCACGCCACAACCCAAATTACTGTTTCATACAGCCGTGCTACTATATAAAAGTAATGCACACTTTCTGACCAATCAGATTCATGCATTTAACTGCAGAACAGTCAGCTACTGAAGCTCACTGAAGGAAAGAAATAAGTTGCAGGAGAAGGACATCATGTCTGCAACCTCAGTTTAAAATACAGAGAAATAATGAGATAAGCAGATATTTGGTATCATGAGCTGCATTGTCTCCTGATCTTATGAGCAATAATATCATCTCAGTTTGGTAAGCATTTTCTCTTGTTAAATTTAGCCACGAGGTGACTGTGTATTGTCCTGGCAGGGGAAAGTCCACCACCATGTTCACCACTGACATTCAGTGTACAAGTATTTGATAACCGAAGTATATTTATTAGATAACTGTGAGTATACTTTTAAAGGTTTGAATTTATTAGTATAAACTCACCACTTGTGTTGAACAGTAGCTGAACTGATGCGAGAGCTGACCAATCAGAATTGAGAATTCAACATAATTTAAAAGTAGAAAACCAAGCGCTGCCTAAATATTTGTTAGAACCAAACCTTAGTATAAAATAGTTAAAGATATACTGTATAGGCACAAGTATCACCAGGGACCACCCGATACGATATCATCACAATACCTTTGATTTTGAATACCTAATTTGATTTGTATTGCCATTCTGTCTGTCACAATTTATATATAATATAATAATTTTTTTTTCTATTTAAGGTGTGTTGTTTTTTTCTCCACCTTAAATTGACATTTTCTTTTGCACAGTAATATATGTTATTGTGTGAGGGATATATATCCAGTGAGGGTAGAACCATCTGTCATGGAGATATTGCAGTATATATTTTTTGTTTTTGATCATGCAAAAGAAAAAAAGAAGCAGTGTAATCAGAGTAATGCTATTTTTATCCAATGTTTAAGAGAACTTGGTGTATTCATATATTACATGTTGGCAATATAATAGTATTTCATGCTGAATTTTTCGGTTTATCAAGAAATAAAATCAAGACAAGCTAGAATTTCTAGATTCCTAGAATGCAGTTTTGTATCAGCTCAGACATTTGGTAATGCTCATTAGCCCCTGGTTTGGCAACCCCCTGTTTAAAGCTAAGTTCAGTGTTAAAATGATCTACTGTGGTTTGAGGTAAATATCTTTTTCCTGTTGTTGCAGCCCAGGCAAAAGAAAACATCATCGCCTCAGGCTCTTGTGTACCACACAGACACCAGTGAGGGTAGAGCCATCTGTCATGGAGCAGGTCTACAGGCTGCAGCGGGAAGTGGGACGGGGCAGCTATGGCGTGGTGTTTGAAGGTCATGTGATGGAGACAGGCTGGTGGGGCCACAGAGGAGACACCGTGGCCATCAAACGTCTGCCCTGCTGCAGCCCAGAAAGCATTGAGCTCTACTTGCAGGAGCTTTGGGCCATGAGAGCCACTGCCAGGAGTCACCCAAATGTCATCGCTCTCCACAACTGCCTGGTACAGACTGGCCCTAAAACGCTTCAGCCGCTAAAATCAGATAAGCTGCCTCTTGACCTTGTGGAGACTGCACTCAAAGGAAGGGTCGTGGACAAGGAGTCTAAAAGTCAAGCAAGAAACATAGACAAGTCGAGGAGGGGCATGGCATCACCAGGGAAGTTGCCAAAACGCTGCTTGGCTCTGTGGCTGGTGATGGAGTATTGCAATGGAGGAGACCTGAACCAGTACATACTGTCACGGAGTCCAGACATCCCGAGGAATCATGAGTTGGTTCGGCAGCTCAGTAGCGCCATGGCTTTTCTGCATGGATTAGGGATAGTGCACCGGGATCTGAAACCAGCCAATGTACTCGTCTGTCTAACTAAGACCGGCCCAGTGATAAAGGTAAAGCATGGATTGAATCGTTTACACTCATCACATGTCTCGTCAAGACCTTGAGTGTTTTGATTCCACACCGCATGCATCAGAGAAACATAGGGGAAGCACAGCTTCAATGCTTTATATGCAATGCTCTTTTTACTGCAACACAGGAAACATGCACAAATAGTAGTGCAAGTTTGTTTGGTTTTTGGAGCACTTCACATCGAGAGACTATTAAGACCTTATACTTCTGAGTAAGGTTATGAGTTTAAGTCCCAGCATCACCGAGCCGCCCCTGCTGGGCCCCTGAGCAAGACCCTTAACTCTGATCTGCTTAGCTGTAACTATGAGATACGTGTAAGACACTCGGGATTAGGGCTTCTGTGAATTGGGCAAGTAGCGCCCTCTTTAGGATAGTTCTGTTCTTATGTAATTATACATAATCCAGCAGTTACACATTGTAGGGCAGTACAGGAAACCAAGGTTATGTCCACACGTAGTCAGGTATTTTGCAAATCTTTATATTTTTTTCTAACTCTGTCCACACGACCTACGTGTTAAAAATATCTTTGTCCACATGAAAATGCAAAACGCCCTGTTAAGCGCCATCAGGAGCATCCCTAATCAACAGGGGGCCAATCAGATTCATTCAAATAACTTTATTAATCTCAGAGGGAAATTGCTTTGTCTTGGTTATGCAGTTGATCAGAAGCCTAGACAAAACTTGAACCGGTTCTGCCATGTCCGACGGGGTTTGGTCCAAAACTGCCATCGCTGTCTGCGGGGTCCGAGTCTTCTGAGTTTTGTATGTAGCAGCAGTGAGCTTTGTAGTACATTCAAGCACCTCTGTTCATCAACGTAATATGTGAGTAACTGCGCGTGTATGTACACACATGTAAAAAGTCCAGTAAGCAATGCTAACACAGTCACTGGTTGACTGTATGCTAGTCCAAAATTGCACAAAATATCATCATAATCAAAGCTCACGTCAAATCAAGGAGACTAGCACACAGACAATGACATCATCGGCACACAAGGTGACGTTACACCCTGACGTTTCCACTGTCCACACAACACTACTGAAAACTGAGTTTTAGAAAATCTTAGGAAGGAGTTTTCCAAAAGCTCTGTTTTTCAATGACCAAAACTGCGTTTGCATGTGGACGAAACGCCAAAGCCGCAGAGAAAAATCTTAGTTTTTAAAAATACCCAGCTACGTGTGGACATGGCCTAAGACTCTAATGAGGAGCAGGTGAGTTAATGGGTGTGCTTGAGGGTGTGTGGCTTTTGCTAACTGAATTAGAATTATTTAATGAATAGTATTAATAATATTTGTATTTATTTATTTATTTTTAAGATTACTATAATAGATGATCTATTATTAGATTTAGATTACGGAGTGCATCCATTGTACAAGTACCTGTGGATGAGTTGTAACTATAGAAACATTTAATTATACACTTGGACAAAGCTTTAGCAACTGACTGCTGCATTCCCTCTCTATAAAGCAGGTCTGTGTACTGTATTTTTTGGCTTAGATCTGAGCTCACTCACAGTTTTTACATCAATTTTGTAAAGAGGAACTTGTGTGTTTATTATTCTTACATTATACTCTTACTGTACCAGACTGTGGTAGCATCACAGTAGCAGATGTATGCACTGGAGAATGACGACTCGACTTTTAAATTAAGGATTTACTGATATGTTCCCACTGTAATAGCCAATATGAATTGTAAAAAGATCTGTTTTATTTGTTTTTTTGAATCAGTATATTTATAAAATCGTGAAACTTGCAGGACTCATAACAGCCATTACATTATGACCACCTGCCTAATATTGAGATAGGTCCCCCTTTGTCAGCAAAACAGTAATGCACAATGCACATTTTGGTCACAACCAGCATTAACCTTTTCCTCAATTTGAGCTTCAGTAGCTCTTCTATTGGATTGGAATACACGGGCCATTCTTCACTCACCATGGTCATCAGTAAGCCCTGGCCAGCCATCACCCTGTTGGCAGTTCACCGGTTTTCCTTGTTTAGATCACTTTTAGTATGTCCTGAACACTGCAGCCTGGGAACATTCCATAAGAGCAGCAGTTTTGGAGTTGCTCTGACCCAATAATATAGCCATTAAAATTTGGCTCTTTTAAAATTTTAGCCATTAAAACAGCTGGAAGTGGACAAGGGCCGAATTGTGATGATCACTGTTTTGGTGTCAAAACGGGGACCTTTTAATATTAGGCAGGTGGTCACAATGTTATGGCTGATCAGTGTGCATGTATAAATATTTGACATGGTTGTGTAACATACGATACTTTTGAGTAAATTCATTTATCAATTCACGTATTGCCACCACTGACTACAAAATAAAATTTTAAATCGACGTAGTAAAATATTGCTGTTCCTCTGTAATCCTGCAGGTGGCATGCTCTAAACTGTTCAACCTCAACAGCATCCTGTGTGGTAGGGGAAATTATTTTAGGCCCAATTTGTTGAGAATTGTAACAAAATCAGAAAAAAATGAAAGATTGAATCAGGATATGTATAAAATCGTGATACTTACAGAATCATAATATAAATTGAATCAGCACGTAGATATCGGGATAATATCATATCGGGTGATTCCTTGTTATTCCCATTCTTAATAAATGCCATTTGGTATGAAGCATGCCATCCATCTAAGGCCGGACAGGAAACCCCTTGCCACGGGATACGAGCAATATTAATATCTGGCTCAATAATTTGCAACATCAGATTTCTGTTTTTCTGCCAAAAGTGTCTCAAACATTGTGATCAGCATGCCGTATGAACGCTCAGAGTTAGACACTAACTTGTTTACACAGACAATATTTCTTCAATCCAATTAAAATCATTCCAACTGGTTCCAGCTGGACTGTTTACATGAACACTGATCTGATGTGTGTGTTTTTACATGCACAAAGCATGTTTGTAAATCCAGCTTTAAGGTTGGGTTAGGCTTCCAATCTTTTCCAGTAAATTCCTCCTTCTGCGTTATGATTGGTCACAGGCACTCAGACTCATCTGTGATTGGTTAGATGCCTTACTACGTGTGAAATGTAAATGAAAACCACCTAAAATTTAGAATGCCAGTATTTTTATAGAGAAAATATGTTGCCAAGTACATGTCCAGGAGAAATGGAACAGTCAGTGAAGGTTAATAGGGTCATAAAAATTCAGTTTAATTTAAGAACAGTTGTGTTTTGACTGCTTGTTTTATTTTTTTAATGGGTAAAACCATTTATTAGTTTAGTCATTAGTTCATTAGATCATTAATGTAGCCTAATTGATTATTTATTTAAAAACACTGCAAATTGTAGGTTAATTAGGCCTGCAAGGAATCAGCATCATTTACACATCACTCATCATTTATGAACAATTTGCTCTTATGAATAATTCACCAGTTACTGGTGAAAAAAAGAACATGAACAAATTTGAACATTAGCCTAAATCTCAACTCGCCAGTTCTCATCATCCAGGATCCTACAGTCTGTCACCACAGCACTCGCAAAATCATTTCACACAGGAGCTCTGTTGCTCTGTGGTCAGATTTTCGTCATCTATAATATATTTGCAGGATATATATGTTTGTTTGTTTTTAGTTTAACTTTTTTGTTGAGTGCACAGACATGTGATACTGTGTGTGTGTGTGTGTGTGTGTGTGTGTGTGTGTGTGTGTGTGTGTGTGTATATGAGAGCGTGTGCACAGTTTGTCACTCATCATTAGTATAGTGGTGAGTATCCCCCGCCTGTCATGTGGGAGACTCGGGTTTGATTCCCAGATGGAGAGACCGCTGTCTTGAGGGGCGGTATCTCTAAAAACGAAGGCCCCAGGGGCGCTATATCATGGCTGACCCTGCGCTCTGACCCCAGTTACCCTGGAATATATACAAAGAAAATAAATTTCACTGTGTAGTAATGTATATGTGGCAAATAAAAAAGGCTTAACCTTTTATACTGCAAAAGAGACATAAATACTGAATCTGTCTGTACACTGTCTGAGTGGCACACTGTAGTATGGTATATAGTATATTAATGGTGATTTATAGTATATCCAGTCATGGCCAAAAGTTTTGAGAATGACACAAATATTAGTTTTCACAAAGTTTGCTGCTAAACTGCTTTTAGATCTTTGTTTCAGTTATTTCTGTGATTTACTGAAATATAATTACAAGCACTTCATACGTTTCAAAGGCTTTAATCGACAATTACATGACATTTATGCAAAGAGTCAGTATTTGCAGTGTTGACCCTCCTTGTTCAGGACCTCTGCAATTCGACTGGGTATGCTCTCAATCAACTTCTGGGCCAAATCCTGACTGATAGCAACCCATTCTTTCATAATCACTTTTTGGAGTTTGTCAGATTTAGTGGGTTTTTGTTTGTCCACCCGCCTCTTGAGGATTGACCACAAGTTCTCAATAGGATTAAGATCTGGGGAGTTTCCAGGCCATGGACCCAAAATTTCATCGTTTTGGTCCCCGAGCCACTTAGTTATCACTTTTGCCTTATGTCACAGTGCTCCATCGTGCTGGAAAATGCATTGTTCTTCACCAAACTGTTGTTGGATTGTTGGGAGAAGTTGCTGTTGGAGGGTATTTTGGTACCATTCTTTATTCATGGCTGTGTCTTTGGACAAAATTGTGAGTGAGCCCACTCCCTTGAATGAGAAGCAACCCCACACATGAATGGTCTCAGGATGCTTTACTGTTGGCATGACACAGAACTGGTAGTGCTCACCTTTTCCTCTTCGCATAAGCCTTTTTCCAGATGCCCCAAACAATCGGAAAGAGGCTTCATCCGAGAATATGACTTTGTCCCAGTCCTCAGCAGTCCATTCGCCATATTTTTGCAGAAGATCAATCTGTCCCTGATGTTTGTTTTTTTTTTGGAGAGAAGTGGCTTCTTTGCTGCCCTTCTTGACACCAGAACATCTTCCCAAAGTCTTCGCCGCACTGTGCATGCAGATGCGCTCACACCTGCCTGCTGCCATTCCTGAGCACGCTCTGCACTGGTGGCACTCTGATGCCGCAGCTGAATCCTCTTTAGGAGACAATTCTGGCGCTTGCTGGACTTTCTTGGACGCCCTGAAGCCTTCTTAACAAGAATTGAACCTCTTTCCTTGAAGTTCTTGATGATCCTATAAATTGTTGATTTAGGTACAATCTTAGTAGCCACAATATCCTTGCTTGTGAAGCCATTTTTATGCAACGCAATGATGGCTGCACACGTTTCTTTGCAGGTCACCATGGTTAACAATGAAAGAACAATGGTTTCAAGCATCACCCTCCTTTTAACATGTCAAGTCTACCATTCTAACCCAATCAGCCAGACATAATGATCTCCAGCCTTGTGCTTGTCAACATTCTCACCTGAGTTAACAAGACGATTACTGAAATGATCTCAGCAGATCCTTTAATGACAGCAATGAAATGCAGTGGAAAGTTTTCTTCGGGATTAAGTTCATTTTCATGGCAAAGAAGGACTATGCAATTCATCTGATCACTCTTCATAACAGTCTGGAGTATATGCAAATTGCTATTATAAAAACTTAAGCACCAACTTTTCCAATTTCCATTATTTATGTAATTCTCAAAACTTTTGGCCACGACTGTAGTATAGTAACTAGTGATTTATAGTATATAGTATAGTAACTGGTGATTTTATAGTGTATAGTATGGTAACTGGTGATTTTATAGTGTATAGTATGGTAACTGGTGATTTTATAGTATATGGTATGCTAACTGGTGATTTCTAGTGTATGGTATAGTAACTGGTGATTTATAGTATAGTAACTGGTGATTTATAGTATAGTAAATGGTGATCTATAGTGTATAGTATAGTAAATGGTGATTTATAGTATAGTAACTGGTGATTTATAGTATAGTAACTGGTGATTTCTAGTGTATGGTATAGTAACTGGTGATTTATAGTATAGTAACTGGTGATTTCTAGTGTATGGTATAGTAACTGGTGATTTATAGTATAGTAAATGGTGATTTATAGTATAGTAACTGGTGATTTATAGTATAGTAACTGGTGATTTCTAGTGTATGGTATAGTAACTGGTGATTTATAGTATACTAACTGGTGATTTATAGTATAGTAAATGGTGATTTATAGTGTATAGTATGGTAACTGGTGATTTTATAGTATATGGTATGGTAACTGGTGATTTCTAGTGTATGGTATAGTAACTGGTGATTTCTAGTGTATGGTATAGTAACTGGTGATTTATAGTGTATGGTATAGTAAATGGTGAGTTATAGTGTATGGTATAGTAAATGGTGATTTATAGTATATGGTATAGTAAAATGTGATTTTTAGTATAGTAAATGGTGATTTATAGTGTATAGTACGGTAACTGGTGATTTTATAGTATATGGTACAGTAGATGGTGATTTATAGTACATGGTATAGTAACTGGTGATTTTATAGTATATGGTACAGTAAATGGTGATTTTATAGTATATGGTACAGTAACTGGTGATTTATAGTACATGGTATAGTAACTGGTGATTTATAGTACATGGTACAGTAAATGGTGATTTATAGTATATGGTATAGTAAATGGTATATTATATATACCATATTTATAATTATATTTGTGCTATTGCTTTATGCTTCTGAGTTTAGTCATTTGTCATTATTTGTCATTTAGTTTATTTTATTTAGTTTATGCATGTCAACACAGGGCCAACAGTAAGAGAAAATGAAAAGCGTGGGATGAGAAGAGCCAGTCAACTTGTGTATGTGTGCTGTATGTGAGCACATGTTTATGTCTGCCTGCATGTGAATATGTGAGCACATGTGTATTTATGTAATGTTTGAGTTACGGGGTGTGATCCCCACACAAGATAAAGTTCACAGCAAGCTCTTGTAGATTTTTTCCAGTTTTCCTTCTGTAATGTCATTTCTGTTCTTTATATAGTAATGTTACTTATTGTCCCCGCAATGGATTGGCACCCCATAGCTCCCATTGGCACCTTAGCTAGTGCCATGAGTCTGCTAGGATATGATCCAGGCCTCCAACTGTATAGGATAAATTGTATAGTGAGTGAGTGAGTACTGTATAGGCTTATGTTCAGCATTCAGGGTCCTTTTTTGGCTAGCTCAGTACATCTGTCCAGGAGTCTCATTAGTGCAATATCTCAAAAACAAGTGTTTGAATGTTTGTAGGCTTAGATTAAATCGATTATGTAATTCAATGGGTAATTTTTGATCAGTTCGATTCATCCTAAAATTATTTAGATAAACTATCAACAGCCTAAAGTTAAAAGACAATATACCACATCTTTGGCAGCAAATACAAACAGCTTGATACACTCATTTACCTCCACCTACCTATTGGACTGGAGAACAGCAAATTGGCTGGAGAAAAAGTCTATTGCTTTGTACAAGACATGACATTTAAACAGTGAACATAAGTTACACTGCATTTAAATTTTTATTAAATATGAGAGGTGTTCAAGTCAAACTGGAATTTGAAATTTCTTCTGAATGATGGGATAAAACTGATTGACATTTACAGAAGCACAGTACAGTGATATGAGCCAGAGTAAAGCATTTTGATGGCGCAAACTTTTTAAAGAAGGCACGAGTGTCCGTGAATGATGATCCCAGCAGAGGTGGAGTCATTCAGCGAGTGGAAACTTATTTGTCGCCAACTTGTGTGTGTTTGTGGGAACTGTACACAGCATCGTTCACCAACACCACTTTTACATTACAGGAAATCGTCTGGGAGTTATTGCCACATCCCCTGTAAGTTGTGACCTTGCACCAAGCTATTTCCACATGTTCATGCCATTAAAGGGAGTTCCTGGGAGGCCAGCGTTTCAGAAGTGAAACAGGCAGTACGATCATGTACTGAGAAAACGTTCTAACTTGATGGTATCCAAGCACTAGTGAAACGCTGGGATAAGTGCCTTAGTGTAAGGGGATTATATAGAGAAATAAAGTGACTTTTATTTCTTTATATAATAAAGTGACCAGTTTGACTTGAACACCCCTCGTAGTTTTTAATAATCTAAAACCTCTAAAGCGCTAATGAAATAAGCAGTATACCCAAGATACACACATTATTCTGTACATTAGTATTCCAGGTGGTGTCACTGTTGATGTCACAGACCGACTGTCAGGCTTACTTGCTGTGTTGGAAAAAAAGATGCCACCATACCTAAATTTCATATCCAAGTTTGTGGTTCGTGGCTGATGCTTGCTTTCATTTCTTCTCCAGGTGGCTGACTTTGGGCTGAGCAAGATGATAGAAGGTGCCATGGAAGGAGAACGGAGCAGACTGGCCCTGTCCTCAACGTGTGGCTCAGACTTCTACATGGCCCCTGAGGTGTGGGCTGGACATACCTACACGGCCCAAGCAGACATTTTCTCTCTGGGCGTCCTTTTCTGGGCCGTGCTGGAGAGGATCACCTTTCTAGAAGATGGCTCCAACGAGGAGCAGCTGGGTGAGCGCACGACTTGTGAACATGATTTCAGTTTAGTTTTGCTTGCCAGTAAAGCTGAAATCTTCCATGTTGTTAAAAACCATCGAAATGAATGCAAGACATGATTATTTTCTGGGGTGGTAAAGTATTTGATCCGGTGTAACAGGAACTACATCACACTGTAATATACATCCTAACACCTTGGGATAAACTTGTTTTTTTGATAAAAAATGTTTTTTACTGCCCACTACTGCTTTCAACCCCAAGTTCATCTGGACTCCTAATTCATGATAAGGATGTTTTAAAGAATTAAAGGAATCAGTCCCAGGTCACTGGGGCGTTTTATTCTAATTTCACATCTCAGTGGCTACACTGCTTATTTCAAAACTGTACTGATTCCCCATACATCCCTGACACAATGTCATTTGCTCATCTTTAGCCATGCACGTCTACAGAAACTACAAGACCAGTCTCATTCTTGTAATCGACAGACCTCAGGTTTATCGATAATGTCTCTCATCTGGGGCCATTTCGGCTGCGTGTGACCCCGAACTCACCCTCGCTAATGCCAACCAGTGCACCGAAACTACATCAGGATGGTAGCTGTGCTTAATTTTATGTATGGTGGCATTTGAGTGCCTGACTTAAGGGTCCATTGACACGGTGTATTATTGGTGATGGACTAAATTGGTTTGAGCAAAGAGGCTTTGGATGGAGTGGCCAGCCAATTCAAGCAGCGCTGTAATTACTCAGAGCTGGCTACCACAAAGGTCAGATGTCTCAGCCTATTTATTAAAGGCAGTTTAGAGCCTTCAGTGTTGTTTGTTTTTTCCATCTCTCATCCATCAGCTTTACGGGGTGTGTTGTGTTTTCTCTGTGTTGTAGTGAATACTAATGAACGGAGCCTTGCTCGTCAGCTTGGCTCTTACTCTTACCAGAAACATCCCATTAAACTTTGATCTTGCTGATTTATATTCATTAAATAGCCTTGAATTTAGATGCTTAATAATTTGCTGGTCAAACAGAAAATGAACTTTTTACCTTTTTTGTATACTTTCGTTCATCTACAGGAGCGTATGTGGAGAAGGGTCGATGGCTCACACCGCTTGGAGAAGCTTTATGTCAAAATCCAACTCTGCAGTTGGTAATCCCCATGCGGACACGACGGGCACCGCCGTTGCCGCCGACGCCAAGCCCTGACTTGTGTGCCCTGCTTTTGGACATGCTGGCATTTGACCCTGACGCACGTCCCACTGCGCTACAGCTGCAGGACCGAGTTTATATGGCCATAGACTTTCACTGATCTCTTTGTATTTGCATTCGTCCTCCTTCTGGTAATTCTGTGAAATTTGAACTTAAAGTATTTCTTCATCCAATGCCTCAGTAGGCTTTATACAAGACGTGTCGCGTCTGTTATAGATGTGTGTTGTCTGTGTTTGCTTGTGTATCATTGTTCAACTATTTAAAATAAATTCTTGAAATATCTCTAGGGTACATTTTATTATAATTTTTTTGGATTCTCCCCCAATTTTCTCCCTAATTTAGTCGTGTCCAATTCTTCCCCATCACTAGGGGGCTCCCACATTAAGGCTACTACTACCACTCAGTCGGGAGAGACGAAGAATCACATGTTTCCTCTGAACCACATGATGCCAGCCGACCACATCTTTTCGAACTGCTCACTCACGCACTGTTGGGAGCGGCATAACGCACTCGGAGAACATCGCTATCCACTCCTTCCGCTTGCGTGAGCTCACAGACGCCCCAGATTGGCTGTAGAGCCATGATTAATGTGGCAGCACTAAGTACCTCTCATCACTCCCCCTGAGAGAGATCGGCCAATCAGCACTCTCTAGACCTCTAGCTGCGAGAGGTTACGGCATCACCCGGGAATCGAACATTTTACCACTGCACCACTTGGAGGCTTCTAGGGTACATTTATGAAATAATGTAAATCTACAGTCAAATTCAGAGTTCAACAAGTGGAAAATTTGCAAGGTGATGTTTTTTTTAAAAGTTCCAGAATTCAGTAAAAGGACAAGAAACAAACTTCAGAGAAGCTGCCCGAGTACCCAACAGCGACATTAAAGGTGCTGCAGAAGCAGTGCAAGTCCCACTACCACCAAGTTGTCCCTGTTGGGTCCTGGAGCAAGGCCCTTAACCCCAACTGCTCAGATGTATAATGAGATTGTAAAAAATGTATGTCGCTCTGGATAAGGGCGTCTGCCAAATGCCTAGATGTAGATGTAGAAGCAAGTGATCCTTGCTCCCTGCATGTGGTAACAATGAACAAAACATCCAAGCTTGAATCACCGCAAGCATGGGGCAAAGTATGTTATGGTCTGATAAGACTGAGGTAGAATGTCATGAGCTTCCTTTTTAAAGGACACAATTGATCCTAAGACAAGTCATCTGTTCACCCAAAGAACATCAAACAACCAGCAAAGCATGCTGGTGGCAGCATCATGCCATCTTCAGCTTGGATTGGTGCTTTAGTTGAAATAGAGGTGAATTATGGCTAGCTGTGTCACAGTAAAGATGCAAAAAGTTGATTTCACAAAAGCAGAGTTTTAACTGTTTCCTAAAAATTTCAACTTCTAAATAAAAAAAGCATAATTCATAAGATTCCTCCCAAAGACAACCCCATAATGCTGATACATTCACATTTTCTTATCCACTGAATATTACATAAAGTTTTTTTGCTTATGCACTTGTTTGTGAAATATTCATCCATCCATCTAGGAACCTCTGTCGTCCAACCTGGGGCTGTGGAGGCCAATTGTGACAATTTTATTTATTCCCATTTTTATGACTGTGGTAGGACCTCTAGGCAACATTTACTATTTACTTGCTTTCACACAATATCGGCAATTTGGGAACGCCAGTTACCTTAATCTGCATGTTTTTGTGCTGTGGAAGGAAACTGGAGGAACCCCCTAGCCACCATGCAGCCTTGTGAAATATTACAGAATGTAAATGTGTGTATTAATTTTTCTAATTGGAAATGTGTACATTATTCGTAGAGATTATCAGTTAGACAGAAGGACGAGATTAATAATGGATTCTGCACAAATCCAGCTACTGTAGGATTAAAATGAATGCATTTACACTGATAAAGCATGGATTAATTACTTCACACTGATGGAGCAGTGTAATTTAAGGCAGCGAGTGCAGACTGCTCAGCTGAAAGAAGCGTCCAAAACTCAAGCAGAGGAAATATGGAGTTTTCTTGAGGACTGCCAGAATCCAGCTGGTGTAAAAAAGAAGACATTTGTATCATTCAAAATGATCGCTCACGTATTTCCCGTGGTTCTGAAGTAGCTGCTGAGCTTTCTCCTTAGAGTTATTGCCCTTTTTTCTGGTCTGGATTGTCAAATGGTTTTTCAGCTCAGAGCTTTCCTCAGTCTTCGACAGGAAATGAAACTTCCAGTTTGATGGATCTAGATTAAATCTGCCTGGATCCAAAACGGTTTCTTACTTTGAGCTGTCATATATCAAGATACAAGACAAGAAAGAATTTTGAATGTAGTTATTAATTCAGCTGAATCTATTCCACACCATAGTATATCGAACTTACATCTAATTTAGGTGGTCTATTAATACAAGTGATACTTTTGAAGGAGTAAAATCTATTTTTTGACATAGAGAAGCAGCATGAGCGGCCATGATGATCAATGTCACTCCATAATCTAGTAGTTGAGAAGACTAGTCCAAGTTAAAAATACAAGTTGAGAACCATTTTTCGCTGTTGTAAGTTGGGAAATTCATCTTCACCTCAAACTCAAAGCCCAAAAATGACATTGTGTGTACTTTAGTAAAACTTTAGCAGTGCCTTCCACTGCAATTACTGCAGTGATTTATATGGCTCCTCGGCAACATATACAGTATATTATACATATATGATATATATGAGTGATGTATACACATACATCAATAATAAATTATATTAAGCAATCACTAAAGATAATACTTTTATGAATATTTAGGAACATTTTGTCTTGAAAATATTAACTTAAAGACTCCACCTATTATTGACTGTTTTACCTTCTGATAAATGAACTAGAATAAATAAATAAATAAATAAATAAATGAGTAGAAATGGTTGTGCATGACAATTCCAGTAACTGAGCAGATCGTGAAATACTCAGACCGGCCCTTCTGGCACCAACAACCATGCCACGCTCAAAATTGCTTAAATCACCTTTCTTTCCCATTCTGACATTCAGTTTGGAGTTCAGGAGATTGTCTTGACCAGGACCACTCTCCTAAATGCATTGAAGCATCTGCCATGTGATTGGTTGATTAGATAATTGCATTAATGAGAAATTGAACAGGTGTTTCTAATAATCCTTTAGGTGAGTGTATATTATTAGGCTTAAAGTTGAATGAATGGAAGAAACATCCATCCAAGAAACAGATATTCTCTAAGGGAAGATCGGGTTTTAAATTAATTTGTTAACTGTATATATTTGACCCATTTATCTATATTAGAGTTGACAAGTTTTTCTGTTAGTACATTGATTTTTAGAATAAATATTTTACATCTTACCAGTTTAAGATGAGCAAATACAGAAAATGTTACATTTGAACTGTGTTCTATGAAAATTAAGTTTACCAAAATATGTAAAATCTTTACATACATTATATATATATATATTCATTCAACAACAGGAAAAAACAGCTTCCTAAATGGATGAATTAAAAAAGATTTTTGGTGTATATATATATATACACACATGTATATACATACATATATGTATATACATACCCACGTGGACAAAATTGTTGGTACCCTTCGGTCAATGAAAGAAAAACTCACAATGGTCACAGAAATATCTTTAATCTGACAAAAGTAATAATAAATAAGAATTCTATGAATGTTAACCAATGAAAGTCAGACATTGCTTTTCAACCATGCTTCAACGGAATTATAAAAAAAAATGAACTCATGGAACAGGCCTGGACAAAAATTATGATACCCCTAACTAATAGTTTGTTGCACTACCTTTTGAGGCAATCACTGCAATCAAATGATTCCTGTAACTGTCAATAAGACTTCTGTACCTCTCTGCAGGTATTTTGGCCCACTCCTCATGAGCAAACTGCTCCAGTTGTTTCTGGTTTGAAGGGTGCCTTTTCCAGACAGCATGTTTCAGCTCCTTCCAAAGATGCTCAATAGGATTGAGGTCAGGGCTCAAAGAAGGCCACTTTAGAATAGTCCAATGTTTTCCTCTTAGCCATTCTTGGGTGTTTTTAGCTGTGCGTTTTGGGTCATTGTCCTGTTGCAAGACCCATGACCTGCGACTGAGACCCTGCTTTCTGACACTGGCCAGCACATTTCTCTCTAGAATCCCTTGATAGTCTTGAGATTTCATTGTACCCTGCACAGATTCAAGACACCCTGTGCCAGATGCAGCAAAGCAGCCCCAGAACATAACAGAGCCTCCTCCATGTTTCACAGTAGGGACAGTGTTCTTTTCTTGATATGCTTAATTTTTCCGTCTGTGAACATAGAGCTGATGTGCCTTGGCAAAAAGTTCCATTTTTGTCTCATCTGTCCATAGGACATTCTCCCAAAAGCTTTGTGGCTTGTCAACATGTAGTTTGGCAAATTCCAGGCTGGCTTTTTTATGATTTGTTTTCAACAATGGTGTCCTCCTTGGTCATCTCCCATGGCTCAAACAACGACGGATGGTGGGATCCGACACTGATGTTCCTTGAGCATGAAGTTCACTTTGGATCTCTTTAGAAGTCTTTCTGAGCTTTTTTGTTACCATTTGGATTATCCGTCTCTTTGATTTGTCATAAATTTTCCTCCTGCAGCCACGTCCAGGGAGGTTGGCTACAGTCCCATGGATCTTAAATTTCTGAATTAATATGTGCAACTGTAGTCACAGGAACATCTAGCTGCTTGGAAATGGTCTTATAGCCTTTACCTTTAACATGCTTGTCTATAATTTTCTTTCGAATCTCCTTAGACAACTCTTTCCTTCGCTTCCTCTGGTCCATGTTGAGTGTGGTACATACCATGTTACCAAACAACACAGTGACTACCTGGAGCCCTATATATAGGCCCACTGACTGATTACAAGTCAGTGGGCTAATTAGTGGACACACCTTGAATTAACATGTCCCTTTTTGTCCCAATATTTTCAGTATTTTCTAGGGGTACCATAATTTTTGTCCAGGCCTGTTCCATGAGTTTATTATTATTTTTTTTAATAATTCTGTTGAAGCATGGTTGAAAAGCAATGTCTGACTTTCATTGGTTAACATTCATAGAATTTTTAAAAATTATTACTTTTGTCAGATTAAAGTTATTTATGTGACCATTGTGAGTTTTTCTTTCATTGACCGAAGGGTACCAACAATTTTGTCCACGTGTGTGTATATATATATATATACAGGGTGGGCCATTTATATGGATACACCTTAATAAAATGGGAATGGTTGGTGATATTAACGTCCTGTTTGTGGCACATTAGTATATGTGAGGGGGCAAACTTTTCAAGATGGGTGGTGACCATGGTGGCCATTTTGAAGTCGGACATCTTGGATCCAACTTTCGTTTATTCAATAGGAAGAGGGTCATGTGACACATCAAACCCATTGGGAATTTCACAAGAAAAACAATGGTGTGCTTGGTTTTAACGTATCTTTATTCTTTCATGAGTTATTTACAAGTTTCTCTTTCACAGCCATTGACATGTCGAAGAGGTTAACACGTGATGAGGGGATCGAAATTGTGTTGATATCTGGTGAACGCAGTAACCGGGTCATTGCAGCAGATTTCAATGCAAGACACCCTACGAGACCACCCATCTCCCATGCTACAGTTAGCAGACTTTAACCCCATTGAGAATCTTTGGAATGAGCTGGAGAAGACTTTACGCAGTGTTCCAACTCTCCCTTCATCAACACAAGTTTTTGGAAATAAATAAATGCGAAATAAATGTTGTTCCATTGCATACGTTTATTCAAATGAGGTCATGGGTGTAATCAAAGCAAAAAAGATGGTCCAACAAATATTTTTGTGACCTTTTTTTGGCCAGGCATGTATTTAATTTTTTTTTTATTTAAGTACAATATAACTCTTGAGCCACTATAAGAATCACATACTCATTCAAAAGATTCATAAACTAATTATTCAGAGTGGATTCAAAGATAATAAGAACACATAACACTATCCAGTTTCCCTAGAGCTCATGGACACATCTATACTATTAATACACTAGAGTATTCAGCTAAAAGAGCTCAGTAATCGTGAGCGCTTTGAAAAATTATTGGAGAAGAATATAGAACTAACAATAATAATGCAAAGAAACCAAACCGTGTAGAGTTCTCTAACCTTATGGCCTCTGTCCTCAAATGATGTGATGCATTTATAGGGCTTTAAAAATAACTCTCATTCATGCCACCCCCTCATGGCCTTTGCTTTACGCTCCACAGAGTTTGTGGATAAAACACACACTCATTCACACGTGGTCATCAGCTCTGAGATTCCTTCTCCAATGAATAAACTAAAATAGTAATTATACAACTCCGTTACGTCTTAAGCCTGGGTTATAAAAGGTCCCAGGGGGGTTACCTGATGAATTGAACACAATACATACAAGCCATTCTTCATTGTTCCAGTGGCCGCCTCGCCGTCCAATAAAGTCACGACGGCAAGCCTTTGCTGAGAAATTAGCTCAAAGCATGCATGTAATCACATGGTGTACGAGGACAGTCACCAGAAAAGAAAAACAAGAACCTTTGCTCTATGAAGGATGACATTTTCCAGTTTATTGGAAACGATTTTTCAGACGTCAAACCCTACATGAGCAGTTTTAAAGACCATTCAGTCATCACTCGAGTGACACCTTGACTCACGGCGCCTGAGACAGAGAAATAATTGGGTATTGCAATGTTAAATGAAGCAGCAAAAACCCATCAACAGAGATATCATGAGCTCTCCTACAAAGAAAAGATGCTTCACCACCCCAGGAGACTTGTGATGGAAATTGGCAGCATGGCAACAGGCTCAAATGTAGATTTAGTGAAAAGTCAGATTGTGAGCGACGCAGATTGGACCTTTTATTGCTAACAAGAATGAAAGCAATTTAATTCCACATGACTACCAAGACTGGGTTTAAAAGCTTTTTGTTGTTCAGACAGTAGACTTCTGCTGCTACTTTAATCTGTTTTTTGATATAATTTCCATTGCTGGTACGGAGTGATAGGTCTGTTAGTTACGTTCAGCTTGAATATACAAAGTGTGCTGCATTTCTTTTCTTTCTTTGATGAATAACATGCCACTTATATCAATGTTCAAACAACACCTGGGATAAATATTTTTTTATTTGACAAATTTATATTCTTTATTTGATACAAGTACTGCAGGTCATACTTTTATGCCATTTAAGATGCTCAGGAAGTCAGAAAAACTTAATTAATAAGAATCGTCTTGCCGTTTTTTTACCCATCTCTCTTGCTCTCTCTCTTTCACGCACACAGAGAACAATTTAATCCCAGCATTATACTCTTAATAATGCTGATAAAAACTCAGTGCATCTGCTTTCAGTCCAAGCACTTCACCATGTATGGCCCCTCCAGCTCGTATCCCAGCTTCCTGTAATAATTCCGAGTCCCTACACCTGAAAGGAAGCAACAATAGTCAAAAACTCAATACACACTTTTCCTTCTTCAAAAAATGGTGCAGTTTAATCCTTCCAACAGAGAGACGGATATGTGCGACAAAGTGCCAATCATGGGTTTAATACAAGTGTGAAAACCTGCATAATAAGTTAGAAACTCTTGTGCTTTCTTCTACCATTATCTCTGCCTTGCAGCTGATCCGGTGGGATGGGGGTTTATTCACCAGGAGAGCAAGGACGATTCAAGAGAATGATGAAAGCAAGGGTTTGTAATAAAAAAAAAAGCTAGGAATATACAATACCTGAGATAACGGCGAGTTTGGCGGAGCCGTGTTCATCTCTGGCTATCCTCTCCGCCTCCTCCATCAACATCATCCCAAAACCCTGAGCGCGCACACACAAGGATTTAACAAAAGAGTCACATGTAAGGCAAAACCAAGGCACTGTCAAGTTTTTCTCTATATGATTTAACAGGGCTATGAAAATGAAAAAAAGGTATTTGATGCATGTTTTCTTTGTCGTATTCAGCATTTTTGTGCCTTTTTGAGATTTCCGATGCTCAGCATTTGACTTCACTATTTAATTTACCAGTAAACCAGTAAAAGTTTCATCAATATAATCATACATAGCTGCCTAGAATTTATAATGGTTTGGTAAGAACCCTGTGAGTTGTGCCTACTTTTTTCTTCATGATAATATTGATTGCAGGAAATTTCTCAACTTGTTCTGCTAATAATCCAGGAACATAACATGCTTTGCAACGTGTGTTGATATTTACATGATTTGAGGCCACTGTGGATGAATATCAGCTGGAGGTATATCTACATACACTGCCTGGTCCAGAAAAGGGTCACTATTTCAAAAGGGTCAAATTATTGGCCTTCATCAAGCAGACACAACGTTAAAATGACTAGAATAGTAAATATCCAATGCCTTATTAAAACCTGGAAGGAGTGTGCTGAACGTCAACTTTCTAAAATAAACGCTTGGTGACGTTGCATCATAATTAAAATCTATATAAAAAAAAATTATATATATAAAATAGTAAAAGTAAAAGCATTTCTATAAATACAATGTGATGAGAACTAACAGGATTGGGACTAAACAGCTGGTTGTCCATAAGAAAACCACTCGTTAGTGAGACTCGATCAGGAAAAACAGCGTCAGTTTGGTAAGGAGCATAAAGACTGAACTTTGGAGAACGGAAAAAGGTCATGTGGTCTGATGAGTCCAGACTAAGCATATTGCCAGTGTGATGGCTGCGTCAGGGTAAGATGGGACACGCAAGAAGTAATGCACCCATCATGCATAGTGATGCCTCTGTAGTCAGTGTTATGATCTGGGGTTGCTTCAGTTGCTCAGATCTAGGCTCAGCAACATTTTGTGGCAATACAATGAATCACATCTACAGAGTTTTTCTTTCCGGATCCCATGGGTATAGTCTAGAGTGGGAAAAGAGTGGTTCTGGGAGCATGAGGACTCATTTTCACACATGAACTGGCCACCACATTGTGTGCTGTAATCAAAGCTAAAGAAAGGTTAGTGTGCACAACTTTTTTCTGTTCTTTGGCCAGGCAGTGTATGTTCACTCCATAAGAGGTTCTTTAAAAGGTTAAAAGTTGTCCAATGAATTACACAGGGTTCTGTCCCAGTGGAGCATTTTTCTTTCTTTCTTTTTTTTTTTTTTTTACAATTGAATTATTTTTCCTGCTCTTGAAAATGAGCTTAATTAAATTTCCTTTATTACTGGTAGTTATAACTGTGATTTTCGATAATGTGTGCATGTTATATGAGTTACTTTTTCTGAATAAAATGCCCTTCAATCAAGTCAAAAAGCACCTTGACATTTACTACTTGAATACAATACAAGCCTGGCTCCAATTACTTTGTTGACATTTTAGTTTTCAATTCGGAAATGCCTTTTGATACTGAGAGACATCAGAAACGCCACCCGATCTGGGCAGGAAAGTGTCCGATTTCTCAAAATTAAGTATTGCTTTATTATTCCTACCTGGTGCTGGAATTTGCTGGGATCTCGGCTGCTTATGGGAACCACGCTGCCATACACGTGCAGCTCACGCACGATCGAGACCGCTTTCTTTAGCTCCGGGCGAAAAGACAGCGCAGAACAGCGGCGAAGCCTCAGCAACCCGATCAGGATGTCCTGCTCAGGATCCTCATATGACAAGAACGTCTCCCAGCCTCCATTGGCCACATAGTCTCGTCGGATCAGCTCCACCTACACGCGGCATTCACACGACATGAACACGGCTGCATTCAAGAAATCAACAAACATGTCAAATCCACTGACATCAACCATAAATGATTACCTGGTACGGTCGCACTTTATGATGGATCTCCTGGATTCCTACCTCTCTGGTTCTCACATCTCTACACTGAAAGAACCAACAGGTGGGAAAAGTTTAGTAAAACGGATTCCACCGAAAAGATTTTTTAAGAATGTAAAATCAGTTCATTTCACCTCAGTTCCCATGTCCTTCATTCGGGCCAGTGCCAGCTCTCGCAGGTTTCCGTGTTCCACACCAGAGGTAACCAGAGGCATGGGGATGTCCCTGATAGAAACATCTCACATTATCAACCAAACTCGAAATACATCTCAGGTGATATTACCCATGATACTACAGTGCTGTTCAGTTCCAGAGATGAATGGAAATTGCATTGCATCTTTTATGATTTTTACTTTCTACACAGTACGAAAGTATATAAAATTTTTACAGAATTTAAAGAGCCTAGACATATAATTAAATACAATTAAAAATAATTACTAGGTTCTAATGTACTGCATGCTCAGAGACACAGCACAGGTTTGCAAATTGCTGTCATTACAGTCAAAATTCCAGATGAACAATTTTTTTTGCGTTCCAATTAGCAACTACAGCAATCAGCCATAACATTATAAACAATGACAAGTGAAGTGAATCACATTGATTATATTGTTACAATAGCACCTGTTGGCAGCAGGAAAAATGGGCAAGCGAAAGGATCTGAGTGACTTTAAGGGCAACATTGATGTCTTGGCGCTTGGGTCAGGGAGGGAGTCTCAAAAACTGCAGTTCTTGTGGGATGTTCTCAGTCTGGGTCATGAGCAGTCAAGGCTCACTGATGCACATGGGGACTGAAGCTGGCCTGTGTAGTCAATTTCAATGGTAGAGCTCCTGCAGATCAAATTGAGGAAAGGCTTAATGCTGGTTCTGACAGGAAGGAGTCCGAACACAAAGTGTGTTGCACTTTGTTGTGTGTGGGGCTGCGTAACTGCAGACTGGTCAGAGTGCCCATGCTGACCTGTGACCACAACTTAAAGCTCCTACAATAAGCAGGCGAGCATCAGAACTGGACCACAGAGCAATGAAAGAAAGTGGGCTGGTCTCATAAATGATGTTTTCTTTTTACATCATGTGACCGTAAGTGTGGACAATAAGGCCAGGAAACCAGGATGCATGGAAAGAAGGTGACCTAGCAGAGCCAGTGTAAGGCTTTGGGCGATGTTCTGCTGGGAAACCTTGAGTCCTGCTATTCATGTGGATGCTACAGTACTGTTACATGTACCACCTACTGTACTTAGCCAGCCACAATGTTTAAGTACACCCCTTTGTTGAAACGATGTTCCCTGATGGCAGTGGCCTCTTTCACCAGAACAATGCGCCCTGATGCACAACAAACACCATTTAGGAACATGACGAAGACTTGAAGGTGCTAACTTGCCCTCCAAATTCTACAGTGTGAATCTGTGGGATGTGCTGTTTCAGCAGCACAAGGAGACTTAATTCCACAATATTAGGCATGTGGTTAATGGCTTATAATTTGTAGTATACTTGTGAGCAGTATATAAAACCTGTTTGGTTTTATTCAATTCTACACTATCCTTTGGTGCCTATCCAATTTTATCCAATCCTGCCTATCCTTTGGTGGATTTAAGCGATTGTCATAGCAGCACTCTGAGATGGTAATCAAAGGTCTCGGACATGAGACTCAGTGATACTACATCGTCTGCTGACTGGCATCTCATTATACAGAACAAAACCATTTCCTCTTTAGATGTGTGATTCTGTAGTGACAGCAGGCCTTAACTAAAGATTATACAGTACAGTATAAAAGTTAAGCTGTTATGTATAGATGAGGAATCGGTCATGCAAAATTTCCTTAATAGGAGCATTAGTATCTTGAGAATACTATATACTATACAACCTCTGCACGCGGTACACTCGTGTCCAGGGTGGCACCAGTGCCAGGATGCGGGCCACCAGGTCCACCAGAGTGCTTGGAGAGTAGCTCTTGTAGCGTCCCGTCTTCCACAGCTCATAAAGACCTGTTCCCCGGATCACGAGCGTAGGGTAGAGCTTCAAGCCATCTGGACGAAATGCAGGATTCTCAAAGAACTCCTGAACAGGATGATAAGGGTCTCTCGTTAGACAGTAGAGCAGAAAAGACTAGGCTAAATCTGGCTGACAGCATGGACAGCTGTTTAGCAGACTTCACTTATGTCCCAATACTGGTATTTCAGGCCATCTAACCAAGTTATTAGCAGGAAGCCCTGAATCATTCCGTCGGCTTCATGTTCTGAATAGGTCTTTTTGAAGTCTAGCTGAGCGTAAGACAAAACTCCATCACGTCTGCCAATGAACTTTTGATGCTTGTGCTTATTCGAGTGAATGCTCATGCGGCTGATGAGCTTCATCATTAGTTCGAGTGGCTCAGTCTGGAGTCCTGCATTTATAGCAACTCTGCTTGTAAAAAGATTAACGGCACAATTTTGTGCTTTAAAGTGTTTATGTGAAAAGCATACATGGGCAAGTGTGTCATAATACTTTTTATAGCAGATGGCAGATGATGCCGAATGAGTGTGTGTGTGTATGTGTGTGAATTCAGACTCATCGCATTGTAAGCATTTGTTATTCCACTCTCCATTAAGCAGCTTCATGTGTCAGACCATGATAATGGTGATTGAAGCATTGGAACCGAAGCGACAATGTCAGCACACATTTAATTGGGATTGTCCAAACCAGTTAAAGCTCTGTCCTCTTTTGGAAGCAAATTAACCGAGGCTTTGTGTATTTGTTTATTTTTTTATTTATATTCTGTGAATGTATTTTTTTGGGGGGGAACGAGTGCAGAAGCCTGCAAGGACTCTGATAAGTGTGAAGCGGGTACTGCTGAAGTCTAATGGGATTCCATTATCGCCCACCTGTGCTGCTCCCTTTACCAGCACACGGGTTCTGGAGATAGCACTGACAGGTTCCTCTCCCCTCCGGAGACAGAAAAACAGAGCGCAAGAGAGCGAGGGGGGGGGGGGGGGGTTCTGAAGGAGAGAGATAAACAGATGTCGGCAGTGGTGGGTGACGTGGGTGAGGTTCGGCAGGCGGGGCTTTGCAGGCGGGCGCTGGGAGAAGACTGATAGGAGCAGGCGGGATCGGCAGGGTTAGAGACCAACGCACGCAGCCATTAATCTCCCTTCTCCTCGCTCCGACACTCCTCCTAATGGAGCTACATAGCTCTGATACTGCTGTTTATTTGGAGAAGCTCATGCTGGATCCAGCACTCTAAACACATAAATACAAGAGATCAGTTTGAAGCTGGAATTGGGACTGCACAACAATTAAAAGAAACCCAAACTGGTCCTCTTTGGCAGAAATAATTTCACAAAAACTGAACTTAGATAAGAGAATTTGTCTGAGCTTGTGTTAGTTCACGATGTTAAAAATAACGCTATGGTTTTGTGTTAGACCAATGATATCACACTGAAATTATTCTCAGCTGTGACTGTGTCTTTTTCTGCTTCCAGCACTAATCAAATGTAATTGGTTGTTTTAATCCATAATAGATCGTTTTAATTATATATAAAAAAAGACCATTTTGTAATTGGGGTGAAAACTATTATATTATACCTTATCATTTAGCCAGTGCTGTAAGCGGTTATAACAAACCAGACAGAAGTTTACAGTCTGCTGTTACTTTGTAACTTTAACAATGCAACTGCTGAGCATCTCATTCTGCAAAATGTACAAACCTAATAACATTAAGTGGGTTTTAAAAACAAATGCACATGACTGATGATATTCACTGAACTCGTCATCTATTCACTAGCTGATACTGATTTCAGCTGCAGCTCTCCATCATTTTTGCTTTAATGATAATTAAAATGCACCTACTGTTTTTAAAATCGATATAACTGTAACGACAGGGTGCATGGGGAAGAACCTGTTGTTAGTCTGAGCGCTCTCAGCTGCTGTTTTACACACGAGCTTTCACAGGGAGCCACCATGTACAATGGCCTCGCAGATTGGATCTTCATTCTTTGCTAATGAAGCCCCCAGTAAAATGGGCTCTATTCATTTCCCGTAATGGAGCCCCTGATAATGCGAAGCAATGCGTCACAGCTGGACACCGACTAGTGCCATAAAAGAGTCCCCCGCCAACCCCTCCTCGGCACAGCGCATCACTCGCCACTTCATTTCCATCCTCCGTCATGCCTGCTGCGTGCCAATTACCTACTGCGCACCAAGGGGGTGGAATTTTCCAAAAGTAGCAGGCCGGCTCAGTGATAAGCACTTCGGAGATTGTTTCTTTTCTGAGATCACTTCGATGACTTTTTTTATTTTTTGCCCCATTTGTGGTCACTTGGAGAGAAAACACCACTAATGCTCCCAGTGTGCTAATTATCATATTACTGCTAAATCATTCCCTTTTCCTTTATTGAATTTTTATTCTTTTCTTTTTTATAAAAAAAAAAAAAAAATTTTAAGGAAATGTTAATGTATACAAAGTCTCTTCTGTTGCTGTTTTGACTCTAAAACCTTTTCCGTTTCCTTTTCAAAAGCTTTTTAAAGTGCTTTACATAATCCTTTAAAAATGCACGTGAGCTTGAAATGATAAACTATGAAGTGTCGTGCATGTAATATTTAGCCCCGAGTATGTGACTGCTGAACGAGCGTATTCTTTTTTCAGAGCTGCTGAACAGAAGACGCAATGATGCCATGCCGCATGGGGTGCTGGAGGATGAGCGAACGATTGCATCAGTCAGACGTCAGTGGCAAAAGAAAAAAGACCTTAAACTAAGCTACTGAGGTTTTGACAAAAGAACTGCCAGAAAAATTTTAATGGGTGTCATTGTGTAGCATTGATGAACAAGAGCAGCATGCCATGCGCTCACACTTTACACAATTAATTAATCAAAATGAAATATAAAATACCCTAAGCGTTAATATCTTAGATGTTATCCAATACGTCTTTGTATGTGATTATAACTAAGGCTTTTTTTAAATTCAGTTTAGACAGATGTAGCTTTATTAGTCAGATAGACAGATGGATTCTAGAAATTCTTGCTCCGGAAGTAAAAAAAAAAAAAAATTAAAGCAAAGATCATTCATTTAAACATCTATCCTGAGGACTGAACTCACTATGTTAAAACTCTACGTGTGCCCAGGTACAAAGCTCACCAGGAACCAGAGCAGCTTTTAGAATAGAAAGCCTGTCGACGTAGCACTATTTACCCTCAATTTTTGCCTCAATTCACAGAAAAGCTTTTGAAAAACTGTCTCTTAGAGATTGCACCTGGCCCTGCGGAAATTTAAATGCTTTATAAAGTCTTGGATGAAGGCAAAGTCAGAAATGACACCTTTTAGGAATTCAACAGATGCTTTTGAAGGAACTCCGTATAAGCCCTGGCCCTGAGGTGCAGCAATGCGTCACTCAAAAGGAGAAAAGCCATTCAAAACTCTCGACTTGCGCTCGTGTCCTGCATGTTAAGACGCACAAACAGGGTGGTAAATAAGCAGTCCAGCTCTACTCTGCATTAAATTGCAGCCCAATAGTTAAAAAGTCTCATGAGCTAGACTGAAGAGAATCATGTCTATCCATGACTGAAGTTTTGTTGAACATCATGGATGAAGCGTAGTGCAGATAAAAAAAGGAGAAACATTTTGGAGATTCTGGAAGGGGTGGGCTAGGGGTTAGAACTTAATAATCGTTACATTGCATTTTCATCATTAGCTGTCCAGCATGTGTCGCAAAAAGTGAATCAGATTGATAATGCTGATTATGAAAAAGGATCAATGCCATTTATATTCTACATAGTTACTTAGCAAACAACACAGGTATGTCAGAATGTGTGAGCACACAGGCCTGGGTAGAATGTGGAATGTAGGAACAGGAAATACCAGGGGCCAGCTGATACAATATTATCAGCATTATAATTCTGAGGGAAAAACTAGGTGCTGATTCGATTTATAATGCGATTCTGTAGGCATCATGATTTTATAAAGATCCAGCTTCAATATGATTTTTTTCCAATTTTGTTAATTTTAAGATTTTAAACCATAACTCAAAAGTTATAACTCAGCACTTTTATACCTCACCTCTATTCAACATCTTCACAACTCGACTGAACATGTAGCCCGTTCTTTATAACATTAGTTCCCTTTCAGTCAATTCACTTGGTACAAGACATATTGTATGAGATATCACTCCCTCTCGTGTACTGGCTGAAGCCACCTTTATTCACGCCTTAAAGGCAGTCACACCTGTGATGACGTAGGTGTAGCCCCGCCTACCCTTATAAATCCTTGTCACCACGGTTGACTCTCAGTTCTTACGCTCTTCACCTCGCTGTGAGTTTTCTAGCTGCTGTTAGCAACTCTACGTGCTTTTCATTACAACACTAGACTTGAAATCAGCTCAACTGTTCTTGTTGATGCTAGCAACAACAGCCTCAATTGGTGAGTCGTCTGCATGCGGAGCGCTGATTTTAAGTCCAGTGTCAGTGAGTGGTAACTACATCTCAGTCTGGTTGGCTGCTGTTTAGCGGTGCTAACGGTAATAACTATTGTGAGCATGGAAGCTACTGTAGCAAGGAAGAAGTCCGTTATTCGCCCCTGTCCTCAGGGATGTGGCTTCTCCTTGCATGAGAAGGACCAGCATCAAGCGTGCCCCGTCTGCTTGGGTATTCTCCACGCTAGGAGAGCGCTAGCCGTGTCCGAGTCGTGTGCGCTCTGTCACCAGCTCCAGCATTCTACGCTAGAAAGACGGGTCACATTTGTGGAGAGAACACTAGGGAAGAATACAGTCGCTCAGCAAGACCCCCCCTCCTCTCCAAATTAGCAGTTCCAGTTTTGCCCGTGTCTGCTGAAGAAGAATTTGCAGCAGAAGTCCCCGCACTTAGCTGGGCAGAGCAAATGGAGTATTTTGAGGGATCAGAGGACCGTGAACTTTCCTACAGCGCCGGTGAGCAGCCGGGCTGTGAGGGGCCTGCTTTCCACGAAGATGACGTGCTTGACATCGGTCTGGAAACGCACGGCCTCTCGGAGGACAAACAGGAAATGTTACCGTCGACTCAGAGCTCCGGTGCTACTACGTTAGCGGCTCGAGACGACAATTCATTTTTCGCTCCCTACCGACGAGCAGCTGAGAAGTTGGAGGTGCAGTGGCCCTCCCCACAGCCGGCTCAGAAGCCGTCGAGGTTCTCGAGATTCTTTCTTCCTCCGGAACCGACAACGGTCAGAAACTGCTTGCCAATGTTTCCCGACTTTGTCTGTGAGCTAACGGCGTCATGGAACAAGCCACTGTCGACCCGAGTAACAGTACCAGGCTATGGGCAGTATTTAGAGTTGGACGGAGCGGAGAAAGCAGGGCTAGTGGGACCACCGCTGATGGAGCCGTCTCTAGCTGCTTACTTGGCACCTTCGCATAACCATGGAGTGTCTGGTCCTACCATCCTTCCGTCCAAACACTGCAGATTCTCTTCCGCACAACTTGAGAAAATATACCGCGCTCAAGCGAGCACCGCCAGGGTGCTGAATTCTGTCACGCTGCTCCAGACGTATCGAGTGATGCGTCTAGCAGAACTCGGTTCACTGGTACCGCAGGACAGCCCGGTATGTGAGCTGCTGAACGAGGTCAGGACCGCGACAGATTACATTTTGCGCATGTCTCGAGGCGCGGCTCTCTCTCTCTCGGCAAAGGCATGGCTAGCGCTGTGGTGGCGCTCAGGCATCTGTGGCTCACATTCTCAGATATCCCAGATAGAGACAGGGCCATCTACTTAGATGAACCGCTGTCTGCTGAGGGCTTATTCGGCCAGTCGCTTGATGCTATTCAAACAGTTTGATTTCAAGAAAAAGCAAGCGGAGGCGTTGCAAGACATCATCCCACGACGAGAAGCAAAGCCCAAACAGGCGCGAAAAGTAACCACCCCGCAGCTCCCTCCTAAGCGGCCGCCACCATCGGCTAGCGCGAGCTCTCGCCCGATGAAACAGCGAACTCCCGGTCAAAACCCGCGTCAGTCAGCCTGGAACAGGGGCCCCCCCCCGGGCCTCCGGAAGGATTCAGCAGCCAGGAGGAAGAATCCACACTCCTCCTAGCTCAGACTTTAAAGGGAGAGGAGCTTTGGCAGCAGGGAGACGCCGTTTCTCCTCTCTCAAGAGGCCGCTAGATTATGTTCAGGGAATCAGTCCCAAACGGTGTTGCATTTCCCGAACACAGTCTCCCAAGCACCCCCGCCCCCCCCACCCCCCGTACACACGAGTGTTCTATAAACCCCAGTTGGGGTGTGTTGGAAAATTCTCAGGGGGCTTACAGGCTTACAATAAGTGCCAAAAATGTTGCAGGTCAAAGATGGGGCATGTTGTAAACTGTGTGAATGTACAATCATTAAAACCAATAAAGAGTGTCATTGATTACAAGCTTGCAAAACAAAAACACCCACTGCCATCTATGAGGCTGCACTCCGGCGTAACGCCAGAGGGCAGCAGCCTCCCTGTGGTGCTCAATGTGAGCCGGTTGGCTTCCCGTTTTCTCAAGTGGCGCGCATGCGCAGTCTCGACATGGGTGCAAAACACAGTTGCTATGGGATACCGACTGCAATTTCGCACAAAGCCGCCTCGCTTCTTGTGCATAATCAACACCTTGGTGTCGGACAGCACCGCAGCAGTGCTTCGGCGGGAGATAAATTCTCTTCTGAGCAAAGGGGCGATTCAAGTGGTTTCCCCTTTGGAAGCAAACTCAGGTTGGTACAGCCGTTATTTTGTCATTCCGAAGAGAGGGGAAGGACTACATCCAGTTTTGGACCTGAGACCATTGACCGCGTTTTTAAGAACGTACAAGTTCAAAATGCTTACACTGAGGCTACTGTCTTTATGGCGTAAATATGAGTGGCTTCAGCAAGGACACGAGAGGGCGTGATATCCCATACAATATGTGTTGTAAATCGTTCCTCTCCTCCAGGTAATAGAGGTTATAGACATAACCATTCGTTCCCTTTCAGTCAATTCACTCAGTACAACACATTGTATGGGATATCACGCCCTCTCGTGTCCTTGCTGAAGCCACTCATATTCACGCCATAAAGACAGTCAAACGTGTGGTGACGTAGGTGTAGCCTCACTAACCCTTATAAACCATCATCACCACGGTTGACTCTCAGTTCTTACGCTCTTCACCTCGCTGTGAACACCTTGTTTTTTAGAGTTTGCTAGCTGCTGTTAGCAACTCTAGATGTTTGCATTATAAAACTGGACTTAAAATCAGCTTAACTGTTCCTGTTGGTGCTAGCGACAACAGCCTCAATTGGTGAGTCGTCTACCCATGGAACGCTGATTTTAAGTGCACTGTCAGTGAGTATCAGCTACGCTAACGGTGCTAACTACTGAGAGCATGGAAGCTAATGTAGCAAGAAAGAAGTGTTCGACATCGGTCTGGATATGCACGGCTTGTCAGAGGACGAACAAGAAACTTTACTGTCTGCTCAGAGCTCCGATGCTACTGCGTTAGCAGCTTGAGACAACAATTTATTTTTCGCTCTCTATCGTCGAGTGGTTGAGAAGTTGGAGGTGCAGTGGCCCTCCCCACAGCCGGCTTAGAAGCCGTCGAGGTTGTCAGGATTTTTTCTTCCTCCTGAACCAACAACGATTAGAAACTGTTTGCGAATGTTTCACGACTTTATCGGTGACCTAACGACGTCATGGACCAAGCCACTGTCGACCTGGGTAACAGTGCCAGGCTATGGACAGAATTTAGAATTGGACGGAGCTGAGAAAACAGGGCTAATTGGCCCACCGCCAATGGAGCCCTCTTTGGCTGCTTATTTGGCAACCTCGCATAACCACAGAGTGTCTGGTCCTACCGTCCTTCCTTCCAAACCATACAGATACTCTTCTGCACAGCTCGAAAAAATTTACCGCGCTCAAGTGGGCACCGCCCATGCGCTGAATTCTGTCATGCTGCTACAGACGCATCAAGCGATGCGTTTAGCAGAGCTCGGCTCACTGACTCCTCAGGACAGCCCAGTAGGTGAGCTGCTGAACGAGATCAGGACCATGACAGACTACATTTTGTGCATGTCTCGGTGCGTGGCCCTCTCCCTCAGCAGGTTAGCGTAGTGGTGGCACAGAGGCATCTATGGCTCACGCTGTCAGACTTCCAGATAGAGACAGGGCCATTTACCTAGATGAACGGCTGTCCGCTGAGAGTTTGTTTGGCCCGTCACTTGATAACATTCAAACAAAGTTTGATTTTAAGAGGAAACCGACTGAAGGCAGTTTCGCACAAAGCCACTGCGGTTCTCGTCCGTAATCAACACCGTGGTGTCGGACAGCGCCGCAGCGATGCTCTGGCAGGAGATAAATTCTCTTCTGAGCAAAGGGGTGATTCAAGTGGTTTCTCCTTCACAAGCGAACTCAGGGTGGTACAGACGTTATTTTATCAATCTGAAGAAAGGGGGAGGACTACGCCCTGTTTTGGAACACTAAGTTGTGCTTTCTTCTTCTCTTGGCCTCGCTGATAATTTTATTTTAAGATTTTGCCTCGATTTTTTGTAATCGAATTACTCGATTTACTCGAAGGAATCGTTCCAGCCCTAGTTCACTACGATCAATCTCATGGATGCTTACTTTCATATAGCGATCTCTCCACGCCACAGAAAATTTCTGAGGTTTGCATTCGGGGGCGTGTCCTACCAGTACCTAGTGCTACTGCTCAGCCTGTCGCTAGCTCCCCGAACGTTCACAAAGCGTGCCGTCTCCTGTTCAGGAGAAAAGCATGCGCATACTGGCCTATTTAGACGACTGTGTGCTAATAGCAAGCTCAAACGAACAGGCGAAAAAACAGACAGCGTTAGTTCTGTCTCACATTTAGACTCTTGGGTTCTCAGTCAACATGCAGAAAAGCTCTCTGACTCCGAGTCAACAGTTTTCATTCCTGGGTCTGGAGACATGCTCCGTTACCAGCCGAGCACATCTGTCAGAACACAGAATAGCCATGTTTCAGCACTGCCTGCTCAGTTTCAGTTGCAACACAAACATCGTTTCTGAGTGGGAGGAAGCGTGGTCACAGGAACAACGCAGGCTTCACATCAACTATTTGGAGCTGTTGGCGATGTCTTCAGCCCGGAGACATTTTCATCTAACTCTAACAGGCCATCATGTTCTGATCAGGACAGACAACACGACAGGGGTGTCATATATAAACAGACAAGGGGGGACTTGTTCACTTCCCCTACTGAAACTATCTCATTCTCTATTGCTATAGTCCAGTGTTCATCTTCTGTCACTCAGGGCCACTCACATTCCAGGGCACCTGAATCTGGGGGCAGACCTTCTCTCCAGAGGGGGCTCGCTTGTGAGGGAATGGAGGTTACACCCTTGGTGGTAGCTCAGATCTGGGAGCGCTTCTGTAGGGCAGGAGTGGATCTTTTTGCATCCAAAGAGAATGCTCACTGCCCACTATTCTTCTCCATAAAACAGATCGCAATGCTCCTCTGGAGATCGATGCGCTGGCACACTCATGGCCCCCAGCTCTATTGTATGCTTTCCCTCCAGTAGAACTGATTCTGCTTGTCACAGAGAGGGTGCACCAGCAGGGCCTGTCCCTAATCCTGGTGGCCCTTCGTTGGCCGGGAAAGTCGATAAGCATGGATAGTCAGTCTACTAGCAAAAGAACTTCCTCTCCTCATTGACCTTCTGTCTCAGACAGGGGCGGGGGGGGGGGGGGGGGGGTTTGATTCACCCGTCTCCCAAACTGTGGAACTTGCATGCTTACCTGTTGAAAGGTCCAATCTGATAGCTAAAGGGCTTCCTCCGAATGTGATTGAGACAATTCAGAGTGCTCGGGCCTTGTCCACTAGAGGTGCACTAATGGTTTAAAGGTTACTCTATGGCCAAAAACACGGCCTATGTACCTAAGGTAGTCTCCACTGATTATAACTCTATGGTCTTTGATCTTTATAGCCTCTGCCCCTCTCCTTTTGCTTCTGAGGAAAAGGGAAAATTGCGTAATTTGTGCCCTATACATGCACTACAAGTCTACATGGAACGTACATTGAATATGCGCGTATGTGATCAACTGTCTGCTTTGCCAGTCCAGTAAAGGGTAAAGCCCTGTGTAAACAGTGGCTTTCCCATTGGATTGTGGAGGCTATTGCATTAGCTACTAGCAGCAAGGGTGTCCCATTGCCTCAGAGTGTGAAAGCACATTCAACAAGAGCTACTGCAACATCATGGATGCTGTTCAAATGGATGTCTGTGGGTGATATTTGCGCGACAGCCAGTTGGTCCGCACCACACACTTTTGTCCGATTGATATGACGGCCCATTCGGTGGCTCATTGTGTCCTCTCTGCAAAGTCCATGATGCAGTAGAGTAGCTATCAGGTCTTTTGTGGCTAACTTTGGTAGATGCTCGGCGGGCGTGAATATACGTCCCATACAATATGTACCGAGTGAATTGACTGAAAGGGAACGAATGGTTATGACTATAACCTCTGTTCCCTGAAGGAGAGGAACGAGGTACAATATATTGCTCTCCCGCCTCACAGTTACGCTCGGCGAAGTGCGGCTGTCGAACTGAGAGTCAACCGTGATGACGATGGTTTATAAGGGTAGGCGGGGCTACACCTACGTCACCACAGGTTTGACTGCCTTTAAGGCATGAATATAGGTGGCTTCAGCCAGGACACGAGAGGGCGTGATATCCCATACAATACGTGATGTACCTCGTTCCTCTCCTTCAGGGAACAGAGGTTATAGTCATAACCATTCGTTTTCTCAATTAAAAATCAATCGCAGCATTTAAAACAATACAAACTTCCAAAAGAAAAGTTTTTACAATATTTAACATCAAATTAAATAAAACAAACTGCTTTGTACACATATCCTCTGTCATACAACATAATTATTACTTTTAAACAAACGTAGAAAAATTTTCACTCTTACTTTACATGGGATGCCAAATTGTGAATAGTTTAGAACGCCACCTGTAGATTCATAAAGGAATGGTGACATTTTTCCACCTTAAACCTTTTTTACCAAGCGCACATTGAGAAGTTGTGAGCATGCAGCAATTCAAGACTAATTTGTGATGACAGAGTTTTGAGACTGGTGTAGGGAGGATGATCCACTGATCAATGGTCATGGCCACTGAAAACCAGCCAATCTCTATTAAAAAGTATATAAATGCATATAAATGTAAAAAAAAAAAAAAATTATAAAAAAAACTATTTTTTTAAAATAAAGAAATAAAATCATAGAAAATAGTAAAATGCACCACTACAAAACAGTGGAGCCACTGGGGGACTAGTTCTGCAGCAGAACTAAAAAATAAACCAGACCAACTGATTTCACCAACATTCAGAACCCTTGCTTAGATAAAGAGAAACGAGACATCAAACTAAAAGTAAAATAATAAAAATTTGAATGCTGTTTAGAGCCTTGTTTGTGTTTACCTGAATGCAAATTCATGACCTTTAAAATCATGACAGAAAAGGCCAGCAGAAAAATCTGTACAATCACTGACAGAATTTTAAATTTAATGTCACCTGACATGCAAAATTCCCTTTTTTATTTTAGGCATTTAATTGGGGCTCCAGTGAGAGAAAAAAGGACAAAATAAAATTAATGTGACCTCACGTAAGAAGAGCCCCTCCCCCAGATCTCTGTTCTCTGAAGGGTGTGGCTCAGCAGTAGCTCATTCACATATACTTGTTGGAAGAAAGAGTGAAACCAAGTGAATTTGAGGGATGATAAATTGCATTATTTGAGGGATATGTCAGCTGGAGCATTAACACACAACACACACACACATAACACACACACACACACACACACACACACACACACACACACACACACAACACACACACACACACAACACACACAACACAGACACACACACACACACAACACACACACACACACACACACACACACACAACACACACACACAACACACACACACAACACACACACACAACACACACACACAACACACACACACACACACACACAACACACACACAACACACACACAACACACACACAACACACACACAACACACACACTTTGGGGAGATCGGAGACCTACGTTAGCCTGTTAACCTGCAGGAGCGCCAGAGATCCCATCGTGTATCTCAACTTAACAATAAAATGATAATGTGTGAAAAACCAAATAATGTGTGTGCATGCTACTGTGTTTGTCGTTTATGGTGACGCATTCTTGTGCATTCTCTGGTGTTAAACTTTGCTCTATTACTGCAGTCTTATGCTCTCATAAGTCCTCTACAGTCCAATCCTGTACCTTTTGCAGAATATCAGTCTGTCCCTGATGTTTTTTCTGGAGAGATGTGCCTTCTTTGCTGCTCTTTTTGGAATCTATGAAGGTGAGCGCAAGCGTCAGTCATGCGTCATGCCAACAGTAAAGCATCCAGAAACCATTCATGTGATGGTCTTCCCAGCCGAGGGAGTGGACATACTCACTTTTGAGACCACAGCCATGAATAAATAACAGTACAAAAACATCCTGCAAGAGCAACTTCTCCCAAGAATCAAGACCAGTTTGGTGATGAACAATGCCTTTTCCAGCACGGAGTGATAAAGTTTGGCTTGTGGAACAAAACATTAAAATTTTAGTCCATGGTCAGGAAACACCCCAGACCTTAATCCCATTGAGAACTTTTTTTGGTCAATCCTCATGAGGAGGGTAAACAAACAACAACAAACAAATTCTGACAAACTACAAGCAGACTTTTGGCCACGGCTGTAGGGTTATTCTTCCTGCAGAAAGGTTAAAACCAGTTTGTCTCTTATGATCCATAACCATGGCGATAATAAAAAGCAGTGCTGTGAAGCGCCACTCTGAGATAAAACACGGGTCATTTGAGCAAACATATCAACAGCAGTCTGAAGTGTGTGTGTTTGTAAAATACTCAAACTGAGAGCATGAGCACAGAACAACTAGAGTCCTTTCACATTCATTTACAGCCCAGCAGCATGTAATGTAGACTCATTAAAGATTGATTAAAAATTGTTTGTATTCCACACAAACACACAAATATACATGGCCATCAAAGCTCAAACTGTCCACATATTTAACGTAGTTACTGAAAATTGACCAAGGTTATTGAAATGCTATGGAAAGTTTACATTGCTTATGTTTACAGACTTACAATGTGTGCTTATATACAGATCTGTATCCCAACACAAGCATGAAATTAGTACCTCGGCTGTGATTGACAGACCATTTAAAATTTATTACCCCTGGGCTTGTTCTTGTTTATTTCTTCATTAGAACAAATAGACAGTTTAACAACTCGCCTGTACGTGCTTTTTTTAAGAGCTTAAAAGTTTAATTGTGCCGTCCGATTTGACGGTAGAGACGAGGCTGTGGTCTGTAGTCATTTACTTACTATAAACTGCTCCACGTCCCGCTCGATGCCTACATTGGGCAGGTCAGGCATCATGTGCGACACCACCTTAAATCCTGCGTCTTTAGCCAGGTGAAAAGACTCGCAGACAGCTCGCACTGTATGGCCCCTGTCAAGTACAAATTGCTGCAATTAACATTAGAACAGTTTAAATTGACTCAGAAGGTTAGCATTAAGTCTGTAAATGAGGGAAAAAAAAAAGAAAAAAAAAAAAGGTCTGACCTGTTGGTGTCACGAGCCACGTCTTCATAAACGCTCTGCACGCCAATCTCCAGCCTGGTGCAGCCGTACGCCAGCATGTCACTAAGGTGTCTCTTCAGACAGTAGTCTGGCCGGGTCTCGATGGTGATTCCCACACACTTGGTGTTACTGCGCTCAGAGTACCTGGAGTAACAGATACAGTGAAATCAGCACCTAGGAAACTGAACTAATCACAAGAGACTAGACTGGTAATGATTAATCAGTAATTAATAAAATAAAAATGCTAATAAAAGCATTAGCTTAGCTTTCCTTTACTAGCAGGCTCTTTATAAGCTCGCCAATAACTTATATGAAGAGTTTGAGCTTGGTGATTCCTTGGTAATGGTCATGGACACCGGACTGACTCATCTGCTCACACTCCACTTCCTTTTACACCATCTTTATTTTTATGAAATTATATTTTTGGTTGCAAAGCTGACCGTCGTTGTTGTACAAATCATTTGTATTATTATTATATTAATCCAACTGTATTCACCTGCACAGCCAAAGTGTGTATACATAGTGTGGGGAACTAATCACCGACAGGTCTGTGTCTTTCTGTGTGTGACAAAGAGGAACCGAGTGAAATCAATGCTCTGTACCCAATTAAATACATTTTTCATCAAGTAAAATAGTAAAACAAAACTGAAAATAGATAAGTGGAGGCCAGTGTCGATACTCAAATCAGTGTATGGGAAAATTTACATAAACTGTAATCTGAGGGGGAAATGAGTGTCTGGTTATCATAAATTAACTAATTAATTCATTAATCGATCATTGATTGTACACGTTTCCACTATTAGTACTTGTGATGCATAATATGGAGGTGTAGCACATGCAAAGAGAGTCATAAACATGAGACCCCAAAGAACATGACTGAGTTAAAGCAGTTCTGCCAGGACGAATGGTTTTAAATTTCTCCTGAACGATGTGCAGGTCTGATACAGAGATACAGGAAAAAACCTGGTTGAGGTGGGGTCAACCAGTTATTAATTCCAAGGGTTCACTTACTTTTTCCACTACCATTTTAAATGCTGAATGAATATGTTCAATAAAGACATGAAAGATCAGAATTTTTGTGATCTCATTTTAAGCACATTATATTTGACAATACGCTTAACTTGGATGAACATCAGATCAAATCTTATAACAAATGAATGCACAAAAACCATGAAATTCCAAAAGGTTCACATACTTTTTCTTGCCACTGTACATACAAATATACACTACCATTTGCACTTCTATTAGATGCTAACCTGAATTTCATTACTGAGTTCCTGCACTATGTATGCGTCTGTCTGTCACCACAGCAACTGAGAACAGAACACTCTCTCGAACACTTTAAAATACTTGTGCACTAAATTTAATGACATGAAATCTCAAGTTTGATTTTCAGTTTTCACAATTTATTAATTTCGCATTTAAATTCACATTTATTAAATTACTGCAGAATTCACTTAAAGAGTTTAATCTTAAACTCTCACAAAATACACAAGTTGTTTTCTTAGTGTTATTAACAGAATCTAAACAAAAAATATCTGATTTTGGTTAGTGTTCTTCAGAAACCTGTGTCTAAATTTCTGACATAGGCCAGGGCCAAAAAAAAAAAAAAAGAAAACCTGCTCGTCTAAAACAAGCCCGAAGGTTCACTCATCTTAAAAAAAAAAAAAAAAAAAAATTCCAACTGCCAGCAGGACAGTCCTAATGACCTCAGACTCTCTATAACGAAAAAGTGCAGAGGTGGAACGAATCAGAGTTTTATGGAGGAGGAGTGCAGACAGAACAGATTGCTATTCCATATGTGATCATTAGTCGTGATTTTCTCCTGCACTGATTTAGGCTTCAGCTTTGGGAATCATTATTTAGATCTAAGATATGGATCTCATGTGTTAATGGTTTAAAATAGGATCTGAAAATGTCATCTGCCATCATGCTGTCCCTCTCCTTCTCTGTTTAATAGAATTTGTCTCTCTCAAATACACACACACACACACACACACACACACAGCATAGATAAGGTCTGCAGCTGAAATCGAACTGTCGCCTCGCTCGGCTTTGCCTGATTAGCAGCCAGAACAATTACTGCAATCGTGTCATCTTAACAAACCCGCAGATAAAATGGGGTGGGCCAGTAATCCTGAGGACACACTGCCTCCTATGACACACACACACTTTTGCAGTTACTGGCAGCCAGAAAATAAATACATAGACAAATGTCTGTAATAAAGTAACCCAGGGTCAGCAGTGATGAACTGTGTGCAGCTCACAATTATTTCTCATCACTATAAACCTGATGCCTGAGCTGCATCTGAGTCACGACTTCCGCTCCAAAGACAGAAAGAACATGAGGACATAAACCGTCTTATACACGTTAATGAAGTAAAAGGTCCACCGAAAGGAAAACAAATCAAAAAACACTCCATGCTCTGCCAAAAAGCATGGAACTAACACACCGTAATCGTACACTAATAAGCGCAGAGCGCTCCCGTCTTCCTGCGCGCTCACTATTTTCACACAACCAATCATCGGTCTTCATCTTTGGCTAGTTTGGTACAAGGTGGTTACTTTGCGCAGATAAAGTAGGAATTAACCTAAGGTTAGGGGATCGATGCAGGCTTTTCAAGGAGACAAAAGAAAGATTGAAAGCGGATAATGTCATGAACTAAAGGGTACTTCAAACTCAAAATTCACTTCTTATTAATTTTTAGACATTTATATTCATCTCCAGGTGTGTGTACAAACAACAAATGTGAGGAAAAAATCTTTCCCTACTTTTTGTCCTTTTTTTTTTTTGACCCAGGGCTTTATAACAGGCCAATTAGATTTCCCTGTAATGTGACGTCATAAGAAGAGCCCCTCCCTGTTGATCAGTAAAGCTGTGAATCAGGGACACACTGTCAATTTAATTCAAATGAATTTTTTAGCATTGCAATTTTTAATTTGATTCTAGAGCGAGCACTAGTGCTTATCGTCTGATTCGCAGCCAGATTTCTTACAGAATTAAAAAAATTTTAATAGGAAGAAACCTTTACAAGAACCCATCCTCATTTGGGTGATAACGGGTAGAAGGGATTGATCTGCAGTCATATTGTGTGTTAGGAGGCAGGAAGTTCAGTACAACAGCGGAGGTGTATAATATTGATTCCACTTTCGCTATTGGAGGTTCAGGTACAAAACTGTTTCAATTTCACATATTAAAAACTACTAAAATTCTCAAAAACTTTAAAATCATGTCTAACTTAACTGTGATGCAAAAAGTTTAATTGTTGCCCTTGGAGAAATTGCTAATCATTTTTTCCTGCCAATGTTAGTAGCTCATTAAGCTAGTAGCTTAGCAGCCCTGTAGCTATGTACATAAAAACAAAAATAGCACATTTGGAGGAGGAGTTTGAGATGAGTCTTTTGGGGGAGCTATGAGACCCAAATTCACTTGTTAAGGCAATGGTAAGATATAGGACCTTTAACTTCTATACTAATTAACTTAATACGTATTCCAAACAAATACACAAACTAACAAGTAAACAAATTGTCTAACATACTGCACATAATACAGACAGTCAGCTTTCCCAAATTTAGCTCACTGGGTACAAGGAAGAAAAGAACAGACTTGAGAATGCCCTGCTGTTCTGTCAAAATATCTGATCTAACACAGGGAGCGTCCTGCTCTCTATAAACCATCTGCTGTGAGTTTTACACTTGTGTCTGGATTTAGGAAAATGTCACTATTGAACAGATCACGCTGTGTCATGCTGATAACTGTGATGCAGATCAGCAGCAAATCCCCACAATCCAGAGGATTTGGACTTTACATTTATATGTAAAATGCCAAATTCCTCCTGAGCAACTTAAACTCGTTCTGTGATCCAGGATATAAACAGCTGGAGACAGAGTCTAGAAGAAGCCACATCACCAGTACAGCATTCGCGCATAGGACGTTATCTGACGGCGCTTTTCCACTGGACAATCCTGCACAAGAGTCGCTGGTTACACCCAAGTGCGGAGTTTCTCCTTCTTGCTCCAAACGAACCCTAACATCCTGATTTTACATAATGCCTCTGGGTCGAGCCGCTTCTCTGCTGGCACTAAAAGTGTACACAATTTTAACAGCATTTACTATGTAACTTGATTTATTTTTCAGATGGGATTTAAAGTCCATTATCCATAGGGAGGATGATGAGGACACATGCCCTACCCAGTGCCCTACATCCATCTACCCTACATCTTTTGGCATTGAGATTCAGCCATGGACAATAAGTACATGGTCCTTATACAGATGTTTGATTGCGTTTCATTTTTCAGCAAAGACTAATGTATTGGTACCTATTGTTACTAATTATTTAAGCATAAATGTCTTGTTCTAATGGCAGATTATTTTGCTAGTTTTAAGCATGGCTCATGGTATCATAGGGCAAATTTCACCTGCAATTTACTAACTTACTAAGACCTGAGAGTAATTATATAAATCAGCAGAAATATTTATTTATTTATTTATGTATGTTTGCATTTGAGGTGGTAAAAATGTTGCAGTTTCTCTATAATCCTTAAAGTGGTGTGGTTTAAACTATTTACACATTGGCAGGCTTGCATCAAGCATCCTGCCTGGTAGGAACAAAGTTTGTTTAAATTGTAAGAAAAAAATTTATATTTTTAAATTGGAATATTTGTATCAAAAAAGGGATATTTGAAAAACTTATAATACCTAAAACAAATAATAAAATTTAAAAAAGATCACAACAAACTGAATCAACACCTAGGTACAGTATGGTGAGCATATCATAGAGAGGTCCACAGAATTCCCATTCCCTATAGTGTTGCTATAAACCAAAGCTAAAACACAGTAACTACAACTAAAAGTGTTACAACCAAAAAGCTTTTGGAAATCTTTCTTTTTATATTGAGAGGATGTAGTGATGATTAAACTTGCTCTTCTATAGAAAAAAAGGTGGCACAGTATACCCTCCAAAAAATTTAGTCTGTATACTTCACCCTCACGGTCACTCTTAGTGTCAAAGCTTAATTTTGGTTGCTTTTTTAAATTTTTTTATTGACTGGGTGAAAAAGGATTGTCTCTTTAATTTTATGGACGTGTAATAAGACACGCAGTCAGAAGCAGCTGCACCCATGGTATCAGACTCTCTACAAAAAACTCAGTTCTGGTGTAGAGCCACTGATTGGGTTCCTACTGTTTTGTTTATTACAGTTTGGAAAGCGCGCACTACATGAGCCGAGGCGGTTATTAGGACGTAACCAGTGATTTTCTCCATTTTCTCTGAGCCAGCACAGCTGCCCTTGTTAGCACAACCTTAAGGACTAAAAGGCCTCCTCATGGCCTTTTACAAACATCTGCCCATCTCTTGACAAGACATTTCCGATAACTAATGGAGAGTGCTGCGTTATTAGGTTAAAAAGATTTAAGTGCTCTTGTGACGTCAACCCCTTTAAATATTGCACGATCTTGACCCGGGGAACACCACAGACACACAGACTTGAGGAGAGGTCTCTTGTAAAAAAAATTCTTTATTCATTAATAAGGGGAAGATTTATAGGAAAGATAGGGGAATAAGGGTAAGAAAAATAAAAAGATCAGTGTAGAAAATAATGTGCAGGAGTGCGTCAGAAGCAGTGAGCAGGCAGGAGCTAAAATGACCGAGCCGCCATGGCTCTCATGGTCTAGTCTCATGTCCATCAATGGAGGATCCATATTATCCAAAATATATTTAAAATATAAAAATATAAAGTAAATGTGCATAACCCCTTGCTGTAATCTGACCTTTGGCACTTCATCATGGACTCGTAAAAGAGCTAAGGATTATCCATAACCAAATCCAACTGCATATTTGAAATCCTCCTCCATACTCAATAAGCCAACACTGCTCCATTATACTCAGCACATAATACCCTCTGGTGCATTAAACTCCTTACAATCGGAGTCAAGAGCGTTGGCTAAACCTAAAGTGGACTGATTCTGTCACTCTCACACGCCCTCCACACACACACTAGTACCTGACGGCCTCAGCTACGTTGTTGGAAGTATGTCCTGAAAGTGCATCGTGTAGGTTGCGGATGAAGTAATCTCTGTAGTCCTCAGGTAGAGCCATGAAGGTGCCGCCCATTACGATAAACTCCACCTTATCCACGCTATGGCCCAGTTGTTTCAGCTACACAAAGTTGCAGACACACAAACACACACATACAGAGGGTATTTCTTTATAGCACTTTGAAAATTTTAACTCTCCATCCTCCACTCAGATGAATATTAAGCCCGGCATAGGAAAGATTTTGGTTTACTATAGGTTTTTTAACATGAAGCTACAATGGGTTCAGGCTCACCAAATCTGGAGAGATACCACGGACCCTTCATTAGGTTCATATGATCATCTGCTGATTGACGCAAATATTTAATCATTTGATGAGATGGCAGAAGCACAATGCATCTAGGCATTAAGACATGATTAAGACGATCTGCTGAAAACAGAGCAACATGGGGGGGGGGGTGATTTAAGTTACTCTAAGCTTGGAGGTTGGTGCAGGCAAGGTTGGTCTACATAATTTTATACGGTTTATACCGCCTACCTGAGTATCGCTGACTATGCCTATGCCACAAAATAATGCACCATGTCACACAGCTAAAATCATCTCAAACTGGTTTCTTGAACATGACAATGAGTTTACTGTACTCTAATGCCTTCCAAAATAACAAGGAATCAATCCAATAAAGCACCTTTAGAATGTGGTGAAATGAGAGATTCACATAATGCATGTGTAGCCGACAAATCTGCAGCAACTGTGTGATGCAAAAATTCATATATTGACCAAAATGTCTCAGGAATGTTTCCAGCATCTTGAATCTATTGCATAAAAAATTAAGGCAACCCAGTCCTAGCTAATGTGTACCTAATAAAGTGGCTGGTGAGTATATTTCAATATTCAAAACTGTAGTTTTGGTGAAGCTCTTGACATGTAGCTGCATGATTTTAAGCATTGTGCTGCATCATGGGCTGCAGATGAGCAGGTCAGCCATCTAAAGTGTCTGTGACATGTATATGTAGTCTCAGAAAAGGCAAAAATGAAAAAAAAAAAAAAAGTACAGCTAATATGTTGAATGGCAAAGGTGCTATTTCTTCATGACTTCTGAATTAATAAAAATCAGAATGTACTGCCATGTTAGAAAAATGCCTATTGTACAAATGTGTTAAAGTTATTACACCCTCTTAATTCTAAGGGTTGTTTTTATGTAAAAACAAATAAAAATCATCTCATCAGAGCATCACAGTATTCGGCAACCTCAGACAAATAATAACATCTTTTTTTACAGTGCCATTATTTATTCAACAAAAAATAAAACACTTGGGCAATACTAAGTACCCCCTTACTGCTTCCACAGGATTTAAGAGGGTAAGTTGCAGCCAGGTGCTGCTAATCATCAGCCCTTGATTAACTGATCATCAGCAGGTGTGCAGACCTCTGTAAAAGCAGATGTTTTGGCAGGGTACCAGTCTGGAGCATTCAAGTGTGTGTTAACACAATACCAAGATGGAAAGACATAAGCAATGGTCTTAGAGAAGCAATGTTTGGAGTGTGGACACCAAAAATTTGGAGTGGATATCCCAGCACATTCACACCAAGATCAAACTGTTGCAATGCTCACAGAAATACAAAAACGTACCATTATACTATTAAATAAATATACTATTTTATACAATTAAAAGTCCATGACAGAACTCCCAACGTATTCTTGAGGAAAATGTGAAGCCATCTGTCCGACAGCGAAAACTTGGCAAAATTGGGTCATGCAACACGACAATGAAGAACCCCAGTTCACTGCATCATTACGGGGGGGGTGTGGATTGAATCAACCGTTTGGAATGGTTTAGTCAAAGTCTGGACCTCAAAACAACTGAAATGCTGAAATGGTGGGACCTTCAATTAAATTCAGTTTTATTTGTATAGCGCTTTTAACAGTTGACATTGTCACAAAGCACAATTATTCAAGTTTAAATTAAATGTGAATGTGTATAAATCAAAATGATAAGACCCTGATGAGCAAGCCAAGGAAGACGGTGACAGTGGTAATGAAAAACTCCCTGAGAAGTTTTAAGAAACCTTAAGGGAACCAGACTCAACAGGGAACCCATACTGTGTGTCAGGACTCTGGAAGTTCATTATAACAGTTGATGTGTAAGGGAGACCTTACGAAAGCTGTGCATAAAACAAATGCCCAAAAATGTTGTAAAGAAAAATGGACAAAAATTTATTAAAAATTTTTTTTATACTATGTATAAAAGTCATACGGGAAACAATTCCTCAGATTGTTGCTGCTAAAGGTGGATCAACAAGCTATTTTTGTGGCTTAATTTCTGATAAATAAATAATAACAGCATGGAAAAAACTTTATATTTTGTTATTTGTCTGAGGTTGTATTTGCCAAGTGTTGATTTCTTTTTTATGTTTTACACAAAACCACATAGAATTAAAATGAGAGTACTAAATTTTATACATGATTGTACAGTGAAACCTTGGATTGCGAGCATAATTTGTTCCAGGAGTATGCTTATATATCAAAACACTCATAAATCAAAGCAAATTTCCCCTAAAAGAAACTATTCATCCCACAGCCCAAAAAATAAATACAAAATCTAAAGTAAAAATAAAACAAATTAACCTGCACTTTACCTTTGAAAAAAGTTCAAATAAATTCAGACAGATAAGCGTTTCCGTTAGTGCTTATTCTCACATGCGATGTGCGTGTGTGTGTATATATATACACACATACATACATACACACACACACACACACACACACACACACACACACACACACGTGTGTACTTGTGCGCGCACGCGCTGTGTAACTGTGTGGTTGTGCGCATAGGTGCTGTGTGTGTTTGTGTGTGAAGCTGAAGTAAGAGGAGAGGAGAAATGAGCCCCTCCCCTCTCCTTCTTCTCGTCTTACACAGTAACCCTTCCTCCTCTCTGATTTGATTTTCTCACACACGCACATTAACGAAAACATTGTTGTATCGGAAAAATTACCATGGAACATTAGTGAAATGACACTCGAGTGAGCGCACACTAGCGGAATCACTGCTTTAAAGTAAAAATAAACTTTATTCAGTTGTTTTAAGGTCCAGACTTTGACTAAACCATTCCAAACGGTTGATTCAATCCACACACCCCCGTCATGATACAGTGAACTGGGGTTCTTCAGTGCAGGAGTGCAGGTTAATTTGTTATATTTTTAAGAGTGCGCGTGTGTGTGGGGGGGTTTCTGTGAAGGGCGAGAGGAGGGGGAAGGAGCACGCTATCCAATGAAGTGCAGTGCTGCCACAGAGTGAGAGAGAGAGAGAGAGAGAGAGAGAGAGAGAGAGAAAATGGATCTTTAACCTCTCTAATGAGACTTACTTTTGCTTTACAAGGACGACTTTCAGGCACACACACATCCAAAATAAAATTTTTTACACACATATACACACGGTCACAGTGTTATAGTAAACAGTATATGCGCGCACTAATGTTGATTATATCAGTAAGGGACGAGCACCAAGACCCAGCAGGGGAGACGATGTCCCACAATTCCACAGCGCGAAAGGGAGAAAAATTGTTGGCTCACGTGATGCTCGGCGTCAAAACAAAAAGCGCTGTGATACATGATACTCGGTAGTCGTATACCAAGACGTGCTCATTTTTCAGGTCAGAATTTATAAAAAAAACTTTGCTCGTCGTGCACTCGCAAAACACGTTACTCGCAATCCGATGTTCCACTGTACATATAAATTTGTTTTCATTCACCAATAATCCTCTTATAATAAGCAAAAGACCTCAACATTTCAACTATCCTGGATACATCCTTTGTTATTTGTGATGTCATTAAAGAAAACCCATAATCTAGCTTAAACCCTGGACTATACTTTAAAATATATAAAGTAAAACTAGTGAGACGTGACAGACGATGCCTCACCTGTTCCACCCTGTGTCTTGTCTGTAAATAGGGATCGTATCGTGCTCGGATGGCCCTCATTGATGTTGGCTAGAAAACAGGCAATGACACAAAACATCACAGACAGACAGTCACGCTGTATGACAAGCATGGAGTGTCCGAGCAAATCATTACCTCATAGCCCGTGTACGACTGTGTCGAATATTCAAAGTCAGAGTCAGGACCACCTGGACAGTACCTGTTAAAATGAGCAGGAAAAATATGTCAAAATGAGATCATTATGAAGTACACAAAAATCTGGGATGTGCAAGGCATTAGAACAAAATCATAAGGTTTTTAGTAATAACTACAGCTAAATGAGACTCTTTACCATCAGGTAAGTACTGGTTACTTCCTGCACACTGAACAAGGTCTCATATTAATGCAGGGTAGACACTTACACAAAACAAGTGGATACATTTATACAACTTGGAAATATACATGGTGGAATTATTTTGAAACATCATACAAATGTAATTTTAACAATGATGTGGGTGTATAAACTTTTAATATCTACTATACGTCTACTTACACACAAATGTTTCCTGTAAAACTGATGTGAGGACAGCGATGGGGTTTGCACATCACAGCAACTACAGCAATCTGCACGGAAAAGTGAAAATATCTGTTAGTTTGCATGAATATATGAACTTCTGAAGTTCAAGAGTTTCTTGTCTCATTTCTTTCACTGACTGTTGATCTTTAGCTTGGTTAAAAAAACGTTACCACCTTAATGTAGAACTGGTGTTCTGCCAATTTATTGCCAGTTTTGCAACCAGGTCAGCTTATGTTTCCTCCTTTTTAAGTTTAATGTCAGCAAGTAAACGTAAGGTTAAGATGGTGTGATAGCCTAGCAGTGCATTTTTCTAGTTGGTCTGTATTGCTAGCCAAGCTTAGCAGTGCATCTCTTGGTCCTTCAGTGTCTCATTTGCTTCCAGAGTTGTGTCCTGTGACAATAGTGACAAACGTCAGAGTGATAAGTCAATAAGGTTTCATAGTCCCTCATTAATAAAAAAACATTTTAGGCTGTGCTGCGAGTCACAAACGCAAATCTTTGTCCTCGTAGGGCTGCTTTCAGGGGAATAAAAAAAAAGGTGAAGGTCTGATGGAGCAGTTCCATACTCTGTAGTTTACTCAGGCTCATAGTGATAAATTCATGGCTTGTCAGTAACAATTCCCTTTAAGAAACTTTCACCTTCCTTAGAGTATTCATGCCTGAATTCTGAATAACTTTTCAGGAATTCACTTACAAAACAGCACAAATACAGTTAAGTCAAGACTGTCACTTTTCATAAAGATGTGAAATAAACTGAATGAAAATTGTCTTTGTGGTAAGTCAGGTTAATCTTGCATTCGGAAATGAAAACCTTTAATTAAAGTGTTATAATAAATATCTCTTTATCAAATCCTACTGATACATGTGCTTTTAATATTTGCTCGCTTCCTTTGCCAACATGAAGGAGCACTACGACTTCCACAATGCATTAAAAGAATACGGATTGAGGAAACTGAATGCATTCCTCAATACACAATCTTTTCCACTCTCTTGTCAGATCTTCTCTTTAATTCATCTCCACAGGTTGTTAATTTTCGTCATTTATTTCAGAGGATGAAGTCAAAAGCATGATTTTTCATGTGGGTTTGTGAGCTTTATCTATCCCTCTTATAAATTTACATGACTGGAGATTAATTACAGAAGAAGTAAGGTGTGAGAAATGGTGCACAGTTGTAGCAATCGGAAGTGAGTTATACTCCAGCTGAGTAGCTGCAGTGAAATGAAGTGACAAAATGTGCATGAATTTTGGGTGCAATTGAATAAACAAGCTCTTTGAACCTGCACGTATAAACCTACAGCGACTGAGCACTAATTATATGATTCAGAGCGGATAGATTTATACGCTTTAGAGCTCACATAGTAGGATACCAACATTTTTGTCCCCCCCCCTAAACAAACAGAATGACTCATGAACATTACAAATTCTTGACATTTTTTTATGCAAGTGCTTAAACAAACAAGTTACAAACAGTTTGAACAGATTTTCCCCATTTAAATTAATTTAATTTAAAAAAAAATAATTTATCATTTAAAAACTTATTTTGTATTTACTTAGATCTTAGTGCGATATCAAAATGTGTTCGGTGATCTCAATCATTTAAGTGTGCAAAAAACAAATGTGCAAAAAAAACATCTTTAAAAATACTTGTATGAAAAGTATTTTTATAAAATCCGTATTTGTTGTGCCTACCCTTTTCCCTGCAAAAACCAGAATAGCCATCAATACTTCTAGGAACAAAGGTTTTGAAGGATCCTGGCAGGTAGGTTGTCCCAAAAATCTTGGAGAACAAAGCACAAATCTTCTGTGGATGCAGGCTGCTGTAAAGAGATCAGCGCACTCTGGGGGACAAACCGTCACGTCCAGGACTCCTCGTTCTTCTCTACATTGAAGATTGTTCTTCTTGACGTTGGCTGTATGTTTAGGGTCATTGTCCGGTTGCAGACATTTGGGGCCAGTGAGACACCTCCTTGATGGTATTGCATGATAGATAAGTACAGTACAGTATCTGCCTGTATTGCTCGACACTGACAACAGCACTGTTGCCTGCACATACTCATTACTGTACCATTCCAGTCCTGTGGCGAACAACCTGCCTCCTGCTACAGCCAAATATTTCAAATAGACTAGAGCACCTGCTGGCATTATTCTGCACCCAATTCTTCAGTTTATATGCATGTTTTAGTTGCTTAGCCTCGTTTCATGTCACAGGTATGGGTTTTGGACCACATTTCTTCCATGAAAACCACCACTTCCGGCCAAACTTCTTCAGTCACTAGATGGGTACATCTGGGTCCCACTGATTTCCACCAGTTCTTTGGTGATGGAACAACATCTGATGATGAAGGAAAGCAAGCATGGTGTCTCTTTCATCTGCTGTATTAAGTTTACTTGGCCGAACAAAGAACGGTCCTGAACATTGCCCAATTCTTTGTGTTTCTTCAAAATAGTTTGACCAGCACATCTTGAAACCACAGTCTGCTTTGAAATCATTGCCTGGGAGAGAACTTGCTAATGCAGTATAACTATCTTGTAACTTATTTCTGCGCTCAGTCTTGCCATGGTGTACAAAAGAACTTTACCTTTGGAGCAGATTTTTGTCTGTTCCTCAACCACTTTTAAGCCTCCTAAACAGCTGTTTCTGTTTCACGTAATGACTAACTTCATATGTAAGATGAAATACAATGAGCATTAGTACTGCTTGGTATAACTGGTTAAATCACACTCATGATGCTGGTCTGAAGGCTAATCATGCAAAACATTTATTTGATTTAGGTTTTTTTTATATAAGTTTTATCTCAGTAACATGCAGCCTTCAGAGATCTTTTCAAATAATTCTCTGATATAAAGGTGGAAATCTAATTGGAGATTCTATATGTTTTCGACCTGTTACATTCTACAAATTTCCAAACATGTAAAATGTCTTTTTTTTTTTTTTGGATTTTTCCCCGATTTTCGCCCTAATTTAGTCGTGTCCAATTCCTACCCGTCACTAGGGGGCTCCCACATTAAGGCTACTACTACCACTCAGCCGGGAGGGCCGAAGACTATCACGTGTTTCCTCCGAACCTCGTGACGCCAGCCGACCGCATCTTTTCGAACTGCTCGCTCGCGCACCATTGGGGGCGGCGTAACACACTCGGAGGACAGCGCTATCCGCTCCCTCCGCTGCGCGAGCTCACAGACGCCCCTGACTGGCTGTAGAGCCATATTTAATGTCGGAGCACTATGTACCTCTCATCCCTCCCCTCTGAGAGAGCTCGGCCAATCAGCTCTCTCTAGACCTCCGGCTGCGAGAGGTTACAGCACCACCCGGGATTCGAACTAGCGATCTCCGGATGATAGGGCGAGCGCTTTACCCACTGCGCCACTCGGAGGATGTAAAATGTCATTTTGTAAAATATGTCTGATTTATGAAGGTTTCAAGACTCGTCACACAGCTCAATGTCTAAGGGAACCTGTTTTCTGTGTCAGAAATCATAGATGATCGTTAGTGCCATCCCAAATCTGATTTTTGGCATGTCCATTGAAATCAGTTTGGCATCAGATTGCTTTCATGTAATTTCAACAATAATGTCCAGATATGAAATCTGATTTTTGCAAATTTGATCTGAACCATCTCCGAAAGCGTTTTAAAATTAGATTCAGATGCGTCTCAGTCTGGATGCTCAAATAAGATTTCACACCGTTCATTACATCACTCGCAAGTTTACAAGTGGTATGGGACATGGATTCATTGGGATACAAGCAGGGTTATAATGGAAGAAACAGAGATGGAAGTAAAAAAAATATATTGGCAAATATGTAAAAGCTATGCACTTAAAATTTCTATAAGATTAACCATGTTTAACCAGAGCCTTTGGAAGATGGACAGTATCAGTACAGGCATCCGTTACCACAGCAACCAATGAAGATAGATCGACAATATGTATCAGATTTGGTCAATGTCACTATCTGACCATTTTTTGATTCATACACATTCACATTTCATATAAACTTAAATAATTCTTTTGATTGTGGAAAGCTGCTTTGCGACAATGAAAATGTTAAAAGATAAAATAAAAAAATCTAATTGAACTGAATAGATTTGAGCTGACAGTCTGAACATAGCCAAATCCGATCTACTCATTTTCAAATGATAGTGTGAAAGGTCAGTCCTAAAGATCAGATCTGTGAAGCAAACCAAATGTGCCTGCAGACTGAACTAAGATACTAAATGAACTAAATACTTCCACCTCCAAAGTTCAATATAAACTGAAGCCTTTAACAACATTTTGTAAAGAAGAATTTCTGTTTATGTCAATAATTGTGATGTAGTTTTGTTGGAAAATATTTTCCTTAAGAGACTTTAGCCCTGAAACATCTATAATAACTTTTTTTTTTACCTATCTTTTGGAAAGGTGCCAGTCATTCTTAAGACTCAGTCATAAACTCTGTGATGGCTTCATTAAGAGGGAAACCGTACCCCACTGGCTGTGCGGATGGGTTTGGCTTTCAGTTTTGGCACGAGAGCTCGTCGGTACTGGGGCGGCACAGCAGCAATGATGTCCACTAGGCGTGGTTGTGCTGAAAGGCCATATTTTGCTGACGTCTTCGTCTTCACCCTGAAAAGTTGCAACACATCATTTGATTCTGGTTTAATTCAGTCAGAAAAAGAGTAAACACATTGTTAATTTCCTACTAACAGATATGAATTTAGTGTCAGGTAACTAACTTTGTGTTTGCTTTGAACTTATGTGAACATAACACATCAAGGTTTTTCTACACCATAGAATAGTGTTTCCCAACCAGTGGGCCATGAACGGGTAAGGTCAGCACAGAAAGAATTTATATATTTTTTTCATTATTTTAATTTTCATTATATTAACTCTCGAAGTCTGCAGAGTGTTTTATTTTGAAAAATGATCAGATCGTCTCCCATTCAATTCCGTCTGTACGTCCACACTTGTCTCTGTACCTGTTTTTAATGTCTGATCAATTTAAGCTAATGTTAAGAGCTAAATTAAGTAAAAAACATTCATCTCCGGAGAGCTTCTTTGAAAAATTGAAAATACCTAATGGTGAGCCAGCAGAGGAGACCTTCAGACTGCCAACAAAAAGAAAGCTGCATGTAAAAGAACATGCCAAGAGTCCTACCTAAATTAAACAGGTGATTCACATGCTCCAAGCCCACTCTGCATAATAGATGTGACCTTAAATGTCTCTTTGAGACAACTTCAACTCTGCCGACATTCTAGAATAAAATCAAAGTGGAACATCCACAGCCAAAAAAGAATGTGGTTGTATTCTCAAATCTCAGTGGACAGAAGTTGTGCACTGTTTGTAAAGCCGCACCACTCAGACAGCTGTACTGAATGTAACATGAACAACAGGTTTATATTTCGTCCTCATGATGATGAATAATTCCAGCTATAATGCACATGCAATGTTTTAATTAATACTTGTCCTCCCGATATTGAACATAATATCTTAATAGAAACCACTAAAATACATGGTGTTTCATTTAGAAATAATTAAACAATTACAATAAAACAGAAGACAAGGAAAAGGGTGCCTTATTTTCTTGTAACTCCATGGTCTGTCATGTGTTATTCTTTACAAAACACGTTGTTTCTAAAATATCTTATCCAGACAAATAAGCAAAGAAATAAAAATACTAACAGTTCTTGTTTGACTTAATTTTGTTTATCATATTCATTACATTAATGTGTATCAAAAAGTTTCGAGATTAGCTCTGTTTACAAAATTCGTTTTCTCCCCATATGTCCTCCCTCTGACACCTTAAAACCTTGCAGTTTAAAAACCTGGCACCTTAAAACCATCGCTGTTTATGTTTTGGGCCCTTGGGACAAATTTTGATGCACATGGCCTAAAAGACAACAAGCATGCACTTAGTTGAGCTGTGACCTGCCTCGCTTATTCTCTCATAGAGATGATGGGCTCTTCCACCGTAAAGACTCTTGCTTCATTTCAAGAGTTGTACCCATACACCAAGTTTCGTCACTGGTAATGATCCTCGACATGAAGGATGGGTCATCTACAGCACTGATAAAGTTTTTGGTAATTCAAATTCAAATGATCCTGGGTCAGCAACCTGGGTACAAACTTGAAATCTTCCAGTGATCTTCCACTCTTGTGCCACTCAAAACACCTTAAATGACTGCCGTAAACTTGCCGAATCATGTCTCTGTGGCAGATTTGTCCAGTTTCATGCAAATTTTCACATTCGCTCTTTGTTCTTTTTGTCTCCGATTAGAATTGCGAGTTGTCAGAATAGCACCAGTTGCACAGGCCTGATGTACACAGGACAATTTCTTTTGGCACACAGGTTTATGAAGGTCGGTGCTCCCTGTGTGCATGCAGCCGTATGCTGTCATTTGGAGGTGAGTTACAAAACTAGTCTTGAAACCTTTTTTTATACCCTCTTATATATGATTATTGTTGAGTTTGTTTAGAATTGCAACAAAAAAACTACAAATATTTTAATGTAGAATTAGGATATTTATAAAATCATCATATTTGCAGGTTGGCAATGCAAGTTGTATCCCCACCTAGGTACTGTGATAATATTGTATCAGGTCAGCCCAGTAATCCCCGTCCCTAAAACATACACTATTCTCTGTGTAATGTATGCTGTGCGCTATCCCTCCATCATGGAGTTAATTTACATTAAGTAAGAATCTGCACAATTCACATGCTTTAGACTTGACTTACTTGTTAAGGTTGATGTCTTTCCCCTGCTCATGAGCCTCCACTAACTGTTTGATGACGTCTGCAATCGTCATCATCATCAGTTCAGCTCGGCTCAGATCACCTGATCAGTTCAGAGACACGTGATAATGTCAGGTCATTAAAAACTTCAGAAACTATTAAACTCTGTGTTTGTTGAAGATGTGTTATCTTCATTACGAACAAAGCCATTACAAGAAAGCAAGAACTTCCAAAAGCCACCTGACCTGCCAGTAATTCATATTAATAAAAGCATCATGGCACCTTACAACTGTTTACCGCTCTTAATAAACCTCATTTACCTTAGCAGCACAACAACACCTGCAAACCTTTCATTATTAGCAGCTCAGATAGGTGTTTTTTCCACTTTCAGGATTACTTACTTTTCTTCCTCGGCTTTCCCATCTTGAAAACAGCTCACATAAAGTTTTAACACCCTGCACTTTTTATTTCCCCCTCTTTTTTAACGATATTAATAACTAGCCGCACATGTGCCTACGTAAACAGAGCTAGCACGGTAACGTCAACACGATTAATGCCGCTCAGTAACAAAAACTGTCGCAAAATTCTGTACGCACGACAGTTTACTCACGACAGCCCCTGGTGGTAGATCCCTTCATACTTTTGTTTAGAAAAAAGCTTTGAATCCTGCTCAGTCCTTTACAGTTATGTCTCAGGTGGTCTCGGTTCAGTTTTCACATGAGCAGTGGATCTTTCGTGGATGTCTTTATGAGAATATGTACAGAACATTTTAGATTAGAAGGACTAGAAAAGCAGTGCAGTGTGTGTGGGTCATTCTACAGAATGGATGGAATTTGGGTCATAAAAATCTCCTGGAATGTATTTCTTCTCTCACCCCGAGAACTTTTTTAATAGCAACAAATAATTTTTCAACTTCATTAATACAGAAAGAGTAGAGCTTTTTCAAATAAACATTTAATAACTGCTGTTACTCCTCTTTCTGGTAACACCAATGACAATAATAATAAAAAAAAAACTTTACTATTTACAAAATGGCTTCGATGTGTAAGGTCACATGGTTTTCAATTATGTCAAATTAATAACTATTATTAATATTAATTATTCAACATTATCGGTTTTTATGCCAATTTTTGACAGTTATAATTAGAAAATGTGTAACACCAATAACGAACTTAAAAGCAACACATAAAATTTCGAAGTTGAGGAAAAAATAGGAACAAGGAATAAGGTGTGGGAACAATATAGTATGGTGTGGCCACAACTTACTAAGGTGTGGGAATGAGATAATATGTTGAGGCCACGACTTATTAAGCCATGGGAATGAGATGGTATGTGGGCCAGTGAAACACACAAACACACACACACACTCACACATACCCAGCGTGCGCATGCACAAACACACACATAAACACATATACAGCGAGAGAATGCACAAACACTAATGCTACTACTACTTCTAACTTCTATTAACCCCCTAATTTTCATCTTGTATTACTTAAACTACCTTTGATTACTGATGCTAAACTGCTACTACTACGACTAAACCTTTGCCTACTATTATTACTGCTAAACCTCAACTATTATTACTAGTACTACTACTGCTAGTAAAATTTTCAGTACCACTACTATTATTACTACTGATTAACTGCTATTGCTATTGCTAACTTCTTCTAAGACTGATACTACTTTATCTACTACTCCTACAGTATTGCTTCTGCTGCTATTGAAACTACTACTTCTATTACATCTACTAAACTTCTACTACTACTACTCCTACAACTACATTATTTAATTTATGTTTTCTTTCCCATGCTATTATAATAGGATTTCCCTGTAGACACATACTTTGAACTAACTTGAAATAGTAAGGCTGTTTTTTTCCATTGACTGAAATAGTTATGTTATGACTCATCTGCTCTATGGCAATGTGGAAGTGCAGTTGTGTGCAGAGTGCGCTGCTGTAAACTAGTAGTTCTACCCCAACTGTCTTTGTGACATGGACGTACTGTATTGTACTGCAGTTGCTATATTAAGCGCAGTTGCAGTCCTCATTCCTTAGTTTCATTCATCCAAATTATCATTCTTATTCAGGAATAAAATCACTTGGCTTCAAAAAAATACATACAGTCTGGTTCATAAGTATTTGGACAGTGACACAATTTTGATTTTAATTTATGTTTAATTTGTGTTTGTGTGCGCACGTGCTGTGTATATGCATGTGAGTGTGTGTTTGTTCGCCCTACTTACAACACGTTAGTACCCCTACTGTGCGGGACGATTTTCACACACACACACACACACACACTTACGGAAACACTGTTTTATCGGGAAAATAGAGAAGTTACCTCTGACACTTGAGCGCGCAGGCTGACAGAGATGGAGAAATGGATTTTGAACCTCTCTATTTATTTAATAAAATTTTATGTGCGTAATGGTATGTAAATCAAGGCACAATCGTTTTTCAAGTCTAAATTTATTAAATAACTGCTCGTCTTGTGGAACTCTCGCAAACCGGGTTACTCACAATCCGAGGTTCCACTGTAGTACTAGAAGTAGAGGTTTAGCAGGAGTAGTCAAAGATTAGTAGAAGAAAAAGATTTGAAGATAGTTGTAGAATAAAAATATTAAAGAAGTTAGTAGATGTTAGTAGTAGTACAAGAAGATTTTCTATAGTATTAGTACTGTAGTAAAAGTAGTAGTAGAAATAGTCGCAGCAGTAGATTCGTACTGTAGATATTAGCAGTAGTAACACGTCAGTAGTAGTAGCTGTGTAGGAGTAACAGTATTATTATTATTATTATTTTGGAAATTTACATTAAAATATATTAGAGAAGTTAATAGTAGTAGTAGTTTTTACTGCTCGTAGTAGTACGAGCAGTAAAAATGCACAAGCCTAATGTCTAATAAAACTGCCTGTATAACTTTGTCTGGAAACAGAACACGTATTTTGTGATAATGAATCATTGTGTTGAGTTTAATCCTGTACTCTTCACCCTGTGTGTGTGAGAGAGAGAGTGAGTGAGTGAGAGAGAGAGACTCCTTGAGGCTTGGTGTATTGTGGAAAGGGAAGGATGCAACGTTATATGCAAATACATATTTGAGGATTGAGACGTGAAAAAGCTCAGAGCGAATGGGTTAATGCCGGCTGGTGTTGTAACGCGACACTCAGGGAAGTAGTAACGTGTTTAGAGTCGGAGTTTGTTGCTTTAGTAGGGTGTGTCTCCATAGAGACACACACACAGCCACCTAAATGCAAAAGGCGTTAACCCTGCCCATTTTTACAGCCTTTACTTGAGAGCCTACTCTAGTTTAATGATCAGAAAAATTTTCGCTTTTAACATCACTGTCCAAGATTAGCATCAGGCTAACGGGTGAATTGATGAGATTACTTGCGCGCTGCACTTCACGCGTTGCGATCGTGTTTTTAACTCAGACCGGAGCTTAAGTGATTATTTGTTGGTTTGTTTATTTTGTTGTTATCGCAGCCATCATGTATAAAACTTTAACCAAGATGTTTTTTAACGAGGCCCGGTGTCTGAACAATGAGGCAAACAAGAGCTTCGAGGCGCTTTTCGACAAGCTGGACGTGAATAAGGACGGGAAGGTGGACATCGCGGAGCTGCGGGAGGGCCTGGCCGCCATGGGCTTCTCTCTGGGGGCGGACGCGGCGCAGGTAACGCTGAAAAACTGTTTGTGCTTTCAAATGAGTAAAACTGTGTGCTCAGTAGTCACCCAGTCATTTATACATATACTTTAGCCTGATACAGGAGCAGTGCAGGACAGACCGCGTGTTCACTTTTATCTGAAAAGTCTGAAATGTTTTATTTTACTGCATTAAACCTGCGCACTGAGTCAGCTAAAGCTGATAACAAGGCCTGCAAAGTAATCAAATGCCCTTCCACTTTACTGTAGTCGGGTATTTATTACTGTCACAGTCTACATTTTATATATCTCCATAAAGGTTCATTCGAGACACAATTCTCCAATGAGACACAACTGCCTGCTACACTTACACTACACTACATTACAGTACACTGCACTGCACTGCACTACACTTACACTTACACTACACTATAGTACACTGCACTGTACTACACTTACACTACACTACACCATAGTACACTGCACTGTACTACACTTATACTACACTATAGTACACTGCACTGTACTACATTTACACTATACTGTAGTACACTGCACTGTACTACACTTACAATGCACTATATTACACTGCACTGTACTACACTACACCATAGTAAACTGCACTGTACTATATTTACACTACACTATAGTACACCGCAATGTACTACACTACACTATAGTACACTGCACTTCACTACACTTATACTATATTACACTACACTGTACTACACTTACACTATAGTACACTGCACTTCACTATATTGTACTACACTACATTATAGTACACTGCACTTCACTATACTTGTACTACACTACACTATATTACACTGCACTTCACTACACTTACACTACAGCACACTTGCACTGTACTACACTACACTATAGTACACAGCACTGTACTACACTACACTATAGTACACTGCACTGTACTACACTATACTATAGTAAACTGCATTGTACTACACTTACACTACACTATAGTACACAGCACTGTACTACACTATAGTACACTGCACTGTACTACACTACACTATAGTACACTGCATTGTACTACACGTACACTACACTATAGTACACTGCACTGGACTACACTGTACTACACCTACACTGCACTGTACTACACTTGCACTACTACACTACACTATAGTCCACTGCATAGTTCTACACTTGCACAACATTACGCTACACTCCCACTACACTTGCACCGCACTACACTTGCACCGCACTACACTTGCACCGCACTACACTTCCACTATGCTACACTACAATACACTACACTTCCACTTTCCTACATGACACTAGACTACAGCAAACTACACTTACACTACGCTGCACTATAACTGCATACCATCACCATGCTTGAAGGTGTTAGGAAGGGTATTGAGGCAAAACTGGAAAAGTTAGGTGTGTCAGGAATGAAAGACACACCTCTTCTTCATCTCATCTCCTGTCTGACGGAGCCATACACTCACCTGGAGCCACTCTGCCCAACAAAATCTCAGATTTAAACCAGAACTCAATCCATAATGACCAAAATAACTTTAAGTAGAAAATGTAACATGAAAAGCATGATATAATATAATATGTGGCACCTCCAGGGTCAAGTGTTCAATCCCCAACTTGAGTCTGTGTGTGTAGTTTACATAAATGAATCTATATTATATTATGTTATGTTATGTTATGTTATGTTATGTTATGTTATGTTATGTTATATTATATTATATTATATTATATTATATTACGTGATTAGCATCAGTCAACTCGTGGTTGTATTTATTTTCTATTAAAACTTTATCCAAGTAAACAAGAAGTCGGATCTCATCACAGCCTCAGTACAGAGTAAAATGCTAATAAACAAATTTACATTTATGGCATTTGGCAGATGCCCTTATCCAGGGCGACTTATCGACTTAGATATTTATCTCATTATACATCTGAGCAATTGAGGGTTAAGGTCATATTTTATTATGGTAAATATTATAATGATTTATTACGTTAGGAACAGTGGGATTGTCATGTCCCAGCTTGAACCAGCCAGACTAGCAGGGTTGTATAAAGTTTAGCGTGCTTTACTTATGGTCACATTTAATTAATTATTCCAACTTTACTGCCCTATTATAAATATAATATCATACATCATTAGTTAACGTACAAGCTGCTCATTGTACAGTCGTGGCCAAAAGTTTTGAGAATCACATGAATACTGGAAATTGGAAAAGTTGCTGCTTAAGTTTCTATAATAGCAATTTGCATATACTCCAGACTGTTATGAAGAGTAATCAGATGAATTGCATAGTCATTCTTTGCCATGAAAATTAACTTAATCCCGAAAAAAACTTTCCACTGCATTTCATTGCTGTCATTAAAGGAGATCATTTCAGTAATCATCTTGTTAATCATCTTGTTAAATGTTCTTTCATTGTTAACCATGGTGACCTGCATAGAAACGCGTGCAGCCATCATTGCGTTGCATAAAAATGGCTTCACAGGCAAGGATATTGTGGCTACTAAGATTGCACCTAAATCAACAATTTATAGGATCATCAAGAACTTCAAGGAAAGAGGTTCAATTCTTGTTAAGAAGGTTTCAGGGCATCCAAGAAAGTCCAGCAAGCGCCAGGATCGTCTCCTAAAGGGGATTCAGCTGCAGGATCGGAGTGCCACCAGTGCAGAGCGTGCTCAGGAATGGCAGCAGGCAGGTGTGAGCGCATCTGCACGCACAGTGAGGCGAAGACTTTTGGAAGATGTTCTGGTGTCAAGAAGGGCAGCAAAGAAGCCATTTCTCTCCAAAAAAACCATCAGGGACAGATTGATCTCCTGCAAAAAGTATGGCAAATGGACTGCTGAGGACTGGGGCAAAGTCATATTCTCGGATGAAGCCTCTTTCCGATTGTTTGGGGCATCTGGAAAAAGGCTTGTCCGGAGAAGAAAAGGTGAGCGCTACCATCAGTCCTGTGTCATGCCAACAGTAAAGCCATTCATGAGACCATTCATGTGTGGGGTTGCTTCTCATCCAAGGGAGTGGGCTCACTCACAATTTTGTCCAAAGACACAGCCATGAATAAAGAATGGTACCAAGACACTCTCCGACAGCAACTTCTTCCAACAATCCAACAACAGTTTGGTGAAGAACAATGCATTTTCTAGCACGATGGAGCACCGTGCCATAAGGCAAAAGTGATAACTAAGTGGCTCGGGGACCAAAACATTGAAATTTTGGGTCCATGGCCTGGAAACTACCCAGATTTTAATCCCATTGAGAACTTGTGGTCAATCCTCAAGAGGCGGGTGGACAAACAAAAACCCACTAATTCTGTCAAACTCCAAGAAGTGATTATGAAAGAATGGGTTGCTATCAGTCAGGATTTGGCCCAGAGGTTGATTGAGAGCATACCCAGTCGAATTGCAGAGGTCTTGAAAAAGGAGGGCCAACACTGCAAATACTGACTCTTTGCATAAATGTCATGTAATTGTCGATAAAAGCCTTTGAAACATATGAAGTGCTTGTAATTATATTTCAGTACATCACAGAAACAACTGAAACAAAGATCTAAAAGCAGTTTAGCAGCAAACTTTGTGAAAACTAATATTTGTGTCATTCTCAAAACTTTTGGCCACGACTGTAATGAGGCTAACAATTAACACAGTTTCAATGTCTTACACTTTAAAAAACAACACATAGTAAGCAGTATTTGCCAGAGAGAAGTGAAGCTATGTGACTCAGTTAGCTTGTTAGTAGTTAAACCTTTTTTGATTCAGTAGCACTGATAAATTATTAAATAATCTTAGCATAGTATATACAGTATGCCTTGTGTATCAGTTCACTAAATATCACTCACTCTGTATCCTGTGAAGGGCATGAGGTGGGGTATACCTCGGATGGGGTGCCAATCTATTGCACACAGGAACGGCAACAGTTTACCACCTCAAGTTAAAAAAATTTTTTAAATAAATTATTTTATTATTATTATTATTATATTATTATTATTATAAAATATATTTTTTGGAAATACATCACCACATGGAATAATTGCGATGTGTAACTGAATCAATTTGTTTCCTCCTTATTAGATAACATTTGCAATTGCAATGGAAAAAAACTTTTGATTGTCAACACAATCTCTGCTAGATTCCCAGCATCATCCACATTTGTTTATTGTGACATCTGATGAGGTTTCCTTCATGCCTCACATATCCAGTGGAGCATACAGTAACATACAGTATATCAAATTAATTTAATCACCTGGCCTAAATGAGGTCTGTAATTATATCAGATCCTGCTGTTTTCCCAGTCTATAACCTTTGATCAATTTTAGTGAATGATCTTAAGTGTGAGACTTCTCCAGGCAAAAGTATAACATAATGTGTGTCTAATATTTTTCTGTTTATTAAACAACGTTATGCTTATTTTGAAGATCAGTAATATTGACATTTAGATAAATCAGTAGTCAGATGAGTTGCATTTTAATATAAATTTATTTAATCACTGCACTTAGAAGCCTAGTGCACATACAGAAACACACTGTTTAAAATCTGCTTTTTGTTAATTTAATTATCCCACAGGGTTTTCCATACAAAGCATCTAAATCAGCAAAGCTTGCAATATTTACAAAGTTTTCTTCTTTTTTCCACCAGAAAATCGTTTCTTCTGGTGACTCAGATAAAGATGAGCAGCTCGACTTTGCAGAGTTTGCCAACTACCTGAAGGAACATGAGAAAAAACTCGACCTGACTTTCAAGAGTCTAGATAAAAACAATGATGGTAAGTTAGGTTTTTTTTGTTTGTTTTTATCTCCATTAGGCTTAAATATTATTTCACTTTTGTAGGTTTAATAAAAATAACTATTTTAAACAGCAGTGCACAAATATAGTTAAGTGTGAAAGATTTATATATCGGAAGGCAACGTGTGCAGCATATTTCATTCACTTATGTATATACAGGGTGGGCCATTTATATGGATACACCTTAATAAAATGGGAATGGTTGGTGATATTAACGTCCTGTTTGTGGCACATTAGTATATGTGAGGGGGCAAACTTTTCAAGATGGGTGGTGACCATGGTGGCCATTTGGAAGTCGGCCATCTTGGATCCAACTTTTGTTTTTTTTCAATAGGAAGAGGGTCATGTGACACATCAAACTTATTGGGAATTTCACAAGAAAAACAATGGTGTGCTTGGTTTTAACGTAACTTTATTCTTTCATGAGTTTATAAAGAAACTGAAACCAATAGAATTGCCTGTGCTATCCTGTGATCACACATGCCGAAATGCTTATTTAAACTGTGCCTGTCTCTGTGGCTACAAGTTAGCAAGCAGTGAAGGTGGGCATTTTTAAAAATAAATATCAGAATAAATTTCTGCATTTTTAAGAGGCCGTCAATTCCTCTTATCGTTCAGAGCGTGCAGACGTCCTAAATGGTCGCTTGCTATCAGCGCTGTAAGGTACTGTAAACACAGGCTATTATTTTTATTATTATTTTTGTAACAATTGTAGGGTTTTAGTCATTTTACTCTCTGCAGTGTAAGGCTTGAGCTGTGTGAGCGATTCCGCTGTACAGTATGTAGCTGACTGAGGGTCGACTTACAGGATTTGGCTGCTGCCTTTGTGGGTAACATTTCCTACTCATATTATTCACGCTGTGTTGTTCTTAAGTGGAGAATAATGTTTGTTATTTTAAAGCTTTGGACAGATGTCCGCTATGTGATTTTGCTTTGGAAAAAAAACTTTGCATATTACAAACTTTACATCTTTTAAATTTGTAAGGTAATATTCTCAGATTGGCAATGACCTGTTGATGTGGCTGTCGACTTGTGTATTTTGTGTCATTCCAATGGTATCGGTTAATGTGATCGCCCAGTTGAGAGAGAACTTCTCTGTAAAATGTATGTGATTATCAGATAATATCAATCGGCGGCCCAGAAATTAAAGTATCCCGAAACATTTTCAGAAGATCATCAACTTTAAGAGGTTTCAGAGGTCGAGATGTTAATAATACAATGTTGTATAATTTGTAGACTTAAGCTGATAGATCCTGAGCATTTTTGCAGAGAAATGATAAAGCGGAATATCATTGCCCAAAGAAGATATGTTGAGTTTGAAGGCTTTTACCCAAAAAGACTAATTGCAACAGGTACTTTAACAAAGTTTTATTTAAGGAGTGAGCACTCTTGTACAACTTACATATCATTAGTGTTATTTTCTTTTCTGTTTTGAGGTTTGTTGATTCGTATCATTCGCTGCTGTATATCACTTTATAGGTGGAAAAACTCTGACTTATATGACGGATATGCAACTTGATCATGTGATCTATTTCAAATATTACAGTCACTTAATGTCCTTTGAGATTTGGAGTTTCCAAGAGTGCAGATGGGATCCATTTCCTCACTTCACTGCTCAGAGATTTGTCATTAATGCCATGTCCATCGCTGTTGGTACAAGTGTCTTGGCTTTGGAAAGAAAATCCTTCATTCTGTCTCTGTGAAATTGTTAGACATGCTCATGTGAAGTTGGAGGAGTTCCTGTTATATTGTGGCAATTGGAACGGTGGACTTATTTTTTTCCTTTTTGGACTACATATTGAAATCTGTTGGTTTTTATCATCATCTGAGCTTATTAGTTTATTTCAGTTGGTGAGGACCATGCACAATTTTTATATCTTTGTTTGTTTGTTTTCCCCTCAGGACGCATCGATTATTCAGAGATTCAAGAAGCGTTTAAAAAGCTGGGTATGAACATCTCAAAGGAAAAAGCGCAAAGGATTCTTCAAAGGTAAGTGATAAAGCCGAGACTGCAGCGTTGGGTTCATACGATCAAAGAGTTGTACCGCCAGTCAACATTCTGCACACATCTAAATTAAATGTTTTTGGTGGGCCTTTACTGACATTGTAACAGTGAGAGGCTTACGGCTCAGTCTGCCTCTTCAGTGATAAAGTGCATTTATGCGGCTAGAGGCCTTGAGTAAGTTATAAACCGTAAGCTAAATTCGAAATGACAAATAGCTGGGAAATTCAATAGATTCAATAAGACAAGAAAAACGCTCTCGTTGCTCTGAGCATATGTACAGTCACAGAGATATAAAGTTAATTATCTGGGACCAAGTTGTAAACAAGGTTGAGATTTAAATCAAATGTCCAGGAGGAAGACAATGCAGCAGAAATGATATCATACAGGTGAGAATCAACATTTATTTAAAGGTTTCTTTTATTTTATCGTCTCGAACAAAGTTTTGAAAGTTCAGAGCACTTAAACAAGTTTCACAGTTGAAGAACTTTCAGTAACCTCCGGTAACCTTCTGCCCAAGTATACACTGTGCACTGAAACATACTGTACAGTACTATGCAAAATTCTTGACCTCCCACCCCCACATTTATTCATATTTTGCTTCCAAATAGCCAAATTGTATTGTATTTGTAGTTTAGTCCTGAGTAATTGTTCTCCGGTAATTGTTGACCTTCTTGTTTCTCATTGTCAGTTCAGTCCCTGTATCTGAGCAGTTTCAACTGAATGTTTTTGTTTGTTAAGCCACACAGTGACCTACAGTATTTAAGCATAGAAAACATCTACGTTAAGGCATGAACCAGTGAGAAGCAGGTGCAGATGATGACAGCTGATCAGGCTGCTGAGTGGTTGGAACAGATGAGAGGGGAAATGAGGAAATGAAACAACCAATTCTTAAATTGCATCTTCAGGCATTGTGCAGCCTGTCACAGTAAAACGTGTGTATTTCTAAATTTGAATCTACATCATTTAATTTCATTTAATGTAAAGAAATGAGGATGGCTCAAGGTTTTTGCACAGTATTGTATGTACACACATGAGCATCTCACACTTGAGCTCCTATCCCCTTCCAAGCTGTAGCTTTCACCACTTCTGGGAAGATTTTCTAGGGTCTATAGTAGTGTGTCTTAGGGAATTTGTAACTGTTGGATGAGTTTGGCTTACACCCAACATACCAATTCATATGAAAGGTGCTCTTGAGGAATTTCTCCACCCCATACTCATTAAACTATATGTTTATGGACTTTGCTTTGTGCTAAAACAGGAAATTGTCTTCCTCAAGCTTCAAATTTAAACTAATTGGCCCAACCGTGAATAAAGCCATAGCCCATTACCCTGCCTATTCCCAGTAACAGACTTTACTATTGGGCAGTATTCCCCTGGCATCTGCAAAACCAAAATTCACCCTTCAGACTACTTTAAAGCATTATTCCCACGGTGAAGTACATGGGTCATGTACCCCTAAATCTGACACTTTACATTGCTCATAGAGAGCTTAGGCTTGTGTGCAGATGCTTGGCTTGGGCAATTATTTTCAAGTTTCCGATACACTATTCTTGTGCTGATATTAACTATATGAATACTGTATAAGTGATTCTTACACAACACGTGCCTCAGCACCCAGTGATCTCACTTTATAAGTCTAAGAATACAGGTGAGAGAAGTGATGGATCTAGCAGGGCACAAATCTCGCAGTATGATTTGAGGCAAAGGTGACATCCTGAGTTCGTGAGATATTTAAAGACATTGAGCTTCTCAGTACAAACCAAATGTTTGTCTTGTGGAGATTGTATGGCTGTCTTAAGTTTTTGGCAGGGCGTGTTCCTGAATCACCTGCTCTCAGCCATTAAAACAGGTACACATACTTTTGACCATTTAGTGTACATCATTTCATAATATTTATATGTGTACTTTTCATTTTCCAAAGTGATGGTTAAAACTTAAACCTTGTAATCATGTTCAAACTTACATCGCATTGTTTTATGAATTGAAGCCAGTCCAGATGTTCAAGCGCAGCACTCTACGTCTGATCTTTCTCTTTCAGCATTGATGTGGACGGCACGATGACGGTTGACTGGAATGAATGGAGAGAGCACTTCCTCTTTAACCCAGCCACCGACCTGGAGGAGATCGTCCGCTTTTGGAAACACTCCACTGTATGTAACTCACATATTTTTCCAGAGTACTGTAATTAAAGCAGATTCATTTCGGTATGATTGTTAGAAAATAAAATTTCTTGACGCTTGGATGCAAGAAAAACGTACACATGCTCTACTTTGTCGGGGATAAAGACAAGTGTACTTCTAAACAGCTTTACTTTTATTTTACAACCCTGGGATTGCACAAGTTTTGTCTTGCATAAAACAGCTGATGATGACCTCCAAGCACAGGAAGTGAGATTAGTATGAAAGTTGCAGTGAGGTGAAAGTTTAATATTCATGAGAGGTGCGGTTATTGAGGTCATTAGTAAGACTAATTGTACTATTGTGAAGTGATAGAGTTATCTTTTAGTGATGTATAGTGTATGGGTTGAGCTTCGAGATGCACTCCATGAGCTTGGAGTTAAACGTCACAGTTCATAGATGAATAATAAGGGCGCAAGACTTTTAACAGCATTCTACAACAGTAGCTCTAACACCATCATAAGCTGTGCTCCATTGTCGAGATTCACAATCGAAACATTTTCCATGTTGTCTGGCAATCATGCCGGCCACAGATAACACAGCCAAGCCAATTAATGATGAATCACTGGCTAAATTTACCCTATGGATTTTACTGACACATGATGAGCGATCAGATAACAGTGTACTGTATGTTAAGAAACGTATGTCTATGGATATTTGGGGACAGTGTAGGTTACAGTGATATTTACAGCTCTCTCATTTCATAATGTTAAACTGTTATTTAGTAAAACCTAAACATTGTTTCATCCTCCTGGGTTTCTTAAATAAGAGCTTGTTAACTGTGCAAAACTGTGTTTCTCTGCAGAGTGTGTGAGTTTCAGTAAGAATAGTAGCAGTAGCAGAATAAACAGGAGCGATGGCTTGAAAGGAAAAAATGTCCACATGCACAAGTAGTTAATCGAGCGCCAATAGCATCATTCTCCCGGACAGATTGTTACAAACACTGGAAGATCAGCATTGTTTACATTGTGTTATTAAACATTGTAAACATTGGTTTCTCACCTATATTTCTCCCTCATTTGCCATCCAGCAGTCACCCGGCATTCAGCGCTCTCTTATGAGTGACTGAGGAAACAGGATTAGTTGTTGCTGGATGGACTGATGACCACAAATCTCTTTTCTTTAAGTCAGAGAGAGACTAATACAAATGTCCTCTAGGATATTTGCCCTTGTATGTTGTTTGACCTTGTATGCCATTCTGTATCCACAACATCAACTGTCTGGTATTATAACCAGGGGTGAAATAAGTTTGCAACAAACGTTTGCCTGCCCAAACCCCACACTGCTGGATATTAGTCAGCTGCAGCACCCTGGCAGAAGCTTACTTCTAATGATGGATCAAAACGCAACATGGACGGTACACAGGCAATTCAGAATGAATTAGAAGCAATTACTAGAAGTGTTTTCGTGCTGAAAGAGCAAACAAAATTCCATACTTGTGTATTATGCGTTTTAAACACCATTAAACCTTGAAAATATAAAATTAACAATAATAGCATGTTGAACACAGACAAGTTAATTAAATCTTCCATAAGCATTATGATTCCTTATATGTCCTGTATTGAGTTTGCAGATCCCTACATTTTACTTTTGCCATTCTGATTGCGAGTAATAAATGCAAAGTTTGGATTTGAACAAGTAAACTCCAGACATTAGAGCAATCTCTTGTCTGTGGTCACTCAGGAGTCAGCACTGTTTGCTTTTTTTATTCCTCTGTCAGACTTCATTACTACGCACTGTAGCCAGTGGATGATGTGCTAATCATCGTTTTTGTGTCTTTCTATATAATGACCAAAAGTATGTAGACATTAAACCAATCACACCTTTTGAACATCCCATTCCAGATTTAGTCCCACTGTGCTTTTGTAAAACGCTTCACTATTTTGGTAAGACTTTCCACTCGATGTTGGAGCATATCTGTGAGGAGGCTCAGGTACTGATCTTGGGATGTCGAGGAAGGTTCAGATCATTACTTTTTTGATCAAAGTCTTTTTTATTGGAAATATAAACAAATTACATATACATACATACATTGTAAACTATTTTTTTTCTACCCATACACCTCCCCCCACCCCACAATAAAAACAACAACAACAATAAAAATCTAAACTAAAGAAAAAAAAGAAGAAGAAGAGAGAGAAAAAAAAACCAGCCAGTCAGCGGAAAGAAAAAAGGAAGAAAAAGAAAGAAAATTAAATAAATTTAATCTGTTACGCATCAAACAGAAAATGTAATGAAGGAAGTATTAGAAACAGAGACTAAAAAAGAAATCTTTTATCACAGATCCAGTTGATCTGCATCTATATTTTCAAAATGGCTTATAAATGGTTGCCAGACATCATAAAATTCCTGAGTCGATCCCCTTATAGAATAGCGAATCTTTTCTAGGTGAAGAAAGTACAAGATCTCTTTAATCCAATGAGCGCCCACTGGTGGTGACGACTCCTTCCACTTAGCAAGGATCAGTTTCCTAGCGAGAAGGGAGCTAAAGGCCAAATATTATATTGGCCTTGGCGTCATTCAGACGAGCACCACTTGGGTCTACACCAAAAAGTGCAATAAATGGGGATGGTTCTAATGATATCTGGCATATTTTTGACAAGGTATCAAAAATAAAACTCCAAAAATTGTTTAGCTTTGGGCATGTCCAGAACATATGCAGTAGTGTAGCTGGTTCCTGCTTACATCGGTCACATGTGGGATCAAAATCCTCTCTAATCTTTGCCAGTTTAACCTTGGACCAGTGAAGCCGGTGAACAATTTTAAACTGAATAACTCTGTGTTTGAGGCAAACTGATGATGAGTAAATTCTATGTATTATCTTTTGCCACAGTTTATCTGAGATTTGTTCTTGTAAATCATTTTCCCATTTGTCTTTAAGTAGATCTAATGTGGCTGAGTTACTTGTGTTTAATAATTTGTGTACAGCACTAATCATCTGTTTGGCATCTGGTTTACAGCTAAAAACAGAATCTAAAAGGGATGGCGAAGGAGACAAAGGGAAAGAGTCAGAATTACAGGAAATGAAATCCCTCAGCTGTAGATATCTAAAAAAATGTGTCCTGGGAATGTTAAACTTTTGTATAAGTTGTTCAAATGAGCCAAATGTATTATCAATCTAAAGATCGTATAATGACACAACACCACACTCAAACCAAACCCCAAAAGCATTATCTGTATAAGAAGGAGCAAACATGCAGTGCCCATTCAGTGGTGCTATCAAAGATAGATCTGTAAGCTTAAAATGACAGAATAACATCGCCCTTACATTAGCAGCCCAATAATAATAAAGTTTGGAAGTGCCATTCCTCCTAATTCATGGGGCCTCTGTATGATACTTTGTTTAATACGTGGTTGTTTTTTATTCCAAATAAAAAAAAGATTTTGTTAAAAAGATTGGAAGACACTGAAATAGGTAAAGGAATTTTGGAAACAGATTCATTTTAACTGTGTTTATTCGTCCGCCCAAAGAGAGAGGTAGCAGGTCCCATCTTTCGAGATCTAATTTTGTTTTGGAAAGTAGAAGCTGATAATTCGCCTTATACAGATCTGCATGGTTATGTGTTATCCAAATCCCTAGATATTAGATTTTTCTGGGACTAATCTTAAAGGGGATTGAATCAGGAAACTGTACTATATCGTTTTTAATTGGCATCATATAACCTTATAGCCAGATATTTCACCAAAGTCTTTCAGTAAATCCACAAGTTTTGGTAGGCTGTGATGAGGATCGGACATGAAAAGCAGCATGTCATCAGCATACAGGGAAACTTTGTGTTCCACCCCCCCACGAGAGATACCTTTAATATTGACATTTTCCCTTAATGCGATAGCCAATGGTTCAATAGCCACAGCAAACAGAAGAGGTGACAAAGGGCACCCCTGTCTCGTACCACGCTGAACCTCAAAGAAAGGGGATAAGTTGCTATTTGTCCGAACGGCAGCCAGTGGGGATGAGTATAGCTCTTTTATCCATGATATAAATTTAGGGCCGAAACCAAATTTACCGAGAGTATAAAAAAGAAAATCCCAATTCACTAGATCAAATGCTTTTTCTGCGTCGAGGGAAATAATTGTTTCCAAATTGTCAGGTAGAGATGTGTTATAGATAACATTCAACAGCCGTCTAATATTAAAAAAAGAGTATCTGTTCTTTATAAAGCCTGTTTGATCAGGTGAAATAACACAATGCATTACTTTCTCCAGACGGCGGACCAAAACATTTGCTAAGATTTTCGTATCTGTATTCAACAATGAAATTGGACGATATGAACTACTGTACAGTCAAAGGGGTTCTTTTCTTTCTTTAAAATTAAGGAGATAACTGCTTGCCGCATAGTTGGAGGTAATGATCCAGAGGAAAAGCTTTCTCGGAAAACTGACACCAACAGAGGAGAGAGCTGATTGGAAAAGGTTTTAAAAAATTCTGAAGGATATCTGTCTGGTCCAGGTGATTTACCAGATTGCATACTTCGTATTGCTATGGCTATTTCTGTATCGGATATAGACTCATCTAATTGTGATGCTGTATCTACACTTATTGTAGGAATACATACATTTTGAAAAAAGCCCTCTAATGTCGAGGTATCAACAGATGAAGGAGCAGTATAAAGTGATTTATAATAGTGTAGGAAACAGCTATTTATTGTTAAATTGGTACACTTTATATCATGATCATTTTTAATTTCGGGTATAGCTTGTTTAGCCGATCGCTGCCGCAAAAGTTTGGCCAACAGTCTACCAGTTTTTTCCCCATGCTCATAAAATGAGGAGCGTGATTTTAAAACCAGATATTCCGCTTGTTTTGTCGAAATTTAATTATATTCTGCTTGTAATAATAGACACTCTTTGAGTATAGTTGGTGTAGGTGACACACTGCATATTGAATCCAATTCCTTTATCTTAACTGCTAATTTTGTAAATTTTCCCCTGGTCTCTTTATTTTGTTTTGCACAAAATGAAATAATCTGCCCCCTTAGATATGCCGTATTATGTACTGGAGAATAAAATGAGTATTTTCTTGTAGTAGGATTACGGAAACGCCAAACATCTGTCAATCCATAGGCCTCCAGGAAACTCTGTATAACTTTTGCTGATTTGAATTTGGGCGTTTTTTTTAGGCGAACTGCGATCTAAAACAGTGGAAAGAACGCAATTTATATCACCTCCTATGATAAGGTGGTGGGTTGTCATATTTGGGATCCGAGACAGAAAATTGGGTGCATAAACATCAGCCAGAATAAGTGGAAGCCCGTATACTTGCCAAACTACGATAATATAACGGCCAGCAGTATCTGCATCTACAGTAGTTGCTACAAATGGTAAGTTTTTATTAATCAGAATAGCAGCCCCCCTCGCCTTTGAGCGGAAGTTGGAGTGATGTACTTGTCCGATCCACCCCTCCCTTAATTTAGATTGGTCACATGTGCGTAAATGGGTCTCTTGAAGAAAAGCAATATCAGCTTTGAAGTGTTGCAAATGAATAAGGACCTTTTTCCTCTTTACAGGATGGTTAAGAGATTTAACGTTCCAACTAACAAAATTGATCAAACATCCAGAAGAAACACCTATTTTTGTCATGAGAAGTTAATAGCAATAGTGAAGCTGCAGATTTACAAAGAATAAAATAGAGCCACGAAAAAAAGAGAGCAATTAAAAAGGAGAAAAGAGAGAGAGAGAAAAAGAGATTTTAAAAAAGTACTGCTGACTGGCCTGACCCCTAACCCAATCACCCATTAAAACCGGGTGATTAACCCAACCCACACGAACATATCCACACTCTGTGCTTATCTGGATCCTACTGAGCCAAAATCAGACTCTCACTGAACCAATTTATAAGCTTGGAACAATAAAATATATAAACAGGTCTAAACATTAACTAGTGAACATCATCCTTAATATGGTTATGAAGTGTTAATTACAAATAGCTTTGTACTGAAACTAAAACAAGAACGTCAACATAACTACACTAACTTGTAATAAACCACTATAGCTTTCCCCGGTCAGTACTGTGTTTACCGTCCATGTGCCAACGATACGCAATGTGAACATCCTTCAGTAATTAAGGTCTGGCTTCTGCGGGAGTAATAACACTATGCTTAACATAGTGCATGGCTTTATCCGGATCTGTGAACATCTTGTCCTCGCCCTTATAGGTGATACAGAGGCCCGCAGGATACAAAATGCCGAAGCGCACACCGTCCTGTCCTCGTAAGAGTTTTCTAACCTCCGTAAATGCTGCACGAGCCTTGGCCACACTCGGTGTATAATCTGGAAATATGGCTATTTGCTCCCCGTTAAAACGAAGTGGACCTCGGGACCGGGCTCGGTGCAGCACCTCCACACAGTAGTAGTGTAGTAGGTAGTGTAACTTGGCGACAATGGTGCGCGGTTTCCCTCCTTGCGTCTCTTATATATATATATATATATATATATATATATATATATAATTTTTAGCCCCAGTCTATTTATCAATGTATGGTAGTTTGTTAGTGTTGCTGATTTGTGCCCTAGGTGTTGGATATCGGTGACAGTCTGACCATCCCAGATGAGTTCACAGAAGAGGAGAAGACGACTGGTCTGTGGTGGAAGCAGCTGGTTGCGGGTGCCATGGCTGGAGCGGTGTCGCGCACAGGGACCGCTCCCCTGGACCGAATGAAAGTGTTTATGCAGGTACAGCATCACAACAGTTTCATTATTTTTTTCTTTTATTTTTCTGCTCTTTTTGAGGAACCTAGGTCCCACTCTCTCAGTAAAGATGCACCGATTTGTGAAATTCTGGGCAGATGCTGATGTTTTGTTTTGGTTACAGCTGTTGTGTATTTTACACTGAATCCGTTCTCATGCGCATGTAACAATCAAAAGCTTATTAAGCTTATATAAGATAATGACAAATGACCTCACACGGTGGCAACCCTTTTTTATTATTACAGTAAACTAGAGTTAAAGAAGACGAGTGCAACAGTGCTGCTCTAATAAACCTCCATGCTGAACTTTTTCTTTTGTAATGAATGGTGTAGATAATCAGGGTCGCTGCTAGAGATTGTGGACCCTTGAAAGGCTTAATGTATTGAGCCCCTAACTTTTACCATGAAGAGCAATTATCAGCCGATACCAATGTAGAGACGGTCGGGATATTTGATTAAATAGACAGCATCTGAGGTCGATGGTAAAAGAATATGTCTAAAGCTCTTATGCCTCATGTTTCAGGTTCATGCCTCAAAATCTAACAAAATCAGTCTGATCAGTGGATTCAAGCAGATGATTAAAGAGGGCGGAGTCACATCTTTGTGGCGGGGCAATGGTGTCAATGTACTGAAAATTGCCCCAGAGACAGCCATCAAGTTCATGGCATATGAGCAGGTAAGAAACAAACATTCATTTTTATTAGCGATAAGCACATGTGAGACAGGTGGGGTCAGGTGGACAAATTTTTCTAATGGTTTGAGAGGGATGTACCTAATTTACCTTCAGAAAGTATTCACGCCCCTAGGGATCTCATTTTGCTGTGGTATAACATCAACTTTACATGTAACTGAATGGATTCTTTTTCTGCAAGTGACACTTTACAGAAATAATACAATTAAATAAAATATTTAGATGTCCTAAGAATCTAAAAACTGTTTGTGTTCCCCTACCAAGCATTGTGTTTGGTTGGTTGGATGTGTGTCATTTTGCACACTTTCTTCCAAAGCAGCCAGGTTTTTTCGACTGAAACAAACTTTTATTTTCTAAGTCTTTCCACAGCTTTGTGGCTGTCTAGAACAGGTTATCATAAATTTGCATTTATTAGACTTGATGTTAGCAAGACCTTCTGAAAAGCCCAACCCCAGGGCTGGTAGATAATGGTGTTATGTAGGTTTTAGGCTGCATTTATCAAAATAATCTCTTTTGTCATTTTTTTCTTGTGGTAGAGACATAAGAAAGTGTTTGTGCACATCAGAAGACCTTTCTACAGAAACGCATTGAACACCTGTATATCTGCTCCTTCCTGCAGTTATCTAACCAGCCAGTCATGTGGCAGCACCTCAATGCAAAAATCATGCAGATACTGTACAGGTCACATGCTTCAATTAATGTTCACATCAAACATCAGAATGGAGGAAGTGTGAGCTCTGGAACTTTTACCCTGGCATGGTTGCTGGTTCCAGACCAGTTCGTCTCTTGGGCTGAAAAACAAAAAAACATTCTGTTCTTGTGGTGAGAACACTATTTTGATTAGAAGTCAGAAGAAAATAGGCAATTTTTTAAAAGCTGCCAGGCCAGGAAGGATATCGTAACTCAAATAATCATGCAGCATGAACTTCCTCTTGGAATAGTTTTTCACAGATAACATTTTATCTCTTTCAGATATTTGAAAGGAACATCAACTTAAGCACTTGACCTGTATCTGCATAATTTGTTGCATTGCGCTGCTGCCACATGTTGATAAGATGATTTCATGACTTTACAGGTGTTCCTAGTACATAGGTCACTGAGTTTAGATTAATGTTAGCTAGCAACTTTATTTTACTGATCTCCATGAGCAATGCAGGATGAATGTTTATACACTGCTGTGAAAATAAATTTGCCCCTTGATTTTTTTGTTTGTTTTGCATATTTGTCACATGATTATTATATCATTATAGATGATTCAGATTAAACAAATTTTTGTATTACACAACGATAATCCGAGTAATTACAAAATGTGTTGTTGTTTTTTTTCACTCCAAGCCTGTGCTAAATCATGAATTTGAACTGTGATTAACCAAGTTTTTTGGAAAGCTAAGTTAAATTTCAATTGCTAAACCCATGCCTGATTACTGCCAGACTTGTTGAATAAAGAAATAACTTAAATAGAACCGTCTGACAAAGTCAAGAACGCTAAAAGATCTCAGAAACCAATAAACGGAAACTCATACCGACAATCAAACATGGTGGTGTAAATAAAAAAACTAATCAGGAAAATACTTCTTTACAGCACTGTAACTGTGTACAGAGAGCATAACCCTCGTACACTACAAGTCTGATGTCTTCGTATAATGATGCACTAACGTAGTACTGATCTCACTGACTGTCTCTACTCTAGTATAAGAAGCTGCTGTCCTCAGAGGGAGGGAAGGTTCGGACTCACGAGAGGTTCATGGCAGGTTCTCTGGCCGGAGCCACAGCACAGACTGTCATCTACCCTATGGAGGTAGGAGCACAAAAGATTACTGCGCTTTATGTGATATATGATCAGTGTTCTTCTAAAGAACCACAAGTCATCAGGGTTAATGTGGTCATATTTGTTTTTTTTCTTCAGGTGATGAAGACGAGACTGACTCTGAGGAAAACCGGACAGTACTCCGGAATGTTCGACTGCGCCAAGAAGATTCTCAAGAGAGAAGGATTGAAGGCTTTTTATAAAGGCTACGTTCCCAACATCCTGGGCATCATTCCCTACGCAGGAATCGACCTGGCTATCTATGAGGTGCAGATCCTGATATCCACAGATCCATAGAGCATGGCAAATGTTTGTATTCAGGTCTTGTATTAAGGCTGTTGCAAATCAGTTAACAGGACCTGACAACAGAATGGATTTTGGGATGGAAACATCTGACAGATTAATTTCGGTTGATAAATGGCTCACGGATTATCAGTAGTGTGAGACCAGGTGTTCACTGTGTGGCCATTTCTCAGGACACACACACACAGAGCCAGCCAAAAATATTTCTACACTTCAGAAAAAGGAAATCATTGGCTTCAAAAGTCCATATCCATGTTAAAATCCTCAACTTTACAACAGGAATACATTTTTGCAACTTTTGGTTCCCTTTTTTTTCCGTAACTATTTTTCGCATTCATGATGACTGTACAGGCGGGAATTTTTTTATTTATTTAACTGATCAATTAAAATGATATTTAGCCAAAAAAGTATTGTATGCTTAATTAGGGGCATATTTGCTTTAGGTTTGTTGGAGGACGTTTCATGTTTTTGTCTTTTTCGTAAATTTTGAAGGGACATCTCGTTTTAGGCACTGTAGTTAATCAATCACTCACACTACCACTCAAAAGTTTGGGATCATTTGCAAATTTCAAAACTGAAAAAACATATGGAATTAGTTAACTATGTAACAACAAATACAACTGTCAGTTGTTATTTTAAGACTTGAAGATCAGCTGTTCTGGGATAGTTCTTCAAAGAACATTATTGTCAAGAGCATTTGCAAAACCCATCAAGCACCATGATGAAACTGGCTCTCATGAAGACCATCCCAGGAAAGCAAGACCAACACTTTCCTCTGCTGCAGAGGAGAAGTTAAAAATCACCAATTAACTAACAGCACCTCAGAATAGAGCTGTTATGAAGGCTTTACAGATCATGCATAGCAGATATATCTCAGCATAATCTGTTCAATGAAGATTATTGCTTATTTTGGACGCCGTTAGCATTGTTTTACAATGTAGAAAGAAATAAAAAATCAGGTAGAAAGTGATTCCAAATATGTCTTTGTATATATATGGCTACAAAGATAACTAGCTCCTAACAATGTTCTTCTCTCTGTCCCCACACAGACCCTAAAGAATACCTGGTTGTCACACTATGCTTCAGAGTCAGCTAACCCTGGGATACTGGTTCTGCTGGCATGTGGTACCATCTCCAGCACATGTGGTCAGCTGGCTAGTTACCCCCTCGCCCTTATCCGGACACGCATGCAGGCTCAGGGTAAATATTCATAATATATACGTGGGTCAGAATATTTACCCCATGTAGTGTAATTAGCTACATAGTTGTAGGCATTTACAATGTAAAAGACTTAGTTTAAGTACTGAAGAAAAATGCTCAGCTGTTCGGACATACAGTATAGATGAAGTTGGGACCAGTCGAGCAGTGCTAGAGGATAGGAGGGAGAGTGGTGCAGTGAGGTGTATGATTAGTGCTGTGAGGTAGTTGCATGCTGCCTGTTTTTAGCCTTGTAGGCAATCTTCAGTGATTTAATTCTAATGAGGGCGGCTACAGGAAGTCGATGGTAAAGCAAAGAAATGGTGTGGAGTGGGAGAACTTAGGAAGTTTAAAGAAAGAAAAGTCATGAAGCTGCATTCTGAATCAGTTGCAGAGGTCCAGTGTAACGATCCAGAAACACTTTGGATAAAATGCACCTACTGTATGTTGAAATATAAAACGAGCGTAAGAGTGGGTTGCTTTTTAATGTACGTAATGTCATAATGTTAAGTCATATTTGTTTTTAAGGTGCATTTAACACTACCAAAGTGCTGTACAGTTCTTAAATTCTAAACGTCTTGCAGGAATTAGAAATATATATTTATTTACCTGTTTACAATAATACAAAAATATATATTCAGCTGAGAAAAAATGTATAGGTTTAGAGAATGAATGGTATCTTTGATCTTTGGTTTCATCTCCAGCGTCTGTGGAGGGATCAGAGCCGGTGTCCATGTCCAAACTGACCAAGAAGATCATGGAGAAGGAAGGTTTCTTTGGCCTATATCGCGGCATTTTACCCAACTTCATGAAAGTGATTCCTGCCGTCAGTATCAGCTACGTGGTGTATGAGTACATGAAGACTGGTTTAGGCATTTCCAAGTGAGGTGTATGTTTGTCATGGGATCGAGTGGGCGGTATAAGGGTGCATGTGTGTGAGACAGGTGCTAAGAAATTTTTAAAGCATGTTTGTTTGGGTAAAACTTTTTGGAAGTTGCAGAGTGCATCACCAACAGCAGCAAGGCATCATATCTCTTAGTGTAACTGAGCTCATTTCCTGAACATCAGCTTCCCTATAATTTATAGTGATAAGATCTCATCCAGACTGTCTACTGGGGCTGAGCCAGACCAACACACACACACACACATATATATATACATAATGTGTGAAAATATAATATTTTATACATAATCATGGTCTACCTTTCGGCTGGATTCCAGTTTGTGGAAAGTATTGTATTTGGACCAAAATACAGCTTTTAAAGAGAAATGTCTCGTACAAATGATTTAAAGCCATATTGTCCACACCACTGTTTAATCCCAGATTATTGCGCTGCAGTCGAACAGGTTTTTTTTTTTACCGTCCTCTAAAAACAAAAGTCAACAAATCGTTCTCAGGTTTACTTTTTTTTCTTTTATTCCAAAAGTTTACAAAATGTCTGGAAGTTCCTGCATCTGCTTGGTGATAGTCCAGTGTTTTGTGATTGTACTGCCTAGAGATTACACAAAGAGAAATTTATCCAAATGCACTTATTGTTTAGCATTTTGCACACTTTTGCAACTTTGTGCCTTTTATATAATGCAGTGATCCAAATTAATTTACATACTGTTGAGTCATTATCATTAAACCCATGTTTACATTGCAGATGCATTGTGCATTGAGTATTTCAATAAACATGCTACTTTTCAAAGTTTGTCATTTGTTTACTTTTTTTTTTCTTTTATTCCAAAAGTTTACAAAATGTCTGGAAGTTCCTGCATCTGCTTGGTGATTACGTGTTAATATCCGGTTCCCTTTCAGTTGATTCACTTGGTACAACACAACGTATGGGATATCACACCCTCTCATGTCCTGGCTGAAGCCACCTATATTCACGCTGTAAGAGCAGTCAAACCTGTGGTGATGTAGGTGTAGCCCCATCTATCCCTATAAGTCCTTGTCACCACGATTTACCCTCAGTTCTTACGCTCTTCACCTCGCTGTGAACACCTTTTTCGTAGAGTTTTTTTGTCAACTCTACATTTCACATTATAAGACTGAGCTTAAAATCAGCTTAACTGTTCCTGTTGATATATCTCAGGCCTGTCGCCTGTTGTTAGTAACAACAGCCTCATTTGGTGAGTCGTCTACCCACGGAGCACTGACTTTAGGTTCACTATCAGTCAAAGCATTAGCGACATCTCAGTTTAGTTGGCTTCTGTTTAGCCATGCTAACAGTGTTAGCTAGTATGAGCAAGGAAGCTAATGTGGCAAAGAAGAAGTCCGCTGTTTGTCCCTGTCCGCAGGAGTGCGGCTTCTCTTTGCACGAGAAGGACCTGTCTGTCTGGGAATTCTCCATGCTAGGAGAGTGCTAGCTGAGCCCGAGTCATGTGCGCTTTGTCGCCAGCTCTGGCGTTCAATGCTGGAAAGAGGGGTCACGTATGTGGTGAGAATCCTGGGAAAAAATACAGTCACTCAGCAGGATCCCCCTCCTTTCCGAATTAGCAGTTCCAGCTTCGACTGTGTCTGCTGAAGAGGAATTTTCGTCAGAAGTCCCCGCTCTTAGCTGGGCAGACCAAAAGGAGTATTTTGAGGGGTCGGAGGACCGTGAGCTCTCCTACAGCGCTGACCAGCAGCCATGCGCTGAGCAGCGACCGTTCAAGGATGATAACGTGCTTGACATCGGTCTAGAAATGCACGGCTTGTCAGAGGAGCATGAAATTTTGCCATCTGCTCAGAGCTCCGCTGCTACTGCGTTAGCCGCTCGGGACGATAATTAATTTTCTGCTCACTACCGCAGAGCGGCCGAGAAGCTGGAGGTGGAGTGGCCCTCCCCACAGCCGACTAAAAAATCACCTAGGATTTTTTTCTCCCTCCTGAACCGACAACCGTTAAAAACTGCTTGCCCACCAATTTTATAGATTTTTTAGAGTTAACGTCGTCATGGAGCAAGCCGCTGTCGACCCGCATATCAGTGTCCAGTTACGGACAGTATTTGGAATTTGACGGGGCTGAGAAAGCAGGACTGGTTAGCCCACCGCCAGCGGAGCCGTCTTTGGCTGCTTATTTGGCACCCTCGCATAATCATGGAGTGTCTAGCCCTACTGTCTTTCCGTCCAAACACCATAGATTCTCCTCTGCCCAGCTGGAGAAGATTTACCGCGCTCAAGCGGGCACTGCTCGTGCTCTCAATTCCATTAGGCTGCATCAGACATATCAGGCAATGTGTTTGGCAGAGCTTGGCTTACTAGTGCCTCAAGAGAGTCCGATATGTGTGCTACTTAACAAGGTCAGGTCAGCGATAGACTACATTTTGCGCTATGGGATACCGGCTGCAGTTTCGCATAAAGCCACTGTGCTTGTCTTCCGTAATCAACACCGTGGTGCCGGACAACGCCGCAGTGGTGCTCCGGCAGGAGATAAATTCTCTTCTTGGCAAAGGGGCGATTCAAGTAGTTTCTCCTTCGGAAGCGAACTCGGGTTGGTACAGCCGTTATTTTGTCGTTCCGAAGAAAGGAGAGGACTACGTCCTGTTTTGTTCAAAAGTTCAAAATGCTCAAGTTCAAAATGCTTACACTGAGGCAACTGCTAAATGCAATAGGCCCGCGATCGATCTCGCGGATGATCTCACGGATCTCAAGGAGATTCACTACGATTGATCTCACGGATGCTTACTTTCATATAGCGATCTTTTACGCGCCACAGAAAATTTTGGTTTGCATTCGAGGGCGTGGTCTACAAGTACCTAGTGCTGCCGTTCGGCCTGTCGCTAGCTCCCCGAACGTTCACAAAGTGCGTTGAGGCAACGCTGTTTCCTCTTCGGGAGAGAGGCATGTGCATACTGACGACTGGGCACTAATAGCGAGCAGGTGGGGAAACAGTGTTAGTGCTGTTAGGGCTCTCCGATAGGCAGGGTGTCATTTCGCAAAGTGGTGTCAACAGATGCCTCTCTGAGCGAGTGGGGCACTCTGCGCAACAGCTCCGTGATCAGAGTCAGAGAGGTGCGTGGTCACAGGAACAACGCAGGCTTCACATCAACTATTTGGAGCTGTTGGCTGTTGGCCCTTTTTGCATTGCTCACTGCCCACTATTCTTCTCCATAACAGATCGCAATGCCCCTATCGGGATCGATGCACTGGTACACTCATGGCCCCCAGCTCTATTGTATGCTTTTCCTCCAGTAGAACTGATTCTGCCTGTCACAGAGAGAGTGCGCCAGCAGGGCCTGTCCCTAATCCTGGTGGCCCCTCGTTGGTCGGCGAAGTCGTGGTATGCAGAGATGGTCAGCCTGCTAGCGGCAGAACCATGGAAACTTCCTCTCCTCAGGGACCTTCTGTCTCAGGCAGGGGGGGGGAGGTAGTTCACCCACGTCCCGCACTGTGGAACTTGCATGCTTACCTGTTGAAAGGTCCAATCTGATAGCTAAAGGGCTTCCTCCGAATGTGATTGAGACAATTCAAAGTGCTCGGGCCTCCGGGGTCTCATCGGCTGGCAGTATTTTTAAGAGGAGTATGATGTCTGTGACCTACTTTGAGGTCCAGTGTTCCGTCTTGGGATTTATTGTTAGTACTTCAGGCCCTCTGTGGTCCTCGTTTTGAGCCAATTGAGTCTATAGATATGAAAATCCTTTCATATAAAATGGTACTACTTCTTGTTTTAGCGTCTGCTAAACGAGTGAGTGATCTCCACGCTTTGTCATCTTGGGTGCTGGTCAAGGGCATGTCCATTGGTGATATTTGCACAGCAGCCTATTTGTCTTCACCACACTTTTGTCTGGTTCTAGGCGTTCGAGGGGGCTTGACATAACGGCCCCACACCCCCTTGTGTCCTCTCTGCAGGGTCCATTATGCAGTAGAGTAGCTATCAAGGTTCTAGATGCTCGGCGGGGCGTGAATATATGTCCCATATGTTGTGTGTTGTACCGAGTGAATCGACTGAAAGGGAACGAATGTTTATGGCTATAACCTCTGTTCCCTGAAGGAGAGGAACGAGGTACAACACATTGCTGCCCTGCCTTTCAGCTTAGCTCGGCGAAGAGCGGCTTATAGCAAGGGTGTCAAACTCCGTTCCTGAAGGGCCGCAGACCCGCAGGGTTTTGTTCCAACCCTGCTCCAACATATATGCCATTTAGTTTTCAAATAAGCCTTAATGATTTGATTAGGTGGATCAGGTGTTTTTAATTATGGTTGAAGCTAAACTCTGCAGGTCCTTGAGTGTTGGAACAAAACCCTGCGGGTCTGCGGCTTTTCAGGAACGGAGTTTGACACCCCTGGGTTATAGGGATAGACCTTCGTCACCACAGGTTTGACAGCCTTTACGGCGTGAATATAGGTGGCTTCAGCCAGGACACGAGAGGGTGTGATATCCCATACGTTGCGTGTTGTACCTCGTATCTCTATGAGGTTATAGCCATAACCATTCGCTTCCTTACTAAGAAGATAAAAAGATGTGTGCTCTCTGGTGCCATCTATTGGGGAAAGGATTTTACACCTGTTATTCAACATTTCACAACAACTGACAACGAATTATCAGAGCAGCGACCCATCAATGAAGAGATAAGTAACAGACAAGTCTCTGTAATCTTCATCTTTTTTATTAAAACAATTACCACATACCCATCTGCTTGCATAGAGAATAAATCACAGTGACAGGCTACAAACATCTCATCTTTCCAACATCAATAATGACATTCAATCAGCTTATAACAAAGCACAATTGGTCTGTGGGACATGTCTCTATGTTGCTTACTGGTTACTATTGCTTGTATCTTATTAAATAGCCGATAATTATCTGATTTTTTCTTTTTTTTTTTTTTTTGGTGTTGTTTGCTTTCTTAGCAATACATCATTATTTTTAATTGTCCATAAAAATCTTTTTTATTTCAAGATCCACAAATAAAGTCTAGTGTTTGTGATTAATCCACACAAATCAGCATAATTTTACATGTGAGTCTGACTCTTAGATAAATGCAGTAATTAGATGTAAAGTGCAGTAGTAAACAATATTGATCCAGGTTTGTATCCAAAGGGAAGGAGTTCATGTTGAAATTCAGTCTTGCGTTATTACAGTGTATCATATGTGGCACATAGACGTGGACATATTCAAGCTGAAGTCGATCGCATGCTTAATGAGATATTGAACAGCAAAAGAACTGGAGCTTGTCCTTGCATTCAAGTAATTAATGACAATTTGTATCGCTGATTATCCAGCCTCAGGGGAAAAAGTTCACCCGCATGTTCGCACCTCCATCTGCTCACCATTACAGGCATTGGGTACAAGAAATCAAATTAAAGACGACAATAAAGGGTCCAACAGTAAGGTGAATCCAATAATAAATAATAATAGTAATCATGGTTCTGCTTTTGAACCAAATATTAAAATGATACTTGAGCATTATTTTCCAACGCTGACTGACCGTGAAATGGATCTGTATAGAAGCTTATAGTATTGTATTATACAGTTAAGAATGGGTGGGGTGGGGGTGAGAGGACAACAGGTAGACAGAAATGGGAAGCTTAAAGTTTTTACCTTGGCAGCGACACAGATTTAAAGTTATAAAGTAGTAGCAGAATTTCCTTATTTGTTATGATTATTATTTTACCTGTTGACAGTTACAGTGTTTAAATGTAAGCAGCAGTGTCCATGTTCTTGCTCTTAATTTGTAAATCGTAGCATTGCAACATCATAGACAAAGTATAACACAGCTGTAAGTATTATTTTTTTCACACACACAAAATATGGATTTGCTGTTTCCCTTAAACATAAACCAATCTTAATCTGCTGCTACGGTTCAAAGACGAAATCAAATCTAATCTCAGTCTGTTCCAGGCGGGTTCTCAGCCCAACCCATAAGGTCACTTTTATACCCGCAGCAATCATCCACAGAAGATCTGGTTCATGTTTTGTCAGAAAAAATTAATGTGAAAGATAATTTAGGAGAACCATGTAAGGAAGACCTGCTCTCTATCTAAAGGCAATGCGCACATAATTAACAGTGGAACATACAGAAAGTGTAACAGAAAACATAATTTGTTAACATCATTACAAAAATATTAAAGCACATACAGCCGTGTACCAAATTCAAATTCATCCTCAAGGACCAAGGTCTAAGCCAGCAGCTTTTGATAAGCTTTTTCCTCTTTTTTTGCTAATGGAGCTGCTTTAGGAAAAGACACCTGTACATTAATATACCTGAGATCTACATGAAAATACAGCAAAAGCTACAGAATCTGCTGATTACACCTGAGCACAAACAACCAGTCAAATATCTAAAGCTGTGAGCTCGCTCAGCATAGCGTGGGTGCCGCAGCATGAACATGGAGAGTTGTTTGTTCACTGCCAGAGAACCTCTGTAAAGAGCTTTGCATGCCAAAGTGCTTCACTACACATGGGACAGGCTTGTGTGGGTCGTAACCTGGTGTTGTCATGATACTCTGTCCAGAACAGGAGCTGCATCCAGTGTTTGAGACTTCACCTAAGACCAGAAGATACATCTTAAACAAGTACGCAATTTACTTCTAACTAATCAGCAGCACACCCAATTTAGCAATCATTAACATTCTGTAGTAATCTATGGACAAGGCAACTATTCTGCTCACTTAACAGCACTTTCTAAACCAAGACTTAAAAACAATTAGCAGATTGTGTTGATATTGTATGGAATGAATGACTGTGCACTAACATGCACACTCCCAAAAGCCAAACAGGCCCGGGGTGTACCTCTAGAAGCCCAGGGAGGAGTGAAGGAGAAAGACTGAGGAGAGGGAGGAAGAAAGGAGCAGCCTAAAGAGTTGATCCTGAGCTCGTTTTTCTGGAAGAACTCAAACAGAGACAGAGAGAGAGAGAGAGAGAGAGAGGGAGGAATGGACAATACAGTGAAATTGAAGAAAATGCCAGGACATCATGCAACTGTTGGCTTTTGTGGGACATCCAGGTCTTTTAATTTACAGATAAAGACTAATAAAATTGTTCTTTATGGCAAATTATTTCCTTTTAAGGAAGAACTCCATAGATGTGATACCCTGGTCATTCAGTACATCCAGGTCATCAGCTGACTTAATTCTATAGCTGCATAACGTTGCTGAGCCTAGCTCTGACCAACTGAAGCAACCCCAGATTAAAACACTGGCTTGTACAGTGTGCACTAAGCATGATGGGTGCATCACTATTAAACACAGTTACTGTAAACACATGTTTAAGTGATCTTTGATAACAATCAATGATTTTTCTTCCTTCTACTATTTTTGCCGAGGCAGTTTAACTCACTCAACCTCCCTTCCAGGATCAAGGAGAATCACTCTGATATTTTCTGGATCCTTCTCCTGAATAAACAGGGTTACCAGGAGGCACTTTTATACTTTTGGATTATTAATGGCTCATTGATTATAAAAATGGCCAGGGGCTCAGTCCCCAAGCACTGCCAAGTTGTGCCAATAGTGTTGGGCTCTTTCTCCATGGGCACCATATCATGGCAATCCTATCTTCCTAACAAGGTGCGAAGAAAAGCATTTCGCTGCACTGTAAAGTATATGTGATGAAAAGGTTTTCTAAAACATCACTCGTTGGGTCTAACACAGCTGGTCTAATGAGCGAAAACTTCCTTCATCACACGAATCCACACTTTCATACAGCTAAGACTGGTCCCTGAAAAGTATTAGTATGACTTTTTTTGTCACCATGTGTCACAGCACTTATCACCTTCTCTGCTTGTTACGTGAGATGTCAAAGTGTGAAAGAGTGGCCTCACCTGAAGGTTTGTGTGAGCTTTTTTCAACACATCTCGTGTCCTGGTCACTGCAAAGAGACAAAGTGAGGTCACCCAACAGAGCTTTGACAAAAAACAAAGCTGAAAAGTCACGCAAATACTATGGTATTATTAATAAATACATTTCTCATCAGTGAACGTAAAAGCAGGAAAAGAACAAGGAGATGTGCTCATCATGGCTTACGTTGGCTGACGATAAATTGCTCCATGCTGTCTTTGGTGCGGTTGGAGTTTTTCAGGCTCTCCATCGTCTCTCTTAAAGTCTGTTCCTGTTCAGCGAGTTTATGCCTCAAAGCTACGACTTCATCTGTTAAAGTTTTCTCCTATACACACACAAAGTAAATTCACACATCTGTCCAGTACACAGATTACAGCACATCATGGGGTGCAGTCTTGCCTTGTAACTGAAAGGCACACTGTGCATGTCAGGTGTGCCTTCTCTCAGCTCAGGTACCTGTTGATCATGCGGATCATGTTGATCATACCTTTTCATGCGGAGATGTGGCCTCAGTGCTTGGGAGAGAAGCCCTCCAGAACATTCTGAGGACAGAACCAATGTCCTTCAGGATCTGCTTTAAGGTCTTGGTGCTGGTCAGCAGGTTCCTCACACAGTCCTGAAGGGAGAATGCCAGGAACAATTGAACATGGGCCCAAATATTAAAGGAGCAGTTTAGAGCAGCTGTTTTAGATAAGAACATTTAAAAGCCTCACAAGATGTCCGTTGAACCTATAATATACAATGTAAAGAAGCACAACTGGGCAGTGATATTCTGTCCAAAACAACAACTGGCACAGAGTGTTAGCCTGAAAAAGGTTTAACTAACGTGAGGAAGATGAGTGCTACCCTCCAAACAGTGGCTCAGGCAGGTCAGTGATTACAATGACTACACGTGAATTGAAAAATGTCGTGAACGCAATACAAGAATGGCTGACAGAGGCAGAAGGTAGAATATCATGGTACATGGGACACCACTCAACAATTTGTAAAGGACTAATTAACTACACAGTAAGATTTGGAAAATAGAAACTGCCTGCAATAATATCAGACTGTTACAGTAGGACTGAAAAAGGGCATTGAGGGGGACAATTTAACTGCCTGCATAGAGACACTGCTGTCAGAGGAGCACCATATAAACATTTTGCATTCAATTGCGAGAGACAAAGTCCTTAAAGCTGCGAGGACGAGAGCAGGAGCTAATCTTTTCCTTTTCCAAGATATACATAAGTAAGAAGTTAGCTGAAGGGAAGAACACTTTTTTAACTGTAAAGCAGAAACTTCGTGACAAGAATCTGAAGATCACCCTTGCTTTCCCAGTGACACTTCTTTTTTGCTCATTCTTTTTTATTCAGGTTTGTAACGATTTAACAGGAAACAGAACTTAGGTTAGGCCTAGCTAGTCGTTGGAGGATCTGTGGTAACGATTTCAGTTAAGGAGGAATGTTGAACTCCATGGTACTGTTTGTTCTCTTAAAAAGTACAAATATTCTCAGTACAATAGCTTTAGAATGTGTTATAGATTGATTAAGGTCAGACAAAACGGGACGCCTTTAAATGCTTGATATTTATGCTGTTATATTTTCAGTGTCTGTTGAATGGCAAAGTGTCTGTTGAAGGTATGTGACATGTGCATGTGTGGATGTGAGTCTGTGTGTTAACATGAGTGATGTGTGTGTTATTTTGTGTGTGATGTGTGTGTGAGACATGTCAACTGTTAGTGTGTGTGGGTGTGTGAGACAGAGATGTGAGTGTGTGAGTGTTAAAGTTTGTGATGTGTGATATACATGAGAATGAGTTTTTTTTTTTTTATACGTGTGTGTGTGCGCGTCTGTTTGTCTGCGAGACTGTTAACATTGTGATATAAGGGGAGAGGTGTGTGTTTGTGCGTTTGAGTGTTAACATTTCAAACTTTTTTTTTTATTTGTATAGCACTTTTTGCGAACATTTGTAATGTGTGTGTATGTATGTGTGCATGTGTGTGTTGTATGAGTGTGTTTGTGTGTGTGTGCGTGCGTGCGTGCGTGTGCGTGTGTGCATGTGTGTGTGTGTGCGTGTGCATGTGTGTGTGTGTGATGTGTTTGTGTGTGTTAACATTTGTGATGTGTATGTTTGTACAATAGACCGCAGATGCTGGAAGAAAAACATCACACTATGATGATGTCACTCAATGTGATGTCACTGAACATGATGTCACTGAAGGTGTCACTGAATATAATGTCACTCAATATAATGCAATCATAGAAAGTTATTAATAATTTTTTGGTGTAGGCTTAATACACTATGATGGCTGACCCGCTTGAGATATCAAAAATCCTTCTGCATCGTCAATGTCTTCAGATCAATATCGAAATCTATCGGATGCGTTTTTGCGAACGACCCAAAATAACCGGCCTCCTGTTGAGTTTAGCCCAGGATATGTAGTTCGAAAGTTGTTCGGCTCAATGAGCTCTAAATGTGTACCGAGTTTCGTGTGCCTACGTGAAAGTGTGTATGAGCTATGCAGCAAAATCTTGTTTGGGGGGCCCCTGAGGGCCCCAGGCCACGAGAATCTCTGGCATCCTAATGGCAGCAGATTCCAACCTGTCTGCCAAGTTTCATGAGTTTTCGAGCATGTTAAGTCCCCCGAAAAGTCCAAAAGGGTGGGGAAAAAATCCTTAGGACAACAAGAGGGTCCTGCGCACCTTATAATGCTTGGGCCCTAAATATATCATTTTATATGGATTCCTAAACGTATGATGTATATGGGTGTCAAGTTAAGCCCACAGTTAGGTGAGTAACACTGAATATTGACCCAATCTCTCTCTCTCTCTCTCTCTCTCTCTCTCTCTCAAAAAAAAAAACCCCAGATAGAAATGCGGGAAGTTAAATTTTACCTTTTGAGGTAATATAATATTACAATGCAAGTAGCCCCACAATTTTACTATATATCCATAATATTACCTCTTAGCACACCTGATCACATTTTAATCAATATGAAAACCTCTTTAGAGACTTTTTCTGGGCAAGGAGGAAATCTAGATTCAAGTTGAGCAAAATGTGCACACCTAGTGATAAAGGAGGACCAGACATGTCTGATGTGAGATTATACAGCTTGGCATTTGAAATTACTAAGATAGCCAGTCCCCGGAGGGTGTGCTATGTGTCTGGGTTAGAGTTGACCAAAACTGAGAAGAATCTTGCCAAACCATTTTGTGCAATAAATGATAGCCCCAGCCTTTGACTGATAATAAAAAAGATATAAATCCAGTACTTGAGCACTTTAGTGAGGCGTGGGCAAAGGTTCATAAACTGCACAATATCTAGAAATACAAATAGTGAAGCAAAAGGTGTTAGACAACATAGGCTAGAATGCATACAATACATGATCTTTATGAAAATGGCACATTTAAATATTTACAAATTATGCATTGCATAATTAATACGCTTAAGTTAGATTACTGTAAGTAACCCAATTGTTGATTATCTTGAAAAACTGTTAAGACATAAGGCATGAACATTTTTATAATAAAAAAAATTATTTACTCTGTTAGTAGTGCATGAGAGAGCCTGAGAATAATATAACAGAAAGGAGACCAAGGAGACATGAGACGACACCTATGTATACATCCAGGTGCTCATGGATAGCAGACTGACCTCATGCAAGTTGATCTCCATGGTGGATTGCAGTGCTGCCTCCATCTTGCAGATGAACACTTTGCCCTCCAGGAGCTGCTGCTGCAAGGTGCTAAAGTCGTCCCAGTGGCCCACAACATGACACCCTGTCCTGCAGGCGAACGAGCCATCTGGGGCTTCACTCTTATTAAGACCCGATCCTAGATCAAGCAAATATTCATAAATGTTAGAATTCTTGACATGTCTATGGAGCTGAGCAGTGTTTTATAGTGTGCATACTGCATGGGAAAAAGCAAACTGCTCACTAGCAACAGTGAACTGAAGCTGAGCAGAGAGAGCTGATGCTGGATTTAAGGCTCCTGTGCCCCGAACAGGAGGAGAGCTAGACGAGTCTATAGCAGTCAATATAATACTAATGTTTAGGTGAGATACAAATATGTAACTTAAACATAATCTGGAGTTGTGACCCTGGAGCTACCCAGTAAGATATTACTCCTTGGTCTAAATGTCACACATTTGGCTGGTTGCTTCTCTCACCATGGAAGAGGTGTTTTCTAGCTGATATGTGGAGAACCTCTGGATCCATCCTGTCACTTAGTTGTTGCTCCAGCATGTGCATGCGACAAGCTGCCTCCTGCATTTCTGGTTCTGAAGGTGTACAGATAAGGATGTCATGAAACAATCGGTATCCAAGTTGTAGAACATGCATAAAGAGTATTCACAGGGTTTACCTTGACTGTCCGTGTGGGTGGTTTCACATGACCTGCGGTACGTCTCTAATTCACACTGAAGAGTAAGCACGAGTCGTCTGCTTTCGCTCAGCTGCTGCTGGAGAATGATAACTTCGTGCTGGAGCCTAAAGACACAAGCAGTCCGCTGTCAGTGACAGAAACAGGTAGAGTCACTATAAACGGCTACGCCATTGCACAGCCATACCTGTTAGCGTTCTCCTGGCTGATCTGTTTGTCCTGCTTGAGCTGCAGAGTCACCTGCGTCTGCTCTCGCATTTGCGCTTGCAGCTGCCTGAATTGCCCTGCCCACTTTTCCGCGTCCAGCTCTGCCTGCTTCAGCCTGGTGTGCTCCAATAAGACTGCATCCCGCAGCTGCTCCACCTGTTTCATGCCCTCTTGTATATCGAGTACAGAAACATCTACAGGTCAGATATAACGTCACTGAATTGTAGACGCTGCCCACGAGCATAAAGAAAACGTATATTAAACGTATAGCATCTGTGCTGCACCTCTGCTCGCTTGCTGGAGCTGACTCTGGAGTGCCTGGTTCTCCTCTTTAAGGAATTGGACCTCATTAGACAGCTGATTGAGAGAGTCAAGTCCCTGAATGTAGATGTTTGTAGGAGCACCTAATGAAAAATAACCAGAGAAACAAGGAAAACGTGACATTCCGTGAGGTTTAAGCCAAGGTGAATGATGAATTCTTAAAAACAAATTTTACTTTCGTTTTTTAAATAAATGAACCGATGCAAAATAAAAATTCATTATCACTTCTTTGTCTGTGTGTAACTTTTAATATTGGATGTGTTTCTCAGACCTCCATCTTGCTTGCTGGAGTCTAGTCTCTCTGCCAGCTGCCGTCTCAGGCGTTCGTTGGTTTGGATGGACTCTTCGAGGCGTCGATGGAGACTGCGAATCTCCCTCAGGTGCTCCTCCATCAAGTCTGTCCCTGTGACACAACCATGCAAAGAAAGAACAATGATCACACAGACATGTCTATGTCAAAGTTTAAATCTATAGCATATAGGATTCCCACAGTGTTAGCACCTGTGTGACGAGCACCAGACTGATACCCCGATGAGCTTGACGAGATATCATTATAAGTGCTTTCTCTCTTAAGCTGAACCCCATATGTCATACCCGGGCTAGCATGAAGGCTAGCAAATGGGGATTGCTGAAAGACATGCTGGGGTGCAAGGTGAAAGTCATTGTGGTCAGTCTGGTGGAAAACGCCTGGCAGGGGTTTGACCTGACCGCTGCTAAAACCTGTATAGAAGCAAAGGAGGGAGAAAATGCAGACATTTTAGGTGACAATAGTAATGGTTAACAAAACAAATCTGAAAACAAACAAAAAAAAAAACGTGGTTAATGGTTTAGAAAGACAAGGTCTGAACAAGAAGTGACAGAAACTCATAGGCCCTGTGGATTGTTGGCATTCATTAGCTAGTGCATGTGTATCTCTATTCAGTGTGGTGTAAATCATACCATTTATTAAGAAGGATTCAGGTTAATCATGTTCATTAAGTGTTAAGAAACAAGGACAATGATCAACAAACCAATGTATCAGATGATTTAGATGAATTTATTCTCTGCAGTTAATCCAGGGGTTCACAAACTTGGGGAAAATATCCTAAATGGATATTACAAATATTCTGTATTATACTCTACATTACTGTTGTATTCCAGATGTATATTATAAGAGCCTTATTTCTCTTCAGGCTGTCATCGTGATCATAAACTCTGACCTTACATTTAAAAGTATTTACTAACCGATACTTTTCAGAGATTTTGTAGACGAAAGAGACCTTTCGACAGGTTTAAAGGTGATGCTCACAGTCACAGAAAAACGGTTAGTGTTATTAATAGAGCTGTGATTCATATGCAGACTGCTGATTTGATTCATGATTGATTTTTGGGCTTTGTGATTTTATTTATTTTATTTTCAATTCAACAGCAATAATGTTTATTGGTAGATTTGTCTCAAGCAACTATCTTTCTTACCGGTTTTTAAATACCGTATTAAAAGTACCATTTGATTAAACGTCACGTCTCATGCAAAGCGATCTACTGCTTTCAGGACTGAAACTCAGATCAATCCCCGCTATCCGTTATCAGACAAATGAGGATGGGTTCCCTGTTGAGTCTGGTTCCTCTTCCTATTGACATCTCAGGGAGTTTTTCCTCGTCACTGTCGCCCTCGGCTCACTCACACATTTCATTCCGATTTTCCTTTTTTTTTTTTATTCTGAAAAGCTGATAAGCCTAATTTGGTCTGACTTAACTTACCGTTACATACCATGCAAAATATGAACAATCGCTTGACACACATTATGCTGGTTTATTGAAGTAAATAAAAGAACTTGATGCTATATGCACATCCATGGAAGTAGGGAACCATGATACAAAAATAACTAACATGGTTCCCACTTATGTGTGTCTGTGGAGATATTGTGGACAAACTGAACATTCGTTGACGAGGAAATTCACTAGCATAAAACCGGAGATGAAAGCCACATTTTGAGTTACAGTATGTCATGCATTTGGTAAGTCAAATCTTAGAATAGTTCTCTCTAATGCAGTCATTGTGTTACAGCAAGAAGGGCAATGCCGTCTACCTCGATCCTCCCACCCCTCCAAAGCCCCTGCCCGCCTACCATACCCCAAGTCTGTGGACATTCCTGGGGCTACATGCACACCATTTCTGTTTTATCAACTGCTTTATTGATTGAAGGGATCTGCTTGACAATCAGACATAGCTGAGGGCATTTCAGTGCATCAATAGAGATGTTAACTTTATAAGGCAGGCTGGTCGATGTTAGTGAGTGACACACACACATGCACGCACACACACACACACACACACACACACACACACACACACACACATTCATACATACACCAATGCTCACTGTTTGCTAACTCCCTCTGCAGTCTCTGCAGCTCCTGGTGCACCTCAGCGAGAGAGAAGCCCCCTGTGGTGTTAGAACGGGGTCTTAGGTGTTGTGTTTGGGGGTCAAACGGCAGAAAAGCCATTTGAGCTGAGAGACATTGCGGCTTCTGGGGTAAGGGGGCAGAACTGAGCTCTGTGGGAAAGGATGGGGCCAATAAGGTACAGATCAAACTTCTTTATCGTTGCCTGAAGATGTGGTGAGTATTAAAACACACTGAGTGAACATAAAATTATTGCCTTGGGGAAAATACAGGCTTCAAGACTTTCCCAAAATCTATTTAGCCAAACTTTCTGTTGTTCTTTGTCCTACCTGTCTGTATGAGAGGTGTGCAGTGCATGCTGGGACAGCAGCTGGACGACTGGTGCCCGTGTGAAGAAGTAACGGATGGTGGGTTGGATGGGTGCGGATGTGACTGCGCAGGCTGCAGAGGGTCTATGAAAGAGAGTGTACGGACAAGATGAGTCTCAGTAAAGGAAGCAAACATGATCATGTTTAAGGTTATACATATCTTCTTTTATTTATTCAGGAAAAGGATATTTACAGACAGTAGGCTACAGCAGAATATTCCCTATCATTTTGAGCAAATGGAAAATCATTTCTGACAGGAAGCGGGAAGGAGGGGGAGGGTCCCTATACTCATAATCATCATCATTATCTTTAGCAAGCTCTATATCCTGGTCAGAAGAAATCTGGAGCCTACTCTGGGAACATTGGGTGCAAGCCAGCAATACACTCACACACTTGTTCATACTGAAAAATCCTCAGTTCACTTCCTGGAAAGGTTTATATTTGGGATATGGGAGGAGACCCATCCAACCTGAGGTCAAGGTTAAACCAGAGACCTTGGAGGAAATATACCTTCTACACCACCACGGCACCCAAAACCAACTCTTCATTTCAATCTTCCTCACTTCTGACTGACTTCTGACTGTGCCTATTATCCAAGGGTCATTCAAGTTAAACCAGGACTTATGATATATAAGTGTGCGAAAACGATTGACACGATTGAGCGATTTGAACGGTGCAAATATTTTAATAAAGGCCATACTGTATGTCCGTGAATGACGATCTTAGCCGAGGTAGCTTGGAGCCCACTGCAGCCATTCCCATGAACATTTATTGAGAGGAGCGGATAATATAAACTAGTATAAGATAACTTGTCACAACTTGTGGAAAAGATGCGTGTGTCTGTGGGAACTGTACACACAATCATGCAAAGTGACAACCATTTAGCCACCGTGTGTGTGTGTGTGTGTGTGTGTGTGTGTGTGTGTGTGTGTGTGTGTGTGTGTGTTTGTATGTGTGTGTTTGAATGGCGTACCATCAGCTACCTCGTCTTGGCCAAACTCACTGACAGTGTCCAGTTCTGAGCATAAGTCAAGGTCTTCATTAGTGGAACCCTGTTCATCTATGACAAAAGATCCACGGTCCAACTGCTCAGCTTCTCCTGAGAGAGAGCGGCTGCTGGTGGGTGTATTTGCACGCTGCTGCTGGAGCTCAAGTTTAGAGTGCAGTGACTCAATGAGTTTGTCTTTCTGCTGAAGCTCCTTACTTAACCTGTGGAGCAGAACACAGCGCCAGGCACACACACACACACACACACACACACACACACACACACACACACACACACACACACACACACACACACACTACAAATGAATTTGACTTTCAGAGTCAGCGGTTTTGCAATAAAGCTTTGTGCAACCATTTAACATTTCCAGAACTCATCAGCGGAAGTGAAGGAGATTAAGGTTTTGTCTGCATTAACAACTTCGTATGATTACTGAATTCAATGTGGCTTTTTCATTTTTCTGTATTAAAAAGTCCTGCATTTTCCCGCATGCCCCCGTATTAAAACGTGCTTAATCACTGTACAGATAATAATGAACCCAAAGTACTTAGCTGTGGCTGTTTTGGATTAAATGAAATGCGACAAAGCTGTTTTACTAAATATAATGGCACAATTCTGTTTTCCTTCAGGCGAGCTCTTTCACAGCTGGATTCATTCACACTTATTGTCCATTGATTAAAAGTTTGGGCTCGGTCTCTACTAGGGGTGTAATGTGTATGTGTATTCAACTTCCTACCATTTGGTTCAAGACGTTGGGTTCGGTGCATACAGTCTAGCTTAAATTAGTGCGGGTGTATTCTCTCCAGAAAGTCGGATGATTCAAATGAACGTTTTAATGCTTTATGTATTGATTGTACATGTAGTACATGTATGTACAGTATATCCTATGCATATTAAAAATTTAAGGGTGGTGTTGCACACTGTGGCCTTGCACCTCCACGTTGCACTAATTGAGACTTCCAACCCATAGTGTGTGTGACTGTACAGTATGTGATAGACTGGCACTCTGTCCAGGGTACCGCGAGTCCCTGCCTTTACCCCAGGCCTCCTGCAACCCTGTACAAGATAAGTGGTATAGAGAAAGAGGAAGTAAAATATTTTAAGTAAAACATTCCTGAATGGTAAAACACAGCCTTGGTAAAGATTGAAACTTTTTTCAAACCTGAACAAATGACATATTTCTAATGCAATAAACGTTTATGTATGATTTTAAAGAAAGAAATTCCCTGTGTTTTTTTTCTTGTTGTTTTCAAATCCAAAAACAAAATAAACACAACACAAGTACTCATCAAACATTATTTTTGTTAAAGAATACTAATCTGTTTTTTTTTTTTTAATTAATGAAGCACTTCATAAAAATCACTCACATTTTCAATATAATAATAAGAAAAATAAATATAATGGAATCAATCCTAACAAAAGAAGAAACAACGGTCGAGTTGCTTCATAAGTAAATTTCTCAGTTTAATCTTGTTACGGGATCAGATATCCCTGATACCTTCTTGACTGTCGTTAGTATATTCTCTAATAAACTTTTTTTATTTGTCATTAACACCTTTTTCGACAGTCCTTAAGAATATTGCATTTGATAAATCAAGTCATAAATATGCAAAATCCACTAAGACAGATGGCTCCCCCCACCACCACCAAACAAAATGTTAAAATGAAGAGACTTCACTGAATTATTAGTAGAAGTAGCAGCATCAGCAGTACCAGTATATTTTAAGCACCATTTTGTAAAAAGAAAAAAATGCACTTTATGAGAAAAACTACACAGCATTTTTATATGTGCTAGATTAACACTTCCCACCCTACTCCCTTATACAAACATTCTTTCCATTGCATGTACTCTCTCCCATTGCTCTTACTTCTCTACGTGGTGCTGCAGCGCCCTCCTGTCTGTCGCCACCTGCCTCCTGAGAAGCGCCAGCTCTCGCTCCTGCACACGGCTCTCCCACAGAGAGAAGGAGAAGAGCGAGTTGCGGTACAGCGGGCTGCTCTTAGACAGCATGGATCTCCAGAGCGGAGCCATGGTGCCTCGGCCCATCTGTCTTCCTGCGTGGTCTTGTGTCCGAGACACAACGCGACCATCGTCTCCTGTCCCAGGCTGGACTGACTCAACCATCAGACAGCCAGAGCACACAGAACAGGAAGCTCGGTGTGGGGCTGTGTGAAGCTGATTAGCTGGTGATTAGCTGGTGAATGAGCGTCCCTTCCTTCCTTTTGTTCTCAGACAAACAGCACAGATTACGCACTATGATGTTTGTCCAAGAAATTATCTACAGTTCAGACTAAACTTCTACTTAAACCTGCAGTCCTGAGGATTCCGGTGATTATCGATCCTTTAGCTAGAATGTCGAGGAAGATGTTCCTAAATCAACAACATTCTTCATGAACTCTCAAACACAATAAAACCTCTTGCATGAAATGTGTTTGTCCATGTGTGGCATTAGGGCCGGATTTGCTCCCAGGACAGAAGCAGAAAGCTTTAGTGAAAGAAGGAAAAAACATTGTTTTGAAACGCTGGAGAGTCAAACACAGCTAAACTTCAAGATCCAAACAAAACCCAAGACGCTTTGATGACTCCTTTGATAAAACAAGTGAATTGCTGATCTGCGTCGTAGGAACAGTTGGCTGGGTAATGTAAGTAATTCTTACAGACAAAATAAAACCAAGCAGAAGGACAGGAAAAAGATCCAGAATAATCCTGATACTTCACTCATCCTGCCATCCAGTTGCTCTCTTCTTTGTTCTCTCTCTCTCTGGTTCAGCTGCCTCTGACCTATTTCACTCTCTCAAGGGGTTTAATAATCTAACCTGATTAGTGCTTAAGTCAACAGACCGTACTAATCCAGGCAGTGCGTGTGTAACTGCAGCAGCAAACATGTGACAAAATTGTCTCATGAGGGGAACGCAAAAAGCCACAAAAGCACAGCACAAGGAAAAGGCCATCAAACCAATCTAAATAACACACTCTGACTAAATTAATGCGATAAAATATGGTGAAGTCCAGCCTCACATCTGACACACCATCTGTTCTGTAATGCTCTTGATCTCTCTGTCCTTCTCATTTAACGTCTCTAATTTCCCAGAGTGCAAAGCTGATCTCAAAGCATCATCAAGAACGAACTACAAACCTGTGGTGTCAGAAATGCAGTGGGAAAGCAACAGCTAGCTGAACAGTTAAGCAAGCAGTCTGTAAATGGTCTGTAGCATCAATCGTAAAGGCCTCAGGACAAAAAAAGAGAGTGCTCAGGACATTTTCTGCCAAAGGTTCTCGATGAACGATCTTCTGAAACAAGTATTCGTCTTTAACACTTTGTCTCCGGTTGGTTGTGAAGGTCCTGTCTCTTGCTTGGTTGCTCTGCCACATGTGTCTCCCACATCCCAGCTCTGAATAATGACACAGAACCACCCCAGGCAGCAGATCTCCAGATCTCTCTCTCTCTCTCTCTATCTCTCTCTCTCACACACACACACACACACACACACACACATACACACACACAATGCTGAGATATGGAGGAGTTTAATGATTTGAGTCCACAGAGAAGCGGTTATACTGCTGAGGCAGCGAACTAGAAACCGAAGGATCATTAATGCTCAGCTCTGTTTCATTCAGAGGAATGCCACTAATACTTTACTTCACTATCTCTCCATGACACACACCAACACACAAAGCTGTCTTTTTTCTATTTCAACACACACACACATATATATATATATATATATATATATATATATATATATATAGAGAGAGAGAGAGAGAGAGAGAGAGAGAGAGAGAGAGAGAGAGAGAGCAAGCCTATACAGCTCACTGCCTCCATATGTCTATGCCTTACACAGATACACAGGGGGAATAGAGGTCATCTGTCCCTGGGGTTCTGATACTGCTGCCAAGGCAACTACGCAAGGTGGGAGGAGTCAGGGGGAACGAATTAACCAATAAAATACCTCATGCTAATAACACAATACTTAGTTGGGGCCCTGAATTGCACCAGTGGGGACATTACGCTAGGTAACGCTAATTTATGTACGCCTCAAGTAAATTAAAAGTCCTATTTTTCTCTTCAATCTTTGTTTTTGTGAGCCACATTTTCCAGAACATTCCAGGTAAATTCAGTGCAGAGTACCTGATAGAGAATGTTCTATAATCTTGTAGAACTGACAAGAATTTTCAAGAAGCTTTTAGAATTTAATAGAACTTTCCATCATAAAATATATATACAGTACATGAAACTTATATGCCTCTCTTCTGAGAGTCGCCATGGTAGCATCAATCACACACACACAGAGACACACACACAGAGAGAGGAAAAAACAACCATCCAAACCTACTTAATTAGCTTTTTTCTTTAAAATGACTTATTTACTGTATTGTGCTTTATTATAAACATATTGTTTTGACCAGCTAATCATTTGATCTTTGAGATTTTAACTCAGAATGAAATGGTGCTGTATAAAGAACCATAATTACTATTATTACAAAATTTCTGACTAAATATTTTCAGACTGATTTTTCAGGTTAAATATTGAATAACTTTGCTATGAGGAGGAAAAGATACCTTTACACTATAGTCCAGTTCTGTTGAAATTCCTGCTGACCCCTTGAGGAGTTAATGATCCAGTACACAGCCCTATACACTGAGTGTCTAGGCACACACTAAAGATTGATGGAGAACCTGCAGCAGGCTGACCGGCCGTGCCAATGCATTGTGCCTCAGTGAGTTCCGCTGAGCATCAAACCTCTGACATAACCATAACCGCATTATGTAACGGAGGATTGACATGTTTAGTACAGTCTGTCATTGTACCCATAACCAGCTGAGATGGGACTGAACACAGAGCCCTCAGAGCAAGTGAAAGAGAATTTATTGTGTGTGTGTGTGTGTGTGTGTGTGTGTGTGTGTGTGTGTGTGTGTGTGTGTGTGTGTGTGTGTGTGTGTGTGTGAGACTCTCAAACGGTATGGAGTTTTAAAACTCACCGGATTGCAAGCAGTTCATGGCCTGTCTTGTCATCTGGTATTTCAGAGTAATCCCCTGTGTTAAACCAAAAAAAAGACTTTCATTCTATGCAGTGATGCATTATGTATAAGTGAGTGTGGGTGTTTCACTGTGTGTGTGTGGGTGTGTGTGTGTGCACTCACGGCTGCTGATCTTGGCTGCGACTCTCTGGGCCAGGGCTGAGCTCTGGGCTAGCTGATCTCTGAAACTCTGGCCCATGTAATAGTCAATGTCGTTGTCTCGCAGGAGTTCCTCAAATGACTTGGTGGTGTCTCCCAGGTGCTGTGTGAGGATGTGACACACACTCCGTCCCTCACGCATTCGCTGCCTCAGGTGAGAGAGCTCCCGAGCTTGAGCTTGGATCAGTGTATCAAAGTTCCTATAATATACAGAGTAAGAAGATGAAGTCTGATATAAGAATTAATTCATTCATTAGTTAATACATTTTTTAAAAAGGCATGCATTAATAACAAAGTTAACAAAGCTTTAGGCATTTAAAAAGTGTGTGTTGCAAAAAGTTCTTAATTCAGTAAGCTAGTCCTCAATTTTGATTCTGTTCTCAATTTATCGACTCAGTTCTTGAGTAACGACTCGGCTCTAATTTAATGACCCAGTGCTTAATTAACTGCTTAGTTTTCAATTCAGTGACTCATTCCTTAATTAATGGCTCAGTGTTTAATTTCGTCCGTGAAATGACATTTCAGTGACTCAGTTTTCAATTCAGTAATTACTTTCTCGATTCAGTGATTGATTTCTCAATTGAGTGACACAGCTCTGATTTTTGTGACTCGGCTCTCATTTCAGTGACCCTGGTCTCGATTCAGTGATTCATTTCTCAACCCAGTGACTCAGTTCCAGTTTTAGTGACTCAGCTCTGATTTCAGTGACTCAGTTCTTGCATCAGTGATTAATTTCGCAATTCAGTGACTCGGTTCTCGATTCAGTGGTTCATTTCTTGACTCAGTGATTCATTACTTAATTCAGTGACTCAGTTCTGAAGTCAGTGACTCAAATCTCACTTCTGTGACTTCATTATCGATTCAGTGATTCATTTCTTAATTCAGTGACTCAGTTCTAACTTAAGTAACTTAAGTAACAGTTCCTACCTCAGTGACTCAATTTTCCATTGACTGACTCAGCTCTGATGTCAGCGAGACATTTTTCGTGATGCATTGACCCAGTTCCCACTTTAGTGACTTACTACTCAATTTTATAGACACAGCTTTAGATCAAAGATTCAAATCAATACCCATTTATCCAAACTAACATGTTTTGAACCTAGAGTTGATGGTTGCTGACCCTTTTCTTGAAGCACTCAGGTCTAAATTCATCCATCTGCGTAGTACACTGTAAATTGTGCGGTTTTGTGTGCAACCGTGCTTGGAACACTCGCGTTTAGCAAACACAGCCCTTTAACTATTGCAAAATCAACATCACAATGACATGGGCAACAGCTGATGGGTGACATCTTGTGTATTAAAACTGCTATTACAGCTGAACACAAATGGAACGTAAAATATTTAAATATAAATTTAAATAACTTGTTTTTATTCAATTCAGGGTTAAGATTACTTTTTAATTGTTAAAAATTTTTACATTAACACTAATTAACAATCAAACTTTGTCCAAAAAGTGTTTGGGAAATAAAATTATAATATCTCTAAACATGTTGCTTTATTTTTTACTCCATTTACTGGATCCGTTCCTTACCCAGTCCTGGTGGAGCTTTTGGGCTCCTCTGCAGCATGACCTTTGCCCTTTCTCAGCTGTTCCTCCAGAGATGATACGCGAGTCACCAGCTCTTGCAGTTCCCTGTCTTCCCGGTTCGACTTCCCAGGTGTGGAGTTCGGAGTGGAGTCCTGATGGCGGGACTGCAGGCTAAGCACCTGAGCCTGAGAGCGAGAGAGCTGCACCTGCAAATCCTCCACCTGCTGCTGTAGAGACGCAACATCATCTCCTGCTCGGTCCGTTGCATCCAGACCAGACCACCATTGGGGTGCGCCATCTCGGCACGAAAGAGATGTGCACAATTCGAGATCGTCAAATTCTGTACATTGATGGGGGAGGAGCGGGTATCAGGAAACTTTATCTACGTTCGATATTTCAATTCATGTATTAGAGTGTTCTAGTACAGCAGTCTTTAATCATGCTGTATTTTATTCAACATTAAGACCTTCTAGGCCATAGCAATTGGAATGGCTCCTTCTACCCTAATCATGGACTCATGAGCATCTCTGCAGACACCGTCATAAGTGGTACCTGTATGAGGCAAACTGCGTTCTCAACACAAGGCAACCCGGTCTAATCAAACCATTCCTGACACTACATCACTATGGCTATCACTGCACACTGGAGATCATGGAACGATCTGATCTATCTCCCTCCACGTTCTCCCTATCTCCATACACTATAGTCTTGTGTAACCTGTATCGCACCTGAAGAAACATTTCATTCCCATATACACAAGTTTCAAATAAGAGTGAGTAATGAGACCTGGGCTGCTGGTATCCTCTCTTTCAGCCTCGTTCTCACTGCGGCCGCACGTCTCGTAACCCAGATCCTGTAGGTCGACCTGTACCTGCTTACTGTTATGCTGCACAGGTGTCTCCACTGTGGGGCATAAGAGTAAATTATATGTATAGTTTTGTATAGTGTCTCAAATAAAATCCAACACTCTCACTCACTCAGTCACTCATCGTCTATAGCGCTTTATCCTGTATTCAGGGTTGCAGGGGGCCTGGAGCCTATCCCAGGAGACTTAGGGCATGAGGCGGGGTACACCCTGGACAGGGTGCCAATCCATCGCAGGGCACAAGCATACACACACTCACACACTACGGGCAATTTGGGAAGGACAATTAGCTTAATCTGCATGTCTTTAGACTGTGGGAGGAAAACACAACAGTTATAACTAAAATCCAACAGTTATAGAAAATACTTACTGCGTTGTTCTTTGGAGTCTCCGAGTCTCTCTGCTTGGGTCTGTATGGTGGGTTTAGACACCATGAATTTTTCTTGCAGCTTTTGCTGCACTGGCTTTGGGACCAAATATAGAAAAAAACAACACATTTTATACCAAATATTGGAACACCAGAAAACACCATCCCTGCCCTTTAATAGTGTTTCTCTTCCCTGCTTTATTCATTTGGCTTCAGAAGAGTGAAAAAGGGAAATATGTATTCTGGTGTCATTATAAAATATACTTTTCTTGGTTGAGAAGATTTCAGACAAGACATAGCAATAATGGAAGGTGCCATGACTTCCTAAAGTTCTCAGATACAACATACACTATATGGACAAAAGTACTTGTAACAGCCAAACCTGTTACTTATGGAATTTCCTTATCGATCCCCAGTGAAGAGCAATCTTAATGCTTCAACATATCAAGACATCTTGGACAATGCCATGCTTCCAACTTTGTGGCAACAGTTTGGGGAAGTCCCTTTACTATACCAACATGACTGTGCCGCAGTGCATAAAGCAAGGACTGTAAAGACATGGTTTGATAAGTTCTGTGTGGAAGAACTTGACTAGCCTGCACCGAGTCCTGACCTCAACCCCATCAGGCACCTTCAGGATGAACTGGAACGGAAATTGTGAGCCAGACCCGCCTAACATCAGTGTCTGATCTCATAGGTGCTCTACAGAATGAATGGGCACGAATTCCCACTGAAACACTTAAAAATCTTGTGAACAGAAGAGTGAAAGCTGTAATAGATGCAAAAAGGGTGATTAACTCCATGTTGAAGTACTGTATAGGATTACAGTACAATGGCTGGATACAATAGCATTGCAGTTTGGCCAAATACTTTTGTCCATATAGTGTAGTTAAACAACAACTAAATGGAGTTGCCACAGCTCACAACACAGGTGTGTCACACAGCTCATATCACAGCTGTGAGTGTGTCACACAAGACCTTAAACAGCCCTAGCAGTAGCACTGCCTCGATTAAAGTTAAGGTGGTAAGTTTCATGAAATTGAACACCTGAAGAGGTGCACCATGCAAAAAAACTAAAAACCTTACCATTACTTTCTTACTTTAAACTGTGATATAAACAGCTCTTTAACTGATGTGTACCTGTGTGGAATGAGAAAGCTGTGCTCCCGGGTCGAGACAAAGCACTCTGCTGCATCTCTTCTTCCCCTCACAGGGTTCAGACTGCCACTGCACACCTCTTGCTCTCTGTTCTTCTAAGAGTGTATGTGTTTCTTCCTCTGGCTCAGGTCTTCTCACTGTGTTTCGGAGCTCTTCGTTCTCCATGCGCAGGCTGAGCAAGGCTCTCCTGTGATAACACGTCACATTGTCACATCAAGAGAACTTCATGAGGATGAGTGTGTCTCTAGACAACCGTTTGTTTAACTGGACATGGATGCACACACCTCATCTGAGAAAAAGAAGTGAAGCCGGCGTTCTCTAGCTGAGCCTTAAGTTCCCACAGTTTCCGCTCAACCGCCTTCTTCTGTTCCACTAACAGCTTGACCTCAGCCAGCCCCTGGCCCTCCACCTCTGCAGGAGTCTGAGATAGCACAGGTCCTCCATGCTGCTCGTAGCCCCGTGGTGTTAGAACAAAGAATAAGTCACTGGATGATCAGGTGTCTGCAGCGTCTGATAGCAATTTACTCAGACAATCAGTGTCTACTTTACCAATAACATCTGTACACATCTGATCAGACAATACAGATGGGAATCACCAGGGATTATACAGTATGATATTATCACAATACCTTTATGCCGGTTCAATGTTTATTGCGATTCTGTAACTGTCATGTTTTTTTTTTTAAATGTTACAGTTATAAACAACTTTAGCAAATAAGACATCATTACACACAGGACGCAACCTTCCAATGTGTAAATAATTTAGTCAACACCAGTGGGATTACTGAGAAACTGCAACATTTTACCACATTGAATCCAAACATACTGTATATAAATAAAAAAATGCATTAATTAAGTAAAAATTAAGTTTGAAATCAATGTGACACAAAATGATAGATTTTTCTCCATCTCTATCAGTTAATGTTTGTTTCATAAGTCACAAAGATCACTTTTTTTCCATTTGATATTTAATGTATTTAATATTGACTTAAATACATGTGTTAACATGTGTCTTAAAAATGTGAACCCTAGCCGTAATATCCTCGCATATCCTGTTTGTTTTTGTTGCAATACTTTGTGAACTGGCTTTTGTAATACTCTAATTTCCTTTTAGAAATAATAATTTAAAACATAATTTAAATATGACACAAGTACACTGGGATGCAGGGTGATTGCATGAGAGAGCAGGTGTATCCCTAATGAAGAGGATGAGAGCTGGTGAATGAGTGTCTGATGGGAAAACAAATTTACGAACAAAGTGACACATTAAGCTTCCTGCAGCAGAAACAAATTGCTGTTTTGTGACAGTAAGCAACAGTTTAATTTTCCTTGATTGTTTTCCAATAACAGCACATCCTGCAGTGTTTCTGTATATACCCTATATCACAGCAATCTCAAAAGCTTAATATTGTGTTGACTTCTTTTATAGAAATAAATAGATTAATTCATTAAAAGTAGCTTTGAAAAGAATACAAATTAGTAAATTAGTAAATGATTAAAAAAATTGCAAAAAATCTAACATTCGGTTTACTGTAAGATAAAAGGACAGACTGACTATATTGAAGCTATTGTATTATTTTTTTTGTTTTGCTGTGAATTGATGGTGAGTAAACATAACTTGTATGATGTGGTATAACAAAGTTTTGAAACTAGTTTTGTAACATGCCAACAGATCACAGGGATCACCAACCTTTATAAGTCAGTGTGCCAAAATACATCATTCTGTGTACATCTGCAGCTGGTGCTATTCTGACCATGTGTGTGACCACGTCTGCTATTTAATCTGCCACAGAGACATTTGACACGATTTGACATGACAAATTAATGGTGATGAGTTGTTCGAGGTGTTTTATCTGGCACACAAGCTTCAAGAGTGGAAGAACATCACTGGAAGATGACAGGAAAGGAAGACCTTCAATGAGCTCAACCTCCGAAAATTGTATATGATGATTGTCGGAGAACAATCCACAACATTGCTGCCACTGTCTGTCTGTCATTGAGGACAATCCAGACAATTCTCACGTGTAATCTGAACATGCGCCATGTTGATGCCAAGTTTGTCCCCAGACTGCTGACCCAGGAGCAGAAGGAACATCGTGTCTGCCAAGAACTCCGTCAACATGTTTTAGATGACCCGTCCTTCACGTCGAGGATCATTACCCGTGACGAAACTTGGGTGTATGGGTAAGCAACAGTCTTCATGGTGGAAGAGCCCATCGTCTTCATGACTGGAAAAAATGTCAAAAAATTTTTGCACCAAGCATTACACAGCGAGGCTTCGTCCCCAGGGGCCAAACCGTCAACAGCGAATTCTACTGCCAAGTTTTAACGCTTCTGAGGGAGGACATATGGCGAAAGCGACTATGTCCTGTGGCGCACAAATCTCAAAACCTTTTGATACTCCCCGTATCATCAGTCATAAGTGTTTGTTTATAAAAATTATGAATAGTTCCACAACCTCTAGTGAAAAAAAAAGAAGAAAAAAAAAGCAGCTGTGAAGATTTCTTGAATTAAATCATTTTGGTTTTATATTTCCAGTTATTTTATTTTTTTACTTTACTATAAATCAATTATTACATTAATATTTCCAATTGTGGACATTTATTTTATTCATTTCAAGCTACCTTCTTTTTTTTTAGCTTTAGAAGTAAAGCTCAAAACACACTTCAACAGAGAGCAACAACCAGAAGTAAGTACTGAGTGTAAATAAATATCTGTGTGTGTGCAGTGTTCAGGTTCTACCTGCTTATTGAATAAAGCTTGTGCTGAGACTCTGCCGTGCTCCTCTTCCTCAGTACTCTCTGTGAAGTCACTAATCCCGCCTTCCTCCTCCTCTACATCTGAAGTGGAATCTGGAACAACGTCGTGACACAGTTAACACTCACACACACACTAAATCGCTTACACAAGGTTATATAGAAACTGTTTTATCAGCATGGAAATACAATAATGTAATCCACGCAGGCTGTTCAACACACTTACTGAACACCACGCAGGCTACTGAAACACTGGCTATAGTTAAATCGGTCTCATTACAGAGAGCTGTTTACAGACAGGAAGGAAACAGAAACAAGACAGTTCCTGCTGAGAGATCTCCAGTCCTGGTATTAAATCTAAAAACATCTAGACAAATACTGTGTTATGGTTTTAGTACTGTTAATATATAAACATGCCAGTACATGCACTGTAAAAAAAGAAAGGAAAGTTTCATACTTTCAGTGATTTTTTTTTAAATTTACTTTACTATAAATCAATTATAGAATGAATATTTCCAGTTGTGGACATTTATTTTATTCATTTCAAGCTACCTACTTTTTTTCAGATGATTTTACTTCTTTATAGAAACATAAAGCAAGACTATCTGCTAACATATGTAATTAGTAATAATGTCTAGTAATAGGTTTAATAATTATAATTTTAATATATATATATATATATATATATTATTTAATATTAAACTTACTGTATAAAGGGTAATACTAGATACATTTTCCTATTTTGGATGAAGATAAAATTTTCATTTTGCAGATAAATCTGTAATCTTATTATCTATAATCTGTAATCTATAATCTGTATTATTATTATTTTAAGAGAATCATAGTACAAAATGTTCTTAAGACAGTTAGGTTGTGATAAAGCTTATATGTGCTCATGGGAACAAAAAAGTGAGCAAGGGTTCAAGAACCTTACTAATTTTACTTAATACTGGACTTACTGTAATACTGTAAAGTGAGCTTGTGGACAACCGTGTTGATGTACAGTATACTGTAAGTAAATGCAACTTATTATTTAGGTACAGTTCTAATAATTCTTATTATTAATAGTAGTAGCAGTAGTAGTATGGGCTAATGGGTTACAAGTGTCTTGTGAATAAACACCATTTCCAATGTAGTTTTTTGGGTTTATTGGTAGATTGTGCTTGTGACTGTGGACAAAGGAAAAGAGTCCGCTATGTGGCCAACCATTTGTGCACCCCATACATATGCGATATGCGACTTCTCTAAACTGTTGCCACAAATTTGGAAGCAAACAATTGTATAAAATGTCTTTGTATACTCTGGGGCATTATGATTTCCCTTCACTGGAATGAGGAAGCCCAAACCTGTTCCAGCATGATGACGCCCCTGTGCACACAGCCAGCGCCATCAGGACGTGCTATGAGAAGGTCGGAGTGAAAGACCTCGAGTCCTGTACAGAGCTCTGACCTCAGCCTCACTAAACTCATTTGGGATGAACTGGAGTCTCAATGTCAGAGTCTGAACCCACTAATGCTCTTATAGCTGAATGAACCCAAATCCTCACAGCCGTGCTTTTAAGTCATATGGAAAGCCTTTTCAGAAGAGTGGAACTAAGGCAATTTTTTTATGTCTAGTGTGCACAAACTTTTGGCTAGTTTGACTTTTTAGTGTATGTAGGGGGAAAAAACAGCTCAAGGAAGGTTTTTTAAAAAAGATTGTGCACCTTTGGAACACTTATGATTAAGGATGCAGATCTTTATTACAATGCCTGTTAGCTCTAGAAGCTGAAACCACTGAAATCTGGTCAACTTTTCATCTGGTGGAGAAAAACGTACAAGTAAATGTGACATGGTTTTCTCAAAAAGTGAAAGATGAGCAAGTGTCCATACAGGTAGATGTGAAAAAGGCACTGAGCAGGCAACCCTGTTCCTTTCTTTTCTTCCAGTCTTCCCATATCATAAAGCAAAACCACAATAACATGATAATTGTATGTACTGTACTACAGAAACAAATTCCTTATTATTATGAAAATGTCTTCACCCTGAACATGACTGACATTCATCATGCATTCATGTAACAACAGTTTATGTTATTTTTGCATGCACAAACTCACTCCACATCTGGCTAACACACACAAGTTTTAAAACAATGTTATGATCAGCATTATATCTTGTGTCTAAGTTGTTAAAAATTCATCATATGAATCACGAAAGATTTTAACGTAATGGATTTTTTTTTTTATAAATAACTTAAATGTACCACAGTTTGTTCACACTAAAGCAGACTACAGTAATCGAAAAAATAAAAAGCAGAGTACAAGTTGTCCTTAATTCTAGACTTAAATTAAATAAATATATCATTTCAAAAATGACTGCATTGCACCATTAAGTAATACAGTAAAAAAAAGTAAAAAATAAACAATAATAAAAAAAAAACATTTAAGTCGGCAAATTTTCAGTCTATCAAAGACGACACTGTGCAAAATTAAAACGTGCTTTCCACCGTCTACGTAAACACTTTACAACAACAGTTATTCAGGTTAGTTATGCACAGACCAAGGCAGCGGCATACAACAACTCTAAAATGTAAGTCTAGGAGATGGGATTAGAGCCCAAACAGGTGCGTGTCCTCGTGCCCACCTCCAGTATCAGTGTGTGAACTGGCTGCATGCTCCGTCTCCATGGGAACCAGATGCTCAGGTTTACTCTGTTAAATACAGATGAACAAGCATAATGTACAATAATATATATATATATATATGTGTGTGTGTGTGTGTGTGTGTGTTTGTGTGTGTGTGTCTATGTGGACTAATGAGACATTTATTAGCTAGACCACTGGGGAAGTGTGAGCTCTGGTGTCCTGACCAGTTCCTAGGATTTTGCTGGGAGCTAATGTAGTAATGTATAACCAGATAATTTGCTAGTTAAGAGCATTAATTTACATGAATCTTCTAATATCGGACAAGGTAAGAAGACGACTTGTGTTCTCCTGGTCCCTCGCGTTAACTCCTAGGGTTAATAATTTTTCGATTTTAACTTTAACTCCTCTGGCTGCTAAGTGTTGTGTGTGTTTGTAGGCAGGTACTGGTTTGGATGTGTGCTGACCGTGTGGTTCAAAGAGTTCAGCTGGGAAGTCTGGTTCTGGAACTGCTCCTGGGTGTTTGCTAAAGCCGAGCGCAGGACGGACAGCTCCCTCTGTGCCTCCTTGTCTTTGGACAGCACCAGCCTGAGCTCGTCCTGGAGGAGCTGTGTGTCTTCAAAAAGCTTTGCTGCACTCGGTGATCTGCTTCCTGCTGACATCACCTGCATGCGCAGCTCCTGCAGACGCACCGTCTGCTCGGACATCACCTTACCCGCACGCTCCGCTGAATCCTGGGAAATGGAGTCAAAGTTGATTTTATGGAGGATCACCTGAATGTAGCTCTACAGACTTAAGCTTAATCTTTAGGCAAGTCTTGCTGTGTCCGAATTTCTGTATGAACGGTCGGAGTTTCAGCTGATGTAAGTGAAATAAGGAAGCATGCGAATATGACAAACTGGTTTACTGTCTTCGTCAGAGTATTCTTTTCATTTGGTTACAATGCTTAAACAACTGCCTCTAACATGAGCTGAGGTCTGTGGTGTAGATCACCTTGATGCACTGCTCCCTGGTACGGGCGGCGTTAAGCAGCTCCTGGATGTGAGTGTGGTGCTCCTGGGTCTGGCGGCCGTGCTCCGCGAGCAGCTCCTGAAAAAGACGCTCCTTAATCTGCAGCTGAGCTTTCAGTTTCTCCACGACCTCGCCGGAGCTCAGGGGCAGCTTACTGAGGAGAGCAGCTGTTAACTCCTGCAGGAAAGCCATACACAATCACTACCAATCGCTGAAAACACACAATTGTTACAAATTTTTTCCTTTTCTGTTTATTTTGCTATTTGGAATATTATTTATCTCATAGATTAATTAATGTGCAATTTCACATGCACTTTTGATATGTTAACATATCTCAATATCATTTTAATGTTTAGATGTTTTATGTTCAGACCTGTGAATCACATGTAGCCTTAAATTTTTGGACATTGCAATTTTCAATTTGATAGCACTTGCATTTATTGGCTGATTTGTCTCAAGTAGCGATATTTCTTATACAAATTATGAATCTTAAATTTTTTTTTTACTTCTAGGCAATAGAAGCAATCATCTTTTTTCCTCTGCTGATTTTCTGTTCTACCCCTCCTTTCCAGCAGGTGGGGGTATTTCATCCACTGCACATACACCCAAGAAAAATACTGCGGCTTTTAAAGAAAAATCTTTTCATTAATTTGTATCATTTAACTTTGGCAGGTTTACCAAAAACATTTCAAAGTGTTAATCAAATCCGAATATTGATGAACGTAACTGGTCAACAAAATAGTGATTAAAATACAGAATTGAATCAATCTCTCAATTCAAACTCAATCAATTCAAGGTCCTCTTATGTATGAGATGCGCATTATGACTGGAATTCTCCATACAGAAGAGATCTAGCTATCCACATACACTCACCAGCCATTTCATTATGTTCAACTGCTTGTTACCGCAAATATCTAATCGGCCACATGGCAGCAAGTGAGAAACGTAACTGTGAAAAAGAGCAAATATCCAGTAAGGGCAGTTCTCTGGATGAAAAAGCCTTGTTGATGCCAGAGGTCAAAGAAGAATGGCCAGACTGGTTCGAGCTGATAGAAAGGCTACAGCAACTACAATGATATCTTCATTATTATTGCATCATTAAAGGAACAACATGTCGAATCTTGAAGCAGATGTGCTACAGCAGCAGAAGAACACACCGTAAAACGGAGTAAACTGAAGGTACAATTCACATGGTCCCACTAAAACTAAAACGTTGCCTAGTCTGCTGAGTCTCGATTTCTGCCACAGATGGTACCGATGGATTTTGCTGTAAACAATATGAAAGCATGGATCCATCCTATCTTGTATGAGTGGTTTAGGCTGCTGTGGCTGCTGGTGGTGTAAGGGGTGTGGGAGAGATTTTCTTGAAACTCATATCATGGATAAGCAGACGAGAAAATAAGTTCAGTCCTTACCTCGGCGTCTTTTGTGCGTGTGTGTAGCGCTGTCTGGAGCTGGCTGATGAGTGTATCTCTCTCTTTCATGCTGCAGTTGTGTCTGTCCTCACACTCGCCCTGGACTCGCTGACTCTCTCTCCAGGCTTCATTCACCTGCTCCAGCTCTATAGATTTACCTCGCAAGAACACCTCCAAACTCTAACACATCACACACACACACACACGCACATATATATGTGTACATATACATATATATGACACTCAGACGACATGCTATACAGATCGATCAGTGTGCAGAAGTGTGTAAGTGTGTGTTAACAATACCGTAATGGTCTCCTCGTTGTTAGAGAGGACACAGCGCAGTTTCTGCAGGTCTCTCTCTTTCTCCCGGAGGAGCAGCTGCAGCTTGCGGACCTCTGTCTCCTTCTGCTCCACACACACAAACCTCTCGTCTACAGCGCGCTTGAGGAATGAACACAACGATCACATGATCAAAGTCATATGCAGAATTACAGAAAATTTCTTTTTTATTTTTCCGTCAAATCACAGGCGTCTACCTCCAGGGCTCGGTCTCGTTCCTGAATGCGTAACTTGAGCTTGTGGACCAGGACATCTCTGCTTCCTCCTGCTTCTTTCTGTCCATCCAGCAGCTCAGTGTAGTCCTGTGGATGATTTGTAGAATTAAGAAGTGGACCTCAGTCATTCCTAATACAGTACAATTCCCGGACCAGTCACATCCAGCCTGCTTAACCTCCTTCATTAACGCGTGCGCTGTGCGCTCGATGCTCACGTGCAGCAGTTGTTCTTTGTGCTGCAGCCTGGTCTTCAGATCCCTGATGGTTCTCTCCCTTTCCTCCACCTCGCTCTCCTTGTCTCCCTTTCCCTCCTTCCCCTTCTCCTCCATCTGCTCCAGGTCTGAGCGTGCCCTCTGCAGAGCAGCAAGCAGCTCCTATGGGTGATGGACAAATTCAATTAATATCTTAATATCTCTCATACACACAAATGCAAAATACTCTAACTGTTTTTTTTTTGGATCTCACTTGATTGTGTAACTCGGCTTCCCGGCGATGATCCTGCACCGCCTGGAGATCATCATGAAGGCGCTGGTTGGCACGTGCCAGCTCGTCCTCTCGGCTCTGGGCCTGGCGCTGGGCTCTCTGGACGCTCTGTAGCTCCAGCTGGGTTGAAAACAGTGAGGCTTGAAGCTCTAACAGCTCAGCCTGCAGTAGACCGGGTGCTGTAGTGGATCTCTACACACGGACATATGCTCTGGTTATTATGAGTGTGTACAAGAATATATGAAAGTGTACAGGTGTGTATGAAAGAAGAATGTCTCACCTGCAGCTGCTCATGCTGGCTCTGCATCTTCAGCGAAATCAAAAGCTGCTTCTGCTCCTCTATGAGCTGCTGGAGGTCAGCAACCTGAATCATCAAAAACACTCCTGTTAGAGGATTACAGTGCAATCCACACTGACTGATTTTTCCAATTACTGATGACTGTTAATGTGCAATAATCAAAAACAACTCTAAGTAATGGCATCAATACAAGGATTTTATGTGGCTGACTTTTAAAAATTTATTTTAATATACACGCCTTCGATGCCACGTCCCTCCACTGGCAACTCAGTCTCAGTCTCAATCTGCTAAGCCAGTGGCAGCACTTATGCAACATGGAGTCTTTTATTTCTGGATGATTTGCCACTGTTGATATCAGTATCCCTCCTTGAACTTTGACAAGTGTTCAAGTCAAACCGGGATTGTGATGAAATTTCTCATGACCGAAGGCGCAAAAGCGATTGACATACTGTAAAAAAAGACTTTAAGCACAGTACAGTGATGAGTAGGCATGGGGGCAGCGGAGGGTCAGTGTTACGGATCAGAAGGTTGACGGTTCGAGCCCCAGCTCCGTCAGATTGCCTCTGTTGGGGCCTTGAGCAAGACCCATAACCCTGTCTACTCCAGTGGCGCCGTATAATGGCTGACTCTGTGCTCTGACCTCAGCCTACTAACAAAGCTGGGATTTGCGGAGAATAACAAACTTCACTGTGCAGTAATATATACAGCAACAAATAAAGACAGAACTGAAATAAAAATCCACCAGGGATCACGAGATACGATATTACCTACTGTAGGTGCTGAATTGATTTGTACTGCGATTCTGTTTGTATCACGATTTGACTTTTTTTCTTCTTCTTCATATTCCGTTAAAATTCTAAACCAACTTCACAAATAATAGGGTCCTTCAACACAGGATGCTCTGCTGTCTGCCACTGTGTGAAGTGATTAGAGAGTGCCACCTGTAGGATTATACAGGAATATCACCATTTGACCACCTCAAACGCAAACATACATAAATTAAATATTAATTTAAAAAATCGATTTTGGAGTCACTGAGTTGCTACAAGAACCGCAATATGGATCTGAATCGATCTTTTTTCCCCATCTCCAGTAAAACCTTTGACTTGTGTAAAAGAACTGCAGCTTTCACACTTATGTATCATCGTCAATGGTAATGCCTCCGTCTGATCCACTTCAGAAGATAACATGAGAGACACAAACACACCTCGTTGTCCTTGGTGCTGAGAGAGTCACTTATAGTCTGGATAGTTCTCTCCTGTCCTTGTGCTCTCTCCTGGAAAGACATCAGCTCACACTCCATGACTCTAAGTCGCTGCTGCAGCTTCTGCGCACACACACACAGAAGAAATTAAGTACATAGAAATGAACTCTGCTTATCAGGAAAAGCTGACACTGCACATCCTGTACTTCCTGAGATACTATAACACCATGGGAACTTTTCAAAAATCCACAGCCTTGTACTGAATGATATGATGAACCCTTAACAGTAACTCAGAAACTTTGTATTATGTTGACAGTAATAAAGCATATGAACATGTCTTGCACCTTGTTGTTTGCTTCACTCTCCCGGATCTTAGTCTGCAGAGACTGGACCTGGAGCTGCGCCTTCTGCAGTTCTGTCACACACTGACCAGCTGCGTTTTCATACTGCACCAGCTGAACCTGCTGCTCCGAAATCAGCTTCTGATAAATACACATACAAACACAAACAAAGATGAAATTCACATTTTTATTTTGAGTACCTTTACCCACTATTCTGAGATGCATACCTTCCTAATGTATATTCATAATATATGAGAAGTGTTCAAGTCAAACCGAGATTTTTGACAACCTTTCTGATGAATGAAGACGTAAAAGCGATCCGACATTTACAGAAGGCTTCAAGAACAATACAGTGATGCAAATGTATCAGACATGAAGCAGGCAGTCCGATCATGGCTCCGGCGAGCTGAGAAAACGTTCTACCTTGCTGGTATCCAAGTACTAGAGATAAGTGCATTAGTGTAGCAGGGGAGTATATAGAGAAATAAAGGGAGTTTATATATATATATATATATATATATATATATATATATATATATATATATATATATATATATATGTGTTGTGCATAATTCTATTCAATCTAAAGTCCCAGTTTGAATTGAATGCCCCTAAAATGTTTGTCATTATTATTATTAGTAGTAGTAGTATTAATATTAGTCTTTGGTATTATAAAAGCACTAACTAAAAAGTACTATGATAGGTCAAAAAAAGTCATTCTAATATTTCCAGCCATTTCTTTATAATATGCTTCCACTGCGGTTAACTAACACTGTCACTCTCTATGCCTTCCACGGGAAGTCTCCTTTTCCTAGATAGCACATTATTCGTTCAATCCATCTCTGTTTACTTTCACTCTCCGTCTCAGGCTGCATGAATCCACAAATTTAGAACAGTTTACTGCATCACTAAAGTCTTTCGAAATATGTATAATTTTATCTATATTTCAGAAAGCAAAAAAATGAAAGGTTACAATTTCTCCTTAAGCATGACGAGTGTATAAATCATCTTTACTGCATAGTAAAGCTGGCCCTGAATAGTCCAGTTTAGGGCCAGAGACCCGGTGTGAACATCAGAGCTGGAATGACTAACAAAGTGTTAACACACTGAACACTGGTGGCCTGTTTGTACTAATACCAGGGTTGTTACTATGGTGATGGTAAATGAAGAAGAAAAGAATTATACGCTCTAACACTCAAACACTTCCGGTGTGTTCGTGTTCATATACGTCTGCATTTAATGACACAGGAACAAAGGAAAACCCCTCCGAGGACTGGCTGGCAGTCGTAAGCAGTGTTGTCTACAACAACAGTTGCCATGGCAGTGGGTGTTGCTCAAAGAATGCTGAGTGGTCAAAAGCATTACAAAATATAGACATGAGGTTTCTCCTCTTAGACACGTAAATGTCTAAACACGTCACAGAAGCTTTTCTGTTCTATTACTTCCTTCTCAATCAAGCAGATATGAAGTTGTACCTCCTGGAAGCCCAGAGGCCCACATGGGACATAATCATCCATCCAAAGTGCCTCGATCTCAGCCAGGTCTAGCTGGAGTTCCTGCTGGATGCTGAGATGAACCATGTCAGCAGACTGGAGAGAGAGAGAACAGTCCAGTGCTGTGTGAGCAATCTGGTGCACAGCTACAGGCTTGACCGGTACAGGCAGTCGGCTGCCTCTGAAAACCTGGACTGGACGAAGGGCAAAGCTTTTGACCAGGCTGAGCGCCAGCTCCACTTCTGTTTTGGGGCTCTGCTCTGTACTGGACCTCTGAGACACGACCTTTTCCTCCATTATCTGTCCCACCAAGAGGTCTGGATGGGCTAATGTGCAGGGCTGACCAACATCAGCTGTGGCATCCCCTGTGTCGTCACCTGGGGCGTCCATTGACTCAATCGACGTCGCCGGACTGAGACTGACGTTTTCATCCTCTGCAGTTTCCACGGTTTGACTGATCTCGGTGAGACTTGATGACTGAGCGGCTGGCTCGCCAGGTTCTGATTCTGTGCATGTTTCTTCTGTGCTGGTTAGATTACTAGCAGAGTAGCGGGTTGAGGGTCCACATGAGGTGCTTCTTCCCACCTTCCTGGGCACTTTGCAGATGGCTTCGTAGTCAGAGTCAGCCACTCGCAGCGTTGTGCATCCCCTGCACTTCCTGGAGCTAAGTTGTGCACCGGCATCAGATTCAGTAAGGCACTGGTGGTGGTGATGGTGGTGGTGTGCAGTTTGTTGCTGAGGACCTGTTGTGCGTCCCTGGGAATCATGTTCAGCCCAGCACTCGTACACAGAGTATGTCAGGTCTTCTTCTAACAGAGAGCTGTACTTGGCATCAGATAAGGCTGGCGTGTCTACAAGTGAAGCCTCGGCTGTGGTTTTCGGCATTTCACAATCAGTTTCTTCAAGATTGTTTTTGTGGTAAAGCCCTCCTATGCACTGTCGAAGCCGTTCTTTCTCCAGCAGGAGTTTTTGCATGCGCTCGATGGACAGAGCCTCGACCCGGGCTATAACCGTGTCGAAGCGGTACATGCGGTCCAGCATGAAGGCGCACTTACTGCAGGCAAACTCTCTGCGCCCGTCCCGGGCCACCTGCCTGCCCAGTGCGTGCGACAGCAACACCTGTAGGCTCAGCTTGGATGCTGGGTTGAAGATCCATCTCCGCTGGTTCCCGTAGAGCTCCCGTGCACAGATACGGCACAAATCCTTGGTTTTGGAGTCGAGCATTATAACTCCTGGTAGCGTCCTCCCTATGGCTATGTTAAACTATTTAAGCTTATCTAGACAATAAAATACTTCATTTTTAAACATTTCAGTTCACTGTAATAATTCCGTGTATGAAGCACGACAAGTAAATATCAAATATTTTCTTGATGTCATCCATGATTATATAAATCTCAGCTGTTGTCTTCTCACCACACCTTTATATTCATCAACATGCCAGGTTCTCCTCCATACACAAGCCAAAATATATCATCTCTCTCAAAAAAAAATGTCAGAAATAGCACCAGAAGCCTTCCATGAAGAGGTTTCTTTATAATTCTTTATGACACAGCTTTAAACCTGGACACAGACTCCTAGCTCTTGACCCTCCTCTCTGCTCCTCTCTGATGTGGCAGTGCCGGAGAGAGGCGGACTGTACCATCTCACGCAAAGCGAGGGGGGATTCTTTTCGTTTTTTTTTCTTTGACTAATATAAAACTTTATTTAAAATAATTGTTATCATGTACATTTATCACGCTTAAATATTGTATGTTACCCGGTTCATTCCTTCAAAGCGCTGTTAAAAACCGAGGTGTGTGTATTTGATGTGTGTGATTTCCCCCTCTATTTGGATTGGACCGCGCCGAATCCGCTAGCCGAAGCTCACTAACATCCAAACAGCTCAGTGCTTAAATATATCCTCATGGTTTACCGTTTTAACAGTTTATAAGAAATGTATTGCTGTAAAAAAAAAAAATCATTTAAATAGGGAAAATTTGAACATGTTTGATTTTGAGCATGTGCTTTCTTGGTTTATTTTCTCCTAACAGAGAAGTGAAAGTGCTGCCTGTCGTGTCTTGTGATATCACGTGGTACACAGACATAGGCTTGTGTAGGCTTAGTGTATTCCCTGCACGCGCACGCACACGCACACACTTGAGCTCAGGAAGAGATTTACAGCCGTGGCCAAAGCCTGTTGTTATAACACATGGTAGCGCTCACCTTTTCTTTTCAGGACAAGCATTTTTTTCTGGATGCCCCTAACAATCGGAAAGGGGATTCATCAGAGAACATGACTTTACCCCAGTCCTCAGCAGGCCAATCCCTGTACATTTTTGCAGAATATCAGTCTGTCCCAGATGTTTTTCCTGGAGAGAAGTGGCTTCTTTGTTGCCCTTCCTGACATCTTTGAAGGAAGGTGAGCGCTAGCGTCAGACATGTGTCATGCCAACTGTAATGCATCCAGAGACCATTCATGTGTGAAGTTGCTTGTCAGCCAAGGAAGTGGGCTTACTCACAGTTTTGCCCAAGTATACAGTCCTGAATAAATAATGGTACAAAAACATCAAATGAAAACAACTTCTTCCAACTATCAAGAACAGTTTGGTGATGAACAATGCCTTTTCCAGCATGATGGAGCTCCTTGCCAGGAGGCAAAAGTGATAGCTAAGTGGCTCGAGGAACAAAACATGGAAATTCCCCACACCTTAATCCCATTGAACCCCACCATCAATTCTCAAGAGGCAGTTGAACAAAAAACTCACAAAGTCTGACCAAGCATTGATTATACAAACTCCCATAGTCAGGATGTGGCCCAGAAGGGCGAATTGCAAAGGTCTTGAAAAAGAAGGGTCAAGACTGTAAATATTGACTCTTTGTGTAAACTTAATGGAACTGTCAATAAATGCCTTTGACACCTGAAATGCTTGTAATTTTACTTCAGTATACCATAGTAACATCTGACAAAAAGATCTAAAAACACTGAAGCAGCAGACTTTGTTAAAATTGATATTCTTTCATGTGTCATTCTCAAGACCTTTGGCCATAGCTGTAGATCAGCTGATAAGTTCATTAATTAATTTTCTATAACCTATGCCAGGGAAATCATGGCACAGGGCAGGGTACACCCTGGATGGGGTGCAGAAGCATTACATGGCACAAACACACACCCTCACCACACTACTGGTAATTTGTAAACACCAGTCATTGTCTCTGGGAGGAAACCCACAAAGCAAAGAGAGAACATTCAAACAGATCAGGACTTACAGACAGGAATTGAGATTCGATCCCTTAACCCTGTTGTATAACGCTGGGGCTCCATCCATTCATCTATCCACCTCAAAACCTCTAAAGAACAACTAGGGACTTTGGAGACGAATGGTGACCATTTTATTTATTCCAATTTTTTCGACTGTCTACATTAAAATGCACATTCACACACTATGAGCAATTTAGCCTAATATGCATGTCTTTGGACTGTAGGACGAAAACCAACTAGCATGCGGAGAACATGCAAACATTCCCGGCCTGGACCTTGGGGGTGCAGCATCAAACCTAGACCTTGGGGGTGCAAGACGTTTAGGTGCAAGATTAATCCTGTAAAACATGGCATGAGCCACTAACCTAGGGTGGGGTGTCACACCTGTTCACCCTCTGGAATGTTTTAGGGAGACTGGGGAAAACCTGAGAGTGTGGAGGAAACCCATGGTCAAAATCTTTGGTCAAAACTGATCGTGGAATCCTGGGGCTGTGATAAATGCACAGAACAGGAGACACACATGCTATGGGTAACAATCTGCACGTGTTTGGACTGTATGAGGAAACCTGATTGCCTGGATGTAACCCCCCAAGCACCTGGAGAACGTGCTCCGTGCACACAGACCTGAGGCAGAAGCTAACCCAGACCCTGGAGGTACAAGGCACCATGCCACTCAGGGAAAGGTTCCTGTCAGTGAAATCATTGTTACAGACCAGAGGTCTAAATTGAACAATTACTTTTCTATCATTTAAATCTGTCTAAACTGAGAGAATGAGTGCAATCATGCTTTTGTCATTACACAAATGACTTCACCAGCAGCACTGAGACTTTCGCTTACACACAGCACACAAATACACGTTTGACAACCTGAGTGCATTGCCATATGAATCATATTAACCACTAAATACAAAGAGATATCATTTGTATTTGGGGAAAGTTTGGACATTTAGGAGGTTTGTTTGGTGTCACTATGTGAATTTATCACTTAGAGTGCCTCTGGGTATTAGACAAAAGAGACAGGACGCCATAACAGAGCTCCCCCATAAACATGCCCTAATCAAAAAACTATTTATCCTAATCAGCAAATATGCATCAGTGCCTTTTTTTACTCTCAATGTTTATTGGTTCACTGGACAGAAATAGCAAAGAGTCAGAGAAACCCACTGGCCGTTTGAGCTGCCTACCGTTTCTTCTAACAGGGCCCAAATTAAGAAGTGACCACAGTGTTTGAAAAGCAATAAAAAATTGCTGACAAATTATTACAAATGGCTCTCACAGGTCACATAAATATTTAATATGAATGCTGCATCAGTCTGGATAAATGATCGCTTTTACACTGGCTCTCTGTGTGGAAAGTGATTTCGTTTA
>QNUK01000337.1:760000-775113 GCA_013621035.1 Clarias magur
TGTGTGTACTGGACGCTCTGTTCTCCTCAGCATACCTTCACATTGTTTTCTTTCTGCTGAAGCAACTTGCTTAAGACCTGCAGTTCTTCCTCCAGCTGAGATGCTTTGTGAGTAAGCGAACTCCTCTCTTCATGCAGAGATCTTACTTCCTCCTCTTTGCTCACTAGGGCCCCAGTTAATGACTGAATCCTCCTGAGAGCACACATTTACACATTTACAGATTTACAGATAACACATGCAGCCAGGACACCGACACAAGATCTTCCTTCACACGTCTTCCATCTTCCTTCCTTGCTCACCTCTCTTTGTCAGCCAGCATTTCCTCCTGTGTCTCTTTAGTCTCCATCGTCATTATCCTGTCCTCCAGGTGCGCACAGCGCTGGGACTCAGATGCAGCCAGGGAAGCCATTTTTTGAGCTTCACTCCGTGCAAGTTTGGATTCCTGACAACCAGATCAGAAAAATACAGTCTATATTGTAATATTTCTGTAACTTTAATGCACTTTAATTAAAAGAGAAGACAAGGACAGATTTTAAAAATATATTTCTTACAATATTATACTGAGTAGTGACCAGATTGAGGAACAGGTTATTAAAAACCTGCCGTTTGAGATAAGCCATGTGGAACTGCAAATGGGACTTTTTATGGCTTTCTTCATGCTGCTCTTCCATAAAGTCCAGATTTGTGCACAACTAATTGTGCTATGGATCTCTGCAGTTCCTCCAGAGTTACCATGGGCCTCTTGGCTGCTTATCTGATTAATGCACTCCTTGCCCAGTCTGTCAGTTTAGGTGGACAGTCTTGGTAGGTTTGCAGCTTCCATACTCTTTCCAATTTTGGATGATGGATTTTACAGTGCTCTGTGAGATGTTCACGGATTTTTTAAATAACCTAATCCTGCTTTAAACTTCTCAACAATTTTATCACTGACCTGTCTGGTGTAACTTGGGCTTCATGATGCTGTTATTTCACTAATGTTCTCTGACAAACATCTACAGTGCCAATCAATCTCAGGGCACACACATACGCACACGCATTCACACACTACGGCCAATTAGCCTAATCTGCATGTCTTTGGACTGTGGGAGGAAACCCACCAAACATGGGGAGAACATACAAACTCCATGCAAATCAAAGCTGGCCGGGAATCAAACCCAGACCCTCGAGGTGCACGGCGACAGTGCTAACCACTATGTCACCATGCTGCTAGCTGAATTTATACTGAGATTAAATTACACACAGGTGGATTTTATTAGGTGACTTCTGAAAGCAATTGGTTTCACTGGATTTTAGTTAGTGGTATCAGATTTTTATTTGTAAAACATCTTGAAAGCCATTTATCATTTTCCTTCCACTTCAAAATTATGTGCCACTTTGTGTTGCTCTATTACATAAAATCTCAATCAAATTACGTTTGTGGTTGTAACGTGACAAAATATAGAAAACTTCAAGGGGTATGAATACGTTTGTAATACACTGTAACACAGACTAAATAGACTAAATTGAACACATTTTGGAAGACATTTCCCTGACAACTTTAGGGTTACAACAGTGATATGTTCTTAATAGAAAATATGTTATGTGTTTCTTAATTTGTTCAGGAAATGCAGTCAAAACAGGTTAAGTATAAAGCATGAGACATTAATGAATTAAAAAAAAAATTTTAATTAGCTAGTTCCATCACATGTAATACATCACCATTTTGGAAATGATGTCATTGGTACACAAATTCACAGACTATCACCTGACTGCACCAGGACGTTAATTAGATTAGATTTTATGAGTTAAACTCAAGGATAAAGCTGAATACTCTAGAACATTTAAAGGGTATGTGACACCTGTGCCACCATGGGCTCTTATAGGCTACATATGGATATAAAGGAAAATATGGGTAAAGGCTTAATTGTTATAATGTGTGCACGTGCACACGTGTGTGAATACCTCCTGCAACTGCTGGATCTTGTTCTCCAGGACTTCTTGTATGTGGGAGATCTCCTGCTGCTTCTCCTCACAGTGACGCTGCACGTTAGCTCCATTCTGATTACTGTGCGTCTCTGTCGTACTTTTAGGAGAAAAAATTATACTGTATTAACTTTTACGAAGCATCGGTATGAAAAAAAGGGTGGCTTTGTATTAAACTCTGGAAAACTCATTAAACTCATGAATGTGAAAATTTTGGCAGTTATGTATCCCTGCCTTGTAATTGTTTAATACATTATTGTCTAATTGTTGACTTTTATAATCAGACGTTTAAGACCTTCTATAAATTTTCTTGTCCATGCTGAACATAAGCGTATAAGATCATGACTTGCCAAGGTCTTTATTCCTCATGGCTCCAACAGAGTCTGTCTGACTGGGTGTACAAAAAGAATAGTGTTTTGCAAATATACTATATTGTACCTATTGTACTATAGGTGATCAGAGTTGAAGCTTAGTTCACATGTACACTGTAAACCCAAATATGTTGGCAAAGCTAAAAGAATCTGAGGTAATCAGTTACATACATTTTTTTAAGTAATGATGTTTCCAATTTCCAATCAGATTTTAAGTTTGTTGTACTCATTTATATTAACCGTTATTTACTTGCATTACTAAGTAGTCTAACTCATACTATAATTTTTTGTTGTTGTTGCAAATTAAATAAATTGTTGTTGGTCTTTTGCCTGCTCCTGGCAATGGGTCGCCACAGCGGTTTGTCACAAATTTTTACGCCAGATGTTGTTCTGAACACAACCCTCCCATTTTTCTGGGCTTGGGACAGGCACTTCATCCGGGGGCAGGGATTCGAACCCGGCTTTCTCATGGGAGGTGAAACACTTACCACTGAGCCACCAGTGCTCTGTTACAAATCAAATAAGTATTAAATATATATACACCATCTTGATTTAAAAAATTCAATGTGGGCAGTTTACATGTGCATTGATGATGTCAGGCACAAAATCGCTAGGCTGAAAGATTTTAAGTTGGTGGAACTTTAAGGAGACAGTTACTGTGGCTTAAAATATCAATTCTGTTCAGCTAACTTGAAAAGTGTCATTTCTACAAACTCATAAATACCAAAAAGTTCTAAATTCTCATCAAGGTCTATTAATCTGAACTAATTGTAATTGTTTAAGTTAACAGTACTCAATATGTTTAATTACTTGGAGCATTAGGGTTTACAGTGTATAGGTTAAACAAAAAAAAGGTCATAAAGAAGTGATCAAGTCCCTATTACCTATTTGTATTACCTATTAGTTACACACTAGACAAGGTCAGTTTTCGATACTGCTGTGTGTGTCCACATAGTGACTGTTGAATTGTGCAGACACTTCACTGCAGAGGTGTCTGATGCAAGTCTAGCAGTTATCCCATGGCCTTTCTGTATCAGATTATCAGCAATGTCATGACTGAAATGTCTGTGTGAAGCAAAAATAAACTTGGAGAGTGGTACAGAATGCTGCAGTCTGAGATAGGCTGCTGATTTCTTTACCAAATTATATATAGTTTGTTGTTTCAGTGAGGTTTTCCTTTTTTTGTGTTTTGCTTAGTGTACAGTCTAGGTGGACTCAAGGGTCTAGATACTGAAAGTTGTGCGGTAATACTGACCAGGCTAGATCACACATTTATACCTGCTGGAATATTTTAAGTAGTACAAAAAGCATCATTAATTAGCAGCATTCATTAGTTCATTCATTCAAACAAGGACAGAAATTTCTGCTGAGCGAAGCCATAAACCGTTTTCAGAAGACATCAAGCACAATACGATGATGAGACTCTTAACCAAGGTAAAATCTTCGAATGGTGCAACCTTTTAAAGAAGACCACATGTGAATCCAGGCTCAGGCTGCCCGGAGCCCACAAATGGAAAACCTGACCCTTTTAAATCGACAGATAACTTGTCACAAACTTGCAGAAGAGATGCTTCTGTAGATGGGAACTGTACACACAATCATTGCACATCACCTATTGGACATTGGCTGGGAGTTATTGTCACACACCCCGTACAGTCACATGTACAACACATGTTTGGGCCATTAAAGGAGTTCCTTTAAGGTCAACGTTTCAGGCGTGAAGCAGGCAGTCCAATCATACTGTAGCTCTGGGTTACTGTGAAAACTTTCTACCTTGTGCATTACAATGTAAACCCTAATGCTCAAAGTTAACATTATTAAACATATTGAGTACTGTTAACTTAAATAATTACAATTAGTTCAAATGAATAGACCTTGATGAGTATTTAGAACTTTTTGGTATTTATGAGTTTGAAGAAATGACACTTTTCAAGTTAGCTGAACAGATTTGATACTTTAAGCCACAGTAACTGTCTCCTTAAAGTTCCACCAACTTAAAATCTTTCAGCCTAGCGATTTTGTGTCTGACATCATCAATGCACACACTGATAAAAAAAAATATCCAGCCTGATTTACTTAAAAAAATTAAGGTAACTTTTTGCATCAGATTATTATGTAGTTCAAGCAAGTCTATTCTTTGTATTTACTACTTACATTTCTTTATGTAAAATTTTTTTTTGCTATTAAAGTCTACTTAATTTCACTAGTTAAGTCTATTTAATTTTGCGAGTAATCCCTACTTAACTGAATAATTTCCATAGTCATTGTTTTGTGTCCGTGCTCTATTTAACTTTAAGAGTTTCAAATATTTTAAGTGAAATTTAACTCTTTTTTTTTTTTTAAGTTTCCATATTACTTGGAGTGGGGCCTACTTTGTTTTATTAAATGTCCTAAGCTCATTTTAAAGTTACAGATACTCACATTACCTAGTTAGCAACTTATACACTCTATTATAGTTAAAATACCAGTTGTGTAATTTTGTACTTTGAAATGCAACTTCACCCAGCACAGAACTTGAAGTAAGAACACTTTTTATTATGTGCATACATTCCTGAACATTCACAGTGCCTTCAAAGTGCACTTGGTCCTGAATCCACAACACCCACAAGGTCGTCTTCTGCTTGTTAAAACTTTTCGTGCACGAGGTGAACAGAATGCTAATATCCTTTCAATTTTCAGTTCAATTGAATTTTATTTGTATAGCGCTTTTAACAATTTTCTTCGTCGCAACTGTCCTTTGAACAGTTGATATTGAGATGTGTCTGCTACTTATGTCTTTATAAAGGCTTTAATCTGTGGTGATATTAATTGGTGATTTTTCAGGCTGGTAACTCTAAATGAACTTCTCCTCTGCAGCAGAGATTTTGATCTTGCCTTCCTGGGATAGTCTTCATGAGAGCCAGTTTCATTGTGGTGCTTGATGTGTTTTGAAATACTGTCGACAATACTGTTCTTGCAAGAACTATTCCAGAACAGATGACTTTCGTGTCTTAATATTAACAATGGACTGTCATTGATGTTTTTGTTATTTAATTACCAACTCCATATAGTTTTGAAAAAATCCAATATTGTTCTAGAATGGAAAAAATAAATCCAAACTTGTGTCCAAATTTTAGACTAGTACTGTATATGTATGGTTATGTATACAGGGCTATACTTACACGGCTTTGTCAAGCTGCTGCTGTCTCTCCAGGAGCTCCTGCTTCAAGCTTTCCACTTCCACCTTCAACTCAATGTTCTGCAAAGCAAAAATGGGATATCAACACATCTGGCAACCTTTATGCCATACCTGAACACTTATTGTAATGGGCAATTTTATTTCACCAAACTGTCCATGAATTGCGGTTCCAAGCAACTATATTTATTTCCCACATACGGTGGCTCAGAGGGTTAAGGCACTAAATTACTGATCGCCGATTCGATCCCCAGCTCCACCAGGTTGCCACTGTTGGGCCCTTGAGCAAGGCCCTTAACCCTATCTGCTCCAGGGGCACTGTATCATGGCTGACCCTGCACTCTGACACCAGATACACTGGGATCTGCGATAAAAGAATTTCACTGTAATGTATATGTGACAAATAAAGGCTTAACTTAACTTAACATGCAGATAATAATTTTTCTGATTAATCAGAAGAGCAGAAATGCACTATTTTCTTTTTTAATCAATGTTTATACCTAACTCCTGCTCACTGTAGCACTGTACACACTGTACCGTCTCCTGGGTGTACGTTGGGACAAAAATAGATAGACAGACAGACAGCAGCCACCTGCTCACCCCCTCCACATGCGTGCACTGATCCTATAAACTTTTCTCCAAGTTCAACATTACAGCTGTACGCCAAAATAACGCTCATGTTGCTAGCTCTGATTTAGCACATGTAGGTCAGTGGGCCTTTATCCATTTTAAACAAAGCAGGTCAGTTCAAGAAATTTAAGCAGGAGCTGATCTTACTGTTTAGCTGCTTTGGTGCTCTTTCACCAAAATATTATAATCATGACGCTGAGTTTAAACATGCCTTACTGCAATTCAATTAAACCCTTTTTTATTATTATTTATTTATTCAATTTCCGAATAAAAGGTTTACAAGGTCGGACGTAAGTGTGTAAGCAGTGTGTGTACACTTTGCGTTTAAGTATGTGTGTACGTAGAGTGAGTGTGCACTGTGTGTAAGTGTGTATGCAGAGGCTGTGCATTGTGTGTACATGTGCATGCAGAGTGTGTACATACTAAGTGTGTACACTTAGTATAAGTGTAAAGGCAGAGTGTGTGCATGTTGTACGTATACAGGATGTGTATAAGTTTGTTTGCAGTGTGTGTGTGCAGAGTGTGTGCAATGTGTGTAAGTGTGTATGTAGAGTTTGTGCACTTTGTGTGTATACAAAGTGTGTATGCATATTGTGTGCACTGTCCGCATGCAGAGTGTGCATGCATTGTGTGTGCACTGTGTATAAGTGTGTATGCAGAGTGTACGCACTTTGTGTGTAACTGTGTATGCAGGGTTTGTGTGCACTTTGTAAGTGTGTGTGTGTCCGTGTGTGTGTGTTTGTGTGCACTGTAGATGAAGTTTCTCAGTGCTGGTGTCAGTATCGGTTCTACACTTCTGACTGTGACTCTGACACTTGGCTCTCAGTAAGACTAAACAATAACACAGTGCACCGTGCATTCCACTGATATTCGAGTGTTTTGTCAGTTTTCAAAAACCCCTGACAAGCGCCCCCCGCCCCCCACACACACATACTCCATCAGGAGTTATTATTTTTAATACACCAGGTCGACTTTGCCCCGCTTCCTGCCCCGTTCTTTTCATTCAGCTCCACTGACCTTCCTGTGCACATCCTCGCTGCTGCTGTCCTCGCACTTTCCCTGGATCCTCTCCTCCAAAAAGTAGATGCGCAACTTCAGGCTGAAGTTCTCCTTCTTCAGGTCATTTAGGTGCTGCGAGATGGTGCGAAAGCCGTTAAAGGTCATTCTGTGTTTCCCTGCGGGGTCCTCAGACCCCTCATCCCTGCAGCATACTGGCTCAGGGGGTCGATTAACTAATTATTAAAATCTATCACACACATGCACACATAAACAAAAACAAAAAAGCAACTGTTCTAATTAATCCAATTAAAAAACAGACTAAAAGGAAAAAAATAAATTTCCTTTTAGAAATAGATCAATGTTGACAACAGCGTAAATGAGCGACGTCCTGCTCAGAGAATATTGATGCGTGTGTGTGTGTGTGTGTGTGTGTGTGTGTGTTTGGGGGGGGGGGGGGGGTGGGATATGAGCAGTGTGTGTTACTTTTTTTAACATAGGAATCTCTGCTAGGCAGGAGAAGTGAGAGAACACACACACACACACACACACGCATACACATACACACACACACACACACACAAACGCACACACACACACACATACACACGCACGCACACACAACTGGTGTTAGCTGATCCTGTTATTAAACCGACCTAATCACACAGGAGACAACTGGATGTGGGGCCCACACTCTCTCCAGGGTGTGTGTGTGTGTGTGTGTGTGGTGCCATAGTCTATAGTTTAATACATATAAAGATTTGAGTGCAGCCTTTCATCATGTGAGAGAAGCACTTTTTGTATAAATGGGTCATTATTTGAATGTGATTGTGATTGGTGAGTGTCTATGTTACGGTTGTCTTCTGGGAGACATTTCCAGAGAAAAGAAGCAGGTGGGGGGTTTAAAGAGGAGGCATGATGCGGACGAGAAAAAGGTGTGTGAGAGGTGTAAAACTGTATGGGCTTTCTGTGTGGTTTAAACATGAGGAGGAGAATTTTCAGCTTTATTTGATAGTGAGTAATTAAACTCTCATATGGGACTCATATGAAGCTCCTGCTGTCCCACTGACCTAGCTGAGTAGGAATTTTTTCTACATTTAATATACATTTTATCCTATTTTATCCATCGCATTCTTCAGGTGCCAAACTTCACCGTCATTGTGCAGAGCAAAAAAATTATATTGCTATTTATAATGACCAAGACCTATGGTTATTGGTCTTTCTGCTACTCATAGTAATGAACCATCCAAGCGAACACAGTATGGGATTGGCTTTACGCCAGATGCCTCCTATTTTATCTGGGCTTGGGATCTGCACTGCACAGAATCCAGTGGCTGTGGTTTGAACCCTGGCCTTTCTGAGCTGAACCCTGAGCCCTGTCACTAAACCCACTGACACATGAAGTTAATCACCTTGGTTATATCTTTACTTTGGCACCTGTCAATATGAGTACCATATGAGACGCCACTTACTCACTATCAAATAAAGTTGAAACAGTCAGTTCTCAAATGTGATGTGTTGGATGCTGGAAAAATGGGGAAGTGTAAGGATCTGAAAAACCAAAGTGAGTGGAAGCTGAGATCAAGTTTGTGTAAAACCTGAAGATCCGTGTTAGACCAAATCTTGATCTCATGCTTTAGCAGAAGAGAGGAGACTCACTGATAATCAAACCTTTTGTACAAAACAAGGAACAATCAAGGTCAATATCAAAGATTTACGTTTAAACCAAGAAACCTAGAAATAGGGCAAAATATTGAATAATGAACGATTTGTAATTACAGTGTGATTTTTTTTATGTGATCCCCCGAATTTTGGACTGCACCCTTTGCTTGTTTGTTTATTTAGTTAGTAAGTTAGTTTTTTACTGTAGTATTTGACCCTAAGGGGGCAGCATGGTATTAAAAAGTCTGGAGTGTTTACGAAGCAGGCCCTGTCGGGCAGGAGCGCTGGGTTATTTTTTGCAAAGCGTCTCGTTTCAGCTGTCACTTTGGAATTCCGATCTGGGATCGCTCCCTTTACATCAGTGACAGCCTCTCGTGAACAACTAAAGCAACTAACCCATTTATCAAATCATTGGAGGACTTGTCTTGGAAAATGCTTTATGTGATCCTGAATCAAAACCCTACTCACGTGTAGAATAGTTCTGATATGAATCCTCTGTCAGCACCTAATAACTCACAAGTCAACAGCAACACTTTAGAAGCGTTGCCAAAACAGCTCGAAGCCACTTCCACTGCGGTAACAACAGATTTTTAAGCTTGTAGCCTTTCCAATTGGTCAAATAAACCAGAAACGCAACCTTAATGATGTCTTTCTTAAGTAGCAGAGTGAATTACAAGCCAACGATATACTCTTTTATGTGTCATAGCTCGGTTAACAGATGAAGTAAAGCACTTTTGTTCTTTATATGTGCATGTGCATGTCTTTAAAAGTTGTATCTCTGGCTTTAATCAAATTCTAAGAGAATAAAAAGTCCTCTGTTCGGTAAAGGAGTGGTTTGCCATGCTTGATATAAACTGTGATCAGGTGGAGATCTTCAGCTATTTAAAACTCTATTTTCTTCTTTTTTTTTCTTTTTTTTTTTTTTGCTATAGTGGTGAAACTCACAGTGTGATTAAATACAGACAGCTTATGACATTTGCATGTACATCAGGGAAAAAAGAATATATTAATAACAAACAAACAGACAAACAAAAGAGCACATCCGTCATGTATTTCAAACTTCTTTTTTTTTCTTCGAAAAATCTAATACATTTTTTATATTTTTTCTTTTATAATACAATCTGCCATCACCACGAGTTTCACTGGGAAGAATAATTAAGAAATACACATTTTAAAAGGATTAGCTGATTATCATGTGTGCATGTTTTTATTTTCAACTCCCAGATAATAATTATTCAAAAACCTCTTCTATATTTTGAAGTATATCATAAATAGCAGCAGGTACATGTTTGTAAATCTGTACCCCGAAAATAAAAAGCCATCTTAGCAAGACATCTTGAATACAGTCAGATAATAAGACATCTTACTCATTACATGATTAAAATTATCTTGTGCTATTGGAAGATTTATTATTATTATTATTATTATTATTATTATTATTATTATTATTATTATTATTATTATTATTATTATTTCTAAAAAGATGCCACAAAACTTTTTACGGCACATGGGATCACATTGTTGTCTTATATATTTCCAGGTCATTCTTCACTAGACAAGCTAGAGAACTACTCCTCCTAACACCAGTCTTATTTTTAAATAACTTAAATTTATGCATGTTTTAGACACATACACTGTACTACAATTTATGTATAATTGATATATGTAAGTATAATTTATTATAAATAATTCATATAATTCACTTATTATATGATGTTAGCAATACTTATTGCAGTGTTATATTGCAATAATAAAAATCATAATAATAAATATAATCATCATCATCATCATCATTATTAATGATTATTATGATTATTATTGCAATATAATATTGCAATACTACTACTACTACTACTAATAATAATAATAATAATAATAATAATTAGTATTATTGTTGTTGTTGTTGTTGTTTGTTATAAATAAAAATTATTTATAACAATAGCATTGCCCAGTGGAAGTGAGTATTACATACAACATTAGTAATAATAATACTATTAGTCTCAGTAATGTTTTAAATTAACGTATTATGTAATGTAATATGTATGTACTGTATGTAGGTAATGTAGTAGCAATTGTGCAATTAACTATTAGCAATAGTAAACAATAGTGTTTTGTATTAGTAATTAGTCATTTTACTAATAGCAATAGTATTCCCCATATATGTGGGTTAGCTAGATTGTGCTAAACTGATACTGAACTCTACATGAACCAGTTATAACGCAGAGGGCAGGATTTGGCAGGAAAGATTTTAAGTATTTTTATTCTCATTATCATTTATATAAACAGTAAACGAAAATGAAGATTCTAGCAAAATTGACTAGCAACAACTTTTCTTAAAACCTTTTCTACTTTTCTTCCATGTTCTTTTAACAGAAATATAATATAAAAAATGAAAGCGTGAAAAATGTCTAGCGATAAAAAAAAATCTATAAAGATATTTTCTGTTACTTTGATGGTGTTTTTGCATCACATGCTTAAGCTGGTTCATCTTGGGCACCTAGTAGTTGGGATTACAGTAAGCATTTTATTTTTATAAGTTTTATAAAACATGCTTTCAAAATTTTTCACTTTCAATTCACTGGAATTATTACATTGTTGTTGTAGAATCATACTCACTTTGTAGGCTGTGACAAATAAAACAAAAATAAAAAATCATATGAAATAACCTATTAACTACACTTTCTATTAATAAAAGCTGCCTACACTCATCTATATTATTAAAGTTTCAGAATAAACACATATCAGGATTAACGAGCATTCCCACCTCTCTGGAGCTGGAAATACGCACAAATGTTCTCTTCCTTTTGAACTCAGCTGATGTACTGAGCTCTAAGCCCTAACCAGATGTCGGAAAATTCTTTGACAAATTCAGAAGGTTATTGTTTAAAAGACCAGAAAGCAGACAATTATGCCTCTGAATAGCTTTTAGGGACCAGAGAGCATTCCGAATTAAACACAAGAGACAATGACCTATTGTTCTCCTTAAAAAAATGTCCTCTTCTCAAGATCAGACATATTCATTCACTCAAAGTCACATTAAACAGTGATTAACTTTGTACTTAAAGGATTAAAAGTCAAATTAGAGTTAATATTTTGACCCTGCAAACTGCTCCATCCTGCTCCAATTAGATTGAAAACGTATTAGGAAGTTTCATTTATTAAAAAAAAAAACATGAATAATCCATCACATTCCGTCTCAAACCAAATCCAGAAGCTATAACAGTTTTACAGTCTAGTAAAGCAGTCTTGTTTTTAGATGACTTCTGTGTTTATGTCAGTTTTCCAGTTTTTGCGTTTAAAATGGCTGAAGGTCCTGGCACACGTCTTCACGTAAAACACACAGTGACGTTTACCAGGCGTAAAAATCGGTGGTGAAGATGTGACAATGGGGCGGAGCAGCCACAGCTTGTGGGTCTCAGTAGTAGAAGGGATCGTTGCTGCTGAGAAGATCTAACGCTGTTTCTCATGTCATGTCTAGTTCATTTTCACTTGTCATGTATTTTCACTTTGTTTATTTTGCAAGTGTACTGTTATGCATGCAGTGCTTCGGTCCAATGTGTACAGTATATACACATAACATTAAAACTACTGACATGGGAATTGAATAATATTGATCATCAATCCTATATCAGGAAACACCCATGCCTGAGGTAACCAAAGGCCAGACTGTTGGGTCGGATCCCACAGATCAGAACACCCAGTGCACCATGGGGCACAGCAGGCGAAGAGCCCAATCGAGAACCTCGATCGAGAACCTCTGGGACATGCCGGACAGACCAATCCACAAAGGCTCTGCTCCACAACCCACAGCATTATAGGCAAATGATAATAAAAACACTTAATGTATGGTTTTCCCTCCTTTGGCAAGGAATTCTGTCATGGTATAAAATCACTCGTTACAGAAAACATACGACTGACATATTTTCTCCACTAATTGAAAGAACTTTCTTTTCCTCCTGGCTGTGACAACAATGAGATTAATTACACAATTATTTCCAAATACTATTGTTTTTCTCCTTCCTGCTGTCCTACTTCCCTCCACTAGACCCATTTCTTTTCTTCTCCGCAACCTTCCCCCCATTTCTCTTTCATTTCGGTGGGTAAATTGTGTCCAGATGTGGTGGCAAGGGAGAGTGCCAGTAGCCTGTGTGTGTATGCGTGTGTGCTTGTGTGTGTGTGTGTGTGTGTGTGTGTGTGTGTGTGTGTGTGTGTGTGTGTGTGTGTGTGTGTGTGTGTGTGTGTGTGTGTGTGTCTGTGTATGTGTGCAGGATTCTGAGCCCTTTACCCCTTCGCCAACTTCTTACTGAGACAAGGGGGAGCTTTTCCAGAGAGTGTGCCAGCTGCACAGTGGTGTAAACACACACACACACACACACAAAAAAAAACACAGAACAGACTGAAAAACAGAGTCTGACTCAGACACCCACACCCTTGTTCCCCGCAGTGACGACTGTGTCGGAATGAGACGTCTGTGTATATGCTTGTGTATACGTGTGTGTGTTGGGAGGGTTTGCACGGAGAAGGTGTGGACACACACCAGGGACATACAACTGTGTTAAAATCCTGCATGCTCTTGTTGAGTCTTTTCACATAACATCTGACTGACTACTTGGAAGAACTTCAGCAGAGTTGCTTCGCACATCTGGTACTCACACACACAGCACAATGGCCATTATGATTCTCACTCCCTTGTTTTTTTTCCCACCGTTTATAACCCCGAGCAAATCAACAGTTCAGCACGGTGCAAACCTAAGCATCCAAAAAAACAGCCAAATGGCTTTTGGACCTGTAGCCTAAAGATGGACCTGTGGATTCTTGGCACAAGATATAAAGTTGCTGCCTCAGTTCCTTCACCCTTGCTGGACCTACAGCTTGTGATATCTTACCGCCAGATGAGCATCCGTCCCTGACTACACTGTATGACAGATGGCCTTGTAGTATAGCTCAGATCCATCCTGTGGAATTGATACTCGCACTGAGAGGATAGGATTTAGACTGACCCTTTCTTGCTTATCAAAAATTAAAACACTCCTTTAGCTTCACTATACTATAAAATAGACTAATAGATTAGACCCGGAAGTGGCCTCCCTTGTATACAGTCAGCATTGTAAATTTAACAACTGTTCATGCCTGTACTGTATGTTGCTTGATCTAAAGCAAATACTTAAGAAGTCAAATCTTCCTCTTTTTATTCGTCTTTCCCCCATCATTGTATTGTGACTGGCAATCTTTAAGCAACGACTAAATACCTTTCTGTTTCTTAGATATTTGAGTCAGTGGAGGAGTTCCAGGAAGGCCCAGCATTGCAGACGTGTCGGCTAACCCTAGTACAATCATGAAATCAGTGAAACGCTGGGATAAGTGCACTAGTGTAGCAGGAGATTATATAGAGAAATAAATGGAGTTTGTACTTTCATAACCATGTTCTGTTATTCTGCATAATCAAAAGTCCTGGTTTGCCTTAAATGCTTGTACAAACTCTTCATAATCTCTGCTTCCAGGCAGGAGATTGTTCATCACCTCCGATAGGAACATCATCATGAGCACTCTGTTAACACCCCATCTATTAGGTGAACATTTACTTTCAGTGATGAGAGAGGATGATAAAATGACCAATCCATAAGGCTTTGGAAGAAGCCTTGAGTCACTCCATCACATGCATGCTACGTTGACTCAGATCACCATGAGTCCATCCCTATCTTGTATCATCTTTCCTATGCTTTAAACACATTTGAAAAGAGTAAATGGTGACTTTGGAGCCTCCAGCATGTTGATTGATTAGATAGCTTTCTGATTCAAATATTCTAAAGATCGGATTATTTAAAGAACAAGAATATAGAAGGACCTAAAAGGAAAACATGAGACAAAGCCTTTGGCAAGACATCTGAGGCTTGGCTTTCTATCTCAGTCGCTCCCCCTTTCCATCTCTCTTTCTGTCTCATCTTCCAGAACGCATTCAGAGTTGCTAGCTCTGACCCTGCGCCAAGCAGGAAGTGAGCTCAATGGGGGGAAAAAAATAGAAAAAAAATGAGAGGATTAGAGGTGTGTATGTGTACGTTTGGGAGTGTGGCACTGGGAGTTTACATTACTCCAGTAAGCTGCTAACAGATAGTGCTGAGTAAGCAAATGGAGGTGAGCCAATGGAGTGAAAGAGATAGGAGCTCAACTTTCTAGGCTCCAACGTTTTAACTTTGGGTTTCAAACCCTAAACCTTCGCTGAAGTTTGAAACCATCACTGATTGAGGTGGATTTTAACACAATGACGCAATGATGCATTTAAACAATGAGGGTTTTGAGCTAAAAATGTCAGTACTGTT
>QNUK01000338.1:600000-774467 GCA_013621035.1 Clarias magur
TCTCATCAGGGACTATCTGACTATTTAGATTCATACACATTTCATACAAACTTAAATAATTCTTTTGACTGTGTAAAGCTGCTTTGCGACGATGACAATTGTTAAAAGCGCTATACAAATAAAATTGACTTGAATTGAATATATTTATATTTAATATGTGCAATTAATGTATATTATGGTAGCTATTAACAGTTATTTCCTCAATGGCCTCTTATTCTGTGTATGCTGTCATGTTACCAAGAAACAACAAATCATTAATTACTTGATCCTGAAAACTGAATAATAACTGCATAATTTTTTTTTTATTATGTTGCAGTCTTTACTACTTTTTCTCCAGATGAACCTGCATTAATTAGCTACAGTTTTTCTCTTAATCCAGATATTTTTGAAATAGCACAGGCTTTTCAGTTTTAAGTCTGAAGCCCTTTCTGATGCAACCCTCCCTGGTTTATCAGGGCTCGCTACTAGTCCACCAAGAAGCCAGCTTGTGAGAATCCTGCTACGAGTGGAATTAAAGTGAACCTGGACTTGATGAAATTGTTTGTGAATGAAGACATGAAGACATTTTAAGACTTCAAGCACAGTACGGTGATCGGACTCGTAACTGCAGTAACCTATCTGATTGGTGCAAACAGCGCAATGTGGCTTGGAGACCACTGCAGTTGTTTGTGTGAACATTCAGCAAGAGGAACACCTGGTGCTTGAAAATCAACTGCACCTGTCTGTGAGAACTGTACACAGAATCATTCACCAGGGCCAGTTGCACATTACACCAACTCGGTTGGGAGTTATTTCCACATCCCCCATACAGTTCCTTTGCTCCAAGCCATTTGCACAAGTTTGGTCTATTAAAGGAGTTCCTGGGAGGCCAGCGTTTCAGACGTGAAGCAGGCAGTCTGATCATGGCTCTGCCATACTGAGAAATCTTTCTACATCGATGGTATCCAAGCACTAGTGAAACATTGGGATTTGAAGTGCATTAGCGTAGAAATAACAGGTGTTTTTACTCTTATAACTGTGTTCTGTTATTCTGCGTAATCAAAAGTCAAGAGTGCATTAATATAAACCCACCAGTCGCGCTGCATTCATGTTAAATTTAAATAAACACTTTCTGACCAATCAGATTCAAGAATAATTATTGTGGAATAATAATTCAGTTTTTACATCATGATTAGCCATTTTCTGCAACTGAGTTGATTCCTAGTTGAATCACTTTCTCATTGCAATTGACTCCTTTGAAAGAATGACTCCTTTGCTCGGACACTCTCAGAGCAGATGTCTTTTCTCTTTTTTTCTCATCCTTCTGTTTGACTGCTGTCAAACCACCATAAAGTGATAAACCACAACAGGCTTCGATTCAAACAGACGAAACGTTGCATATGTTAAAGCACCATTCTAGAATATTGAGAAGAGCCGAGTAATTACACCCTGTGTTTTGCACATGATGAAACTTCTCATTCATTCCCTAAGTTTCTCATCTGAGCTTGACTTTTTGCACTGTATCACCAGTAATATCTCCATTTCATGTCTTGCTTTGTGCTTTTTTCATGTTTAAACAATTCAACAAGACATACTTTTTACTCTTTAATCTCACTTTTAAATATCCATGAGCTGTATGTTAAATATTGAAGGTCTTGTCTTTGTCATAAAACAATCTGTAAAATAGTAATTAAATATTCTCAACTGCTCTCATCTCTCATTTCCTTTCAGTCTTTCACACAAATGCACTCATTTTTATTATTTTTTTGTAAGTGAGAAGATAGTATGTCAATGCAAGTGGGAGGAGAACCAGGGAGCGGGACAGTATTGCGTTCCTTTCCATCACATCACTGGAGTGGAAAAGTGATTCGACAATAGCCGAAGGTGAGTAAATAAGGAAAATGTAACATGCAGAAGAATGAAAGTGGATTGGATGCTGTGGCATGCAGACAAGCACTTTCCATGTACAAAAGTGTATCCTCCGAGGCCATGAACTTCTTACACCAAGCAATTGTATCACCTAGTGATTTCAAGAATAAGCCTCTCTACACATGCTTCTTTTTTCTCTGTAGAAAATGCACGTATAACAAATATGGTAAACAAAGAAATCTGGAGGCCTTTATTCCTCTGTGGATATGTACATTACTCAGGCATGTCAAAGATATTCACATCCTTGTGGATACAGTAGAATTTTGGATTGCGAGCATAATTCGTTCCGGAAATGGGCTCGTATACCAAATCAAACCTTCCCATAAGAAATAATGAAAACTCAAATAATTCGTTCCACAGAAAAATAATTAATTAATACAATATATAAAGTAAAAATAAAACAAATTACCCTGCACTTTACCTTTAAAAAAAGTTAAAATAAATCCCAACAGATAAGTGTTTCTGTTTATTATTATAGGCGCCGTGTGTGTGTGTGTGCGCGCATGTGTGTGTAATTATTCCCTTCCCTCGCCTCGTCTTACACAGTAAAACTCCACCTCCCTCCCCCCCACCTCGCTTTTTAAGTTTCACAACAAACACACACAATGGAAAGACTGTTTTAACAGGAAAAAAGAAATCTCTCTAATGACACTCGCGTGAGCGCAGACTAACGGAATCACTGCTGTAAAGTAAAAAAAAACAAAAAAAAAAACAAAATGAACCAGCACCTATCCTTTGAAAAGAATCTGCAACAGAGCAGAGTTTCTGTGTAGAGCAGAGCGTGTGTGTCTGTGTGAAGCCGGGGAGCGGGGGTGTAAAGGCGAGAGAGAGAGTGTGTGTGTGTGTGTGTGTGTGTCGGTGTGAGTGTGTCAGTGTCAAAAAACTCGGCACTCGTAAACCAAGACATGCTCGTTTTTCAAGTCAAAATTTATTAAAAATCTTTGTTCGTCTTGCGGAACACTCGTAAACCGAGTTACTCGCAATCCGAGGTTCCACTGTATCTTGTAAGACTGAGCAGCAGCATGGCTGTGCAGAAATGTTCCTTTTTGCTACTGGACCACAAGATTTTTTTATAAACAGGAAACTTAAAATTTTACTGTAAAAAAAAGTGAATATGCAATGTTTTGCATGATGAAACAGTATGCATTCCAGTCCAAGTCAATCATCTCACCTTGTGTCCACCCAAAGACACATAAACGATAATAAATTAGTAAAGTGCAAATGTGCATGCTGTTTGCTTTGTAGTTTGCACACAAAACTGAAGTTCAATTTTGGTAATATTGACTAAAATTCATACCAGCAAACAATAATGCCAGTCTAAACAAAATACCATAATGCATTGCTCAACATTTAGCTGAAATCAGCTTTAAGTATAAAATTTTTCTTTTTTTTGAAAGTGTAGTTTTTACATTTTTAACAATTCTTGAAGCATCGCCTACTTCCTAGTTAACTTTGTGACTTTCTACATTGTACAACATCATCCTTGCTTTCTCTGTAACAGTGTAAGTGAAAAGGCTTTAGATACAGAAAAATCTAATATTAAATTGAATACCATTGAATACACACACACACACACACACACACACACACACACACACACACACACACACACACACAAATACTGTACATTATACATATACCCCCACATACCATTATGCCTGCATGTACACTTCACCTTTGCTATTTATTCTAAGTGTTTGCAACATATAAAGTAATATACACAACGCACTCCTCTATAGTAAGATGGACCTAACCCCTCCTCATTCCTGTACTTTGCAAGGATCATTTCTTTATATTTCCTTGTTTTATATTTGATACTCATTTTAAATCCTTACCTAATCTTTTCCACAGTTTCACTCCACCGACAGACAAACGCTTTTAACTGTTTTATGGATACCATGCACTTTTAAATTCACCTTGCCTCTTAAATTATAACTCCGTTCAGTCTTTAAAAATATTTTATGCATGTTTTCAGGTAACAGATTATTCCTAGCTTCATACGTAGTTGATGCAGATCTGAATTTCACAAGGTCAAAGAATTTTAACATTTTAGATTTGTACAAACAGTGAGTTGATATGATCCTATAGGGAAATCCTATATTATAAACAGGTCTCATGATTCTTTTTTGGAGTAGAAACAGAGGTTCTTGTAAGCTTTTGTATGTGTTTCCCCTGTTTTTTTCCCCTGTTGTTTTTTAGGGCTTTAATGGGTTTTAAAGATGTCCTCAATACTTCTTTCATTATAAAGATGTCCTGCAGTCCTTAGTGTACCCACTGGCCATGCTCCATCATGAACATGAACGTAAGTCTGTTTTTCTTGTGCTATTTAGTATTAAACATGTATCCTTATTCCATAAATCTAGCACTATTTTCTGACAGTTTTATGTAGCCAGAATATGTCAAGCTGAAACACATGTTTTGGACTCACAAAATATTAAATGTCATTCAAGGCTAAATATTTTCCATCCACCCATCCAGGAACATCTGCAGTCCAATAAGACAGTGGAGAGAAACACTAATCACCATTGAATTTATTCCCTTTTTACAACCGTGGTAGAACCTCCGATCAGCAGTCACACATGCCGTCACACACTAGGGCAATTTGGGAACGCTAATTAACTTAACCTGCATGTCTATGGACTGCGGGAGGAAATTGGGGAACCCAGATGAAACCCACCAAGCACTGGGAGAACGTGCACACAAACCTCGAAGCAGAAATCAAACCCAGACCCTGGAGGTGCAAAGCGACAGTGCTGATTAGGCCCCCATGCTACCATTGTCCATTTGACGTGGCAGCATCTTAATCAGAAACATTGCTTACTTCAAGGCTTGGAATGCTCTCTATGTATAAAAACATACAATATAAGCTCTTTTTGAAGTGATCTATATGTATAAATATCGACACAACTTTTGTACTCAAGTCGCTGACTTGGCTCAAAGTAAATGAGTAAGGGTATAATTGTAGACAGAGCCCTGTTTACAAAGCTTTTCTAACCAATCCCCACTATTATACAATCACACTGGTGGAATTCACATTCCATCAGGATGTTTCAGTGTCTACTTTTAAGCTCTGATGGTTTTTAACTACTCTCAGCTTTACACCACTATGCTCACCGGTGTTATGATATTCTACTCCCAGCAGCTGTTACACCCGATATTTGTAGTTACAAATAAGATGAAGGGCTTGCAATGGCATGGTACAGTAAGAACACCATTGTGTGGTATCCAGGACCATGAAGGGGTAAATCATGGATGCATCAGACAGATGTGAATCTTTTTTGGACATCTCTTATCTCTTACAGCAGCTTTGTATGATTTCCTAACCCTAAGGCACATAACAACTTAGCAATACATCATCCAAGACATCTTTTGCTTCTGTAAATACTATGCCCTTGGGCTACAAGAATTAAGTAACAATTGGAATTTTTAAGGGGTGTGAATCACTCTCTTTTAGACTCCATATTAAGCATTGTATAAGATACCCACCCATCCCAATCCCAGGGAACCTATGGCACAAGGTGGTGCTCACCCTGGTGTCGACCCATCACAGGACACAAGTATATGTACACTCACACACGCCGTTGTACACTACCAGGAATTTGGAACCGCAGTTTAGTCTACACCTGAAGACTTTGGATTTTTGGAAGAACCTTGAAAACCCACGAAGCATGGGAAGAACAGCCAAGCTCTGTAGTGCAACCTGGACTTGGGATGAAATTTCTTATGAATGAAGGCCCAAAACAAACTGACATTTACAGAAAACATTATGGTAAAACTTTATTCCTAAACACTTTGAGACTCTTAAAACACAGACAAACATTTGAATGGTGGCAAAGTTTTAAAGACAGCAGTACTTACAGGAATGATACTCGTGACCAATGTGGCTTTGAGCACCACTGCAGTCTTTTTCCTGAACATTCAGTAAAATGAAAAAACGCTTTCAGAAAAAAAAAAAAGGCCTACATTGATCCCCAAAGGCCTTCTATTTTGACATGACCGTCCATGACCTCATACTGCCAACAGCACCACTTGCACATTACAGGAAATTGTCTGAAAGTTATTGACACATTCCTCTTACTGCCCTGACCTCTAGGTGATTTCTACACGTTTGGGTCAGTAAAAAAACATTCTTGGGAGTCCAGTGTTTCAGATGTAAAGCATGCAGTCTGATCATGGCTCCAGTGAGAAAACTTCCTACATTGATGGAATCCAAGCACTAGTGAAACACTAAACACTAAGCACTAAGTGCATTAGTGTAGCAGGCAATTATACAGAAAAAATAAAGCTATATATAAATATTAGTGAGAAAATAAAGCTAGTTCTTACTCTCATAACCATGTTCTGTTCTGTTCTGTTCTGTTATTGGGCAGGCAGTGTATCACTGAAGTACTGGATGGTCTGAGGCAAATATTTACACAATCCAATTTCTTGACATTACTCTCACAGCTCCAGTAGCTCCATTTGTATACATTTGATTTCCACTCCCCCCAAAAAACAATTCTCTTAAGAAGTCAAGTATCTTTAATCAGTAAGAGTCAAGAGGGTTTAAACACTGATGCACTAATGTCTTTGTATGGTCTCTGTGTTGCAGCTGTCCATATTATTTCTGTCATGGGACTCCTTATAGTCTTTTACTCTCTCTAATGGGCAGTGACATTGTGGGAAACCCACGCTGACTCTGGGTGGTCCATATAAAAAGACCAATGCTTTAAGTTCACTTATTTATCTAAGTTTAGTGAAAGAGTTACAGTATGGAAACCAGACATTTAGTAGATATTTTACATGAGATGTCTGTGAAATCCCAGCATGCCCTCTGACTGCCAGACTTCAGTTCAAAAATGAATTTGATAAACTTCAGTTATACATTTATGCAACATCATACAGATATAAGATATGCAGCAAGCTACAATGCACTGTGCATTCTGACACTTTTCTATCACAGCCAGTTTTGACAGTTTTTCAGCCAATTCTGCTACTGTAGCTCTTTATGGGATCCAGTCCAGATAGACCAGACTCCTCCTTCTGTGGGCAACTATGAACCTTGAGCTCCCATGTCCGTGTTGCAGGTTCATTCATATTCCTTCCTTAGACCACTTTTGTTAGGTGCTAACCACTGCATACCGGGAACGCTCTAGAAATGCACAAACTCAGTTGCTTGGACATCACATTTTGGCCCTTGTGAAAGTCACTTAGATCCTTAGATTTACCAATTTTTCCTGCTTCCAACACACGAACCCGGACCCTACAGGAGCAGCAATTTCTTTTGATTGTGTGCAGTATACATTATCCCTGCATTTCGTAATTCTTTTTGCCTATTTTCCTTGAATGTTTTGATAAATTTGACCAATTTTAATACATTTTACTGCAAAGTCATATTTCTCTGTGGTGCTTTATTTGGCATGCACAATGAATGTCAAGCCCTATTTGGTGTACATGCACTTTATGATGAATGGGATGCTATTTTGGAAGCCATTAAAACAGCCATCAGTTTGTGAGGTTTTCTAAAAAATCCTGCATGAAGAAAAGTTTGCTGCAGATATCTGATCTTTTGAAAAAAAAATACTCTGCTAAAAATATAAATGAAAAGAAATAATTCCTGCATGTATTATAAAATCATGAATTATATTTACATGGTAAGGTTCGGTAATGATGGCAAATTATTTCCTTCTTGTCATGTTTTTTGCTTGAGAAAGCGCCATGTTTATTTACTCTGTAAAGGAATTTGGCAGCAGTGATACAAACCAAAGCGAAGCTGTAAGAGACAGTAACACGCTGTGGTAGTCGTCACGTGACTGTACTACATGCCTGGAGTCTAAAAGAGGAGCCTAATGGCAGGGTCTCTCACAGGAGGGGGGCTTCTGTCTTCTACTTAACTCTATACACACATAGCTGAGTTCACATTCCCAGCTGTTGGGGCTCTGCCCTTCTCCCTGCCGAAATTATGCCATAAAGGCCAAGGTGGTCATTCTCACAACTCAAACAAACCATTTACATATCGCCATTGTAGTAGTATACGGTCCTACACAACATAATTATAGTAGATGCAAATAAAATGGACTTGATTATCTGCATTTTTACTATAACCACAATGATTCACTGAAATGTATATTAAAAAAAATATTGCATTCTGCAACACTACCCTCTTGTGTGGCCCAAGAATCAGAAACACTGTTTACGCTGTACACAACATGATTTATACTGAAATCACAGTTGATTTTGAGTTGCTCATTCGTTTGCTTAGACTCCAATACATCTGTTTGTGAGTTGTTTAGGATCTCTGACTGATTTTGATGGATTTCCAGTTGCTTGGTTACCAGGAATTTTTTTTTTTTAAGTACATGGTCATGTGTAATAATGGTTACATCAAATGTGTTTTAATTTTTCATTCCAAGATTGTAACATTAAGTGTAAAATTATCTAGGTTCAAGTTTATGTCTTATTCATTTTAAAATATTGTAGCAGCCTTAAGTATGCAGTGGCCACAGCATGAATGATTTTGAAAAACACTAACTCTACCTGGCGCAATTTTGTCTCAGTAAATGAATCAGTCTTGATTTGTGATTGTGGTAATTCAAATATGCAATATGCAAAGTATCAATAAGAGAAGAGGGGGTCAGAGCACACAGGGTCAGCCCTGGTACAGTGTCACCACAGAAGGTGGCAGCTGGGTGGAGCTGGGGCTTGAACCCCCAACCTTCTGACCAGTAACTTAGAGCTTCCACTGCCACCTATTAGGCATATAAGGCAGCATCAACTTTTCCCCCCTACAATGTACAGGAATGTAACATGTCTCATGAACACTAAGCGGTAATGCACAATAAGTGTTGTGGCAGTAGCATTACAGTATGTCTCTACTTAATATTGAAGAGCACAAAGCAACGAGTGTTCCGCAAGATGAGCAAAGATTTTAAATAAATTTTGACTTGAAAAACGAGCATGTCTTGGTTCAGGAGTGCAGAGTTTTTTGACAACACCACACACACACACACGGGCACACACACACACACACACACACACACACTCTCGCCTTTACACCCCCCTCCTCGGCTTCACACAGACACACACACTCTGCTCTACACAGAAACTCTGCTCTGTCGCGATTCTTTTCAAAGGTAAGGTGCTGGTTCATTTATTTATTTATTTATTTACTTTACAGCAGTGATTCCATTAGTCTGTGCTCACGGGAGTGTCATTAGAGAAATTTTTTTTTTCCTGTTAAAACAGTGTTTCCGTCGTGTTTGTGTTTGCTGTGAAACTTAAAAAGCGAGGTGGGGGGAGGGAGGATGAGGGAAGGGGCTAATTCCACACACACACACACACACACAAATACATGGCGCCTGCGCGCACAAACGGTGCGTTGGGATTATCTGTTGGGATTTATTTGAACTTTTTTTTAAAGGTAAAGTGCAGGTTAATTTGTTTTATTTTTTATACATTGTATTAATTTTTCTGCATTAATTTTTTTGGGCTGTGGAACAAATTATTTGAATTTCCATTATTTCTTATGGGAAGATTGATTTGGTTTACAAGTGTTTTGGAATATGAGCCCGCTTCTGGAATGAATTATGCTCGTAATCCAAGGTTCCACTGTATGTATAGTGATTTTCAATAGACATTTTATTATATGTGTGGCTGAAGATAAAAAAATGAAAGTAAAAAATCTGCATTTATCTCATTTTGCTATCAAACTGTTCTTATGTTAATCTATTACTATGCCTTATAATGGAATAACCATTATTTTATGTCCATATCTTTGTAAGGCCACTGTGTCCCTGTAAGGTCTTTATCTGAATTCTCATTTTTAGTTTTGCTCAGCACTGATAATGTAAAGGAATATGGTAAGGATCAATAAAGCTCTAGTCTGTTTCCTTGACTGTGCCAATTGTCTCCTAAACTGAAAACAAAGAAAGAAAGAAAGAAAGAAAGAAAGAAAGAAAGAAAGAAAGAAAGGAAAAAAAACATGGTATGACAAACAGCTGTTTCACTGACCTCGTCCCCAGTCCTTCTTTCTGTTCTTCATTGCTCTGAATGAACAGCTCTATTCTTTGACGGAGAACATCATTCAGAATTGAATGCACAAGAACAGACAGGCCTGGGTGATATTTCAGGACAGGAGACAAAGCAAGGAAGGCATACGTTTTAAAAAAAATGTCAGCATGCTACAGAGAGAGGCTCTGGTTCTGATAGAGATGTGGATATTTCTCAAGCTTTTTGTCTCCTCGTCCTGGTTTCAAGCATAACTCTGGAATGTGATGGAGGGAGGGGGAAATGCTCCCATGCTTCTCACAAACGTGACTTTTTCACAGACAATCACTCTCAGTGTTCAGGCACGGACATTACACTGATCGGCATCTTAATTAGCTGCTTCACAGGGGAAAGTTGGATTCTGGGTATTTACAGAGACTACATCTATTCATATTGCAGTCAATGGAAAATCTCTTTTCCAGACTAGTGTAATTTGAGATAAGATTAAAAAAAGTTCACGTATGTTCAGTTACATTGAATAAACAGTATTTTCCTAATGCAGCTGCTATAAATTTATATTCACAGCCACTAAACTACAAACAAATATACCAGACTATAACCACTATACTTTTATTATTATTTTTTTGTTATTATTATTATTATTATTATTATTATTATTATTATTATTATTAGTAAAACATCAGATTTTGCTAGATCTTTTTAAAATATATTTCTACGTAACAATGTGCTGTACATAACAGAAATATGCCTCAAAACATTTGTAGGTCAGGTGTGTAATGATTTATAAATGTAAATAACAGATTACAGTGCTTAAATATGATTACTCAGTAGTATAACACATTTGAACAAAATATAAAGAATTCTCTCTTTAATAGTTAAAAAGCTATAACTCTCTCTTTTTTTATTCCCTCCTTTGGAATAGACTTGGATGCTATTCAGGCTTGTGTGCTTCAGATTCCTCATACGGGACACACACTGCAAGGCGTGCAACATCTCTAATCTGATCTACAGTATCTCAGATGTGGGTGGAGTCACTAACACCCACTGCTGAAGTATAACCATTCCTCACAGTGTTCACATGGCCCCTACTGCTCTGTACTGCATGCAGTAATGTTACACACTATACGACAGTAAAAACTTGCTTTATTTCTCTCTCTCTCTCTCTCTCTCTCTCTCTCTCTCTCTCTCTAATATATCATATGAATAATGTTTTGTTTCACTTGTTTTGCTGGCATATCATCCAGGTAGAAAGTTTTCTCAGTACACCAGAGCCATGACCGGACTACTTCATGTACTTAATATCTGTAATACTGGCCTCCCAGGAACTCCTTTAATGGCCAAACCAGGTGGAAATGTCTTGGAGCGAGGTCAGGAATATAAGCATCTCTTCCCGAAGTTATCTGTCAACTTTCAAGGATCAGGTGAACTTGCTGAATGTTCACAGGAACGAGAGCCACCTCGTCAGGGATCGTCATTCACAGATGTACAACCTTCTTTAGAATGTTTGCACCGCTCAAATGTTTTACTGTAGCCAAGAGTCTCATCACCATACTGTGCAGTAACATCCTGATACTCTATTATACTGTACAACTAACAAATGCATAAACAGCAAAATAATTCAGGCTACATTAATTTAACTTGATTCAAATTAGATTTCACAATATTATCATATCATAAACAACCAGTCTATTGTCATAATCTGTTTCCCGTTCTCTTATGTGCTTTTATTGGGGTTCACATTGTGGTAGAGCTGAATTGGCTAATTAATTTTCTCTATTAATGCAAAATAATTTGGTAATAATTAACACAAAATAATTTGGTATATATCATTTTATGGCATTTAATTCTTAGTTTTTGAGAGATTTTCGACATAAATGGTTTCTAAGGTTTCTGATTTAGGAATCGATAGCTAACATGGAAATTTTTAATTACTTGGGTAATTTATTTATGTTGGTTTATCTGATTGGTGGTAATGTTAGTGTCATTCTCAGAATATCGCATAGCAGTGATAGATTTTTACTGCAAACTCCTCACAGTTACATCCACAGCAGTGCGGATGTACTTCTGCATTTAGAACTACAAAAGATAAAAAATTACAATTGAAGGAAAATTGTTAAGCAGCAAAATTCTGACATTTTTTCTGACAAGTTTTTAATACCACCAACATTTTCATAGTCACAGTATCTGCTTTGCTACTATACATGGTAAAGACAAAAGCAGAATAGTTCACCCTTTACTCACAATAAACCTGCTGCATATGACTAATTTCTAAGACTTTTTTATTCCTGAGAAAAGGCTGAGGGTAGATAAAGTGGTCAGACATCTTTCCTTTTCCTTACTCATTTTATTTGTCAGCGGCATACTGCACTGATTACAAAAATAACTGCTGGGGTTAGGTTTCCCCTTATCGTTCTGACTCACACATCCACACACACTCACATGCCCTGGATACACACACTTCCCATCTGTCAGAAGGCTGTGCACATCTGGATGACGTGAGTGTGGCCCTGTAGTCACTCCACATTGTCGGCTCTGTCAACTCAGGCTTTTACACACACAACTTTATTATCATATGGTGATGGCAGAAACCTACTTACACTGGTACTAATTTCAATTAGAGCAATCTTAAAGAGTGTATCTTAAACATACAGTATTGTGCAAAAGTCTGGAGCCACCACTGATTTCTTGAAATGGGAACAAATATGACAAGTGCACACAAACACACTTTAAAAATTGGGTGTTTATGTACTGTAACAGCCTCAGCAGAACCCTTATTTCCCCTCTTGTCTGTTCCAACCACTCAGCACTCAGCATCACCAGTACACTAATCACTGGCCAAAGTTCATTTTTTTAGTTGATGCTTCAATAACAAACACACAAAATAAAAATCCTCTGAAACTAATCAGGTACAGGGACTGGACTGAAAATGTGAGCCAAAATATCTTTCAGGAAGCCTAGAGCATCCCAGAAATCTTCATCCTGCTTCCCTCAACAATTATCACCCTGGAGACCTGACCTCAGTCATGATGAAGTGCTTTGAAAGGCTGATCAGAGACTTCATCATCTCCTCATTACCTGATTCACTGGACAGTTTTGATTCTATATGAAACCCAATGACTGATGATTCCATTTCGCAACTTCAAACAACACTAACCCACCTGGACAGTAAGAAGGATAACTGTGTTAAAGTTAACTACAGTTCAGCATTTAATACTATAATTCCCTCCCCACTCACCACTATGTTGAAGTACTTGGGACACAGATCCCTTCTGTGTCCGTGGATCTCCAGCTTCCTGACTGGCAGATCACAGTCAGTACGGATGGCCAGACATGTTTCAGCCTCCCTCACCCTCAGCACTGGAGCCCCTCAGGGTTGTGTCCTAAGCCCCCTGTACGACTGCATAGCCATTACCAACTCCACAACTATCATCAAGTTTGCTGACAACACCGTTGTGGTGGGCCTGATCACTGACAACAATGAGAAGGCCTAGCTGGAGAATATTCAAAACCTGGAGAATGTGTGTCAGAGGACCAACCTCCTCCTGAACATCAGCAAGACAAATGGGCTGATTGTAGACTTCAGCACAAAGAAAAAGAGGAGCTACTAGACCCCCGTCATCAACAAGAGCCCAGTGGAGAGAGTGGACTGCTTCCGATACCTTGGTGTTCACATCACGCAAGACCTGTCATGATCCTGTCACATCAACACCGTGGTGAAAAAGGCCCACTACGGCTCTACCACCTTAGACTTCTGCGAGACCGAATACTGCCTGCTTAGGACCCTTTACTCCTGCACTATAAAGAGCATCGTGACAGGAAACATCACAGGACAGATGAGCTCTACAGAGGGTGGTGCAATCAGCTGAGCGCATCATCTGCACCGAGCTCTCTGACCTGCAGCCAATCTACAGTAAGCAGTGCTGTACCAAAGCCAGGAAGATTGTGAAGGACCTCATCCACCCCAACAATGGACAGTTCTCTCAGTTGCGGGCAGGAAATTCAATTCCTCTCTCTGAAGGCCAACACAGAAACATTGAGGAGAAACTTCTTCCCGCAGGCTATTCGGGCCTTCAACCAGAACACCATGAAGAACTAAATCAGATTCTTTTTTTTTGTTCACTCACACTATAAACACTGCTAACGCTTCAAAGTCAGGATGTAGCACATTACTCATCAAGTTGCACATTTGCACACTGCATATACATTGCACACTTCCTATCAATCGCAAGTCTCACACACACTTATACGCTCATTCAGACAATACAGGCAATTTGGGGATGCCAATTAGCCTAATCTGGATGTCTTTGGACTGTGGGAGGAAAACAGAGTAGCTGGAGGAAGCCCACCGAGCACAGTGAGAACATGCAAACTCCTTGCACACAGACCTAGGTGGGAATCGACCCCTAAGCCTGGAGGTGCAAGGCGACAGTGCTAACCACTAAGCCACCGTGCTGCCTCACATCAGACACTTCTATTTTAATTCTATTCAATTTAGCAACCTTGGAAATATTGTAAATTTTCCATCATAAAGTTTACCTGTTCATCTTACTACTCTATTGGAATATTCTATTTTAAATATTTCTCTCCAGTGCAATTTATTTCTTTCAGAGAAATTCCTCTTTTTAGGTCACAAAAAAAAGGATGTGTTCCATACAATTATCCATTGGTATTAATAAAATATCTATCTATCCATCTGTCTGTCTGTCTGTCTGATGTATATATGAATATGCATTATAAAGAATGAAACAAACAATTATATTGCAGCATTTGTGCAGTGATATTTGTACAGTATGTGGCCTTCAAGCAAAAGTAATTGTAGCTCACTAGCGTATATGCCTGCACCATGAGCGCATGGTTATTCAACCTCTTAAGTCACATTTCATGGCGTTCCTGCAACACACACCTGTTTTTAGATGCAAGCATGTAACAGAATAGTCACATTAGTTTTACTATATGCGAAACATGATATCATGACATTTTACAGTGTCTCATAGCTTCGAATACCAATTTGAGTGTCTGTGCTGGACAGTCGTGTGTGTGTGTGTGTGTGTGTGTGCGCGTGTGTGTGTGTGAATTCTGCTGGATGACTCACTCTTTCCATAGCTGATATTCCAGAAGGAATTAAAACATCAGGCATGCCACTGATCACAAATCTCAGACAGCCTGCATTAACACAGGCCGATCTGCGAGGGGCGCTGTCATGAATCCTGAGTGTGCAAGAATGCAAAAGTCTTTATAACCCCAATGCTGTATATCCTATATGTTATATCCTATAACAAGACAAAAGTTTAAGAAGTTAATTGAATTGTGAGTGTAGAATATATATAATTACAGTCAATAGCATAATATACAGCATAATATAGTCTAGTGTGTAATATAGAATAGTATAGTACAGGATATTGTAGTACATCAGAGTATGTTAAAATATAGTATAGTATAGTATAGTATAGTATGAAAAACAGAGAAAATTAAGAGGAAAGAGGAAAATAGAGGATTTTTTAAATGATTATCTACAAAATAGAATGTGTCAGAGTATCAAAAAGCATTTCACTCTTGTTTTGTAGTATATTATGGAGCATTGGTATAACTTGCAAACATTTGCACTTGCAATGCAAATTATTACTAATAAGGATATACATATAATAGTTTTGGTGAAAATCATGTGTTAATTCTTAAGATTAATATGCAAGTTAGTTGAAGTGCCTCTTTCCTTTAAGTGCAGTTTGCTTGCTTGACAACAACTGAAGGCACTGCAGAGCTACCTTAGCACATGTACGAAGATAGCTCGGTCATTAATCCCAAACGAGAATCTCCTCTCTAAGACATAACTTTCTAATAAACATTTCTATTTGTAAAGGTCATGTACAACCTCTGTTCTGGTATTCGAGGTTTAGTGTGGCACAGGAAATCCTGAACGTGTGTCAGGAAGCGAATTAAAATCTGCATAACTTATAGGTGAAGAGTGAAGCCCAGGGAGAAAGGGCGTGCTTGAATTATCTTTGAAATAAACAATATCATTAGTGTAGCCAGAAAGCCGTTAAAAATCTGCTTAGTGGACAACAAAACTCCTCAGGGTGGTGGTGGCGTTGTGTCCATGCTGATTAGTAGCCTTGGACTTTTCTTGCAGCTTTGTTAACTTAGCAGTTGGCTGAATAAGAAATGGAAGTCTGCCTCAGGCAAAAAAGGCAACAGTTTTTGTAAGGTTGAGGTTTAAACAACATCGAGGTTTTAACAACGTCTGAACGTTTAAACAATGACAAAACTGAATGGTGTTCACTATATTAACATTGTAAGATCTAAATCTTTTTTGAAGCAGTTTATGTTGATCCATAATCAATTGACCTTCAGTTATTAAGTAAATGTGAACAAATATGCATTTGTACTGTATTACACAAAATCGTGTCCAGTATATTACATATTCACTCCCTCCCTCTATGTACTGCTGATCCTCCACAGGGTCACAGAAGGGCCTGGAGCCTATCCCAGGACCTGGAGGCACAAGGCGGGGTATATTCTGGACAGGGTGCCAATACATTGCAGGGCACATCCTATATATTACAAAGTTGCTTATTATATGAAAAACTATTATCTGAAAAAGTTTAAGAAGTTAATTGTATATATTTGTACATATAATTGTAGTATATGTAGTATACGTATAATTACAGTTAATAGCATAATATATAATGTAGTCTAGAGTGTAATATAGAATAGTACAGTACGGATATTGTAATACATCAGAGTACTTTAAAATACAGTATAGTATACAGTATAGTACAGTATAGTATAATATAGTATGGAGTATGATGTAGTATAATACAGTAGAGTGCAATATATTACATTTAATATTACAATAATTAGATATATTTTTATACACATTCTTTTCAACCTTTGTTGGATCATTCAATCCAAAAAATGTTCTTGACACATGCTAGATGCTCTTTGTGATGCAACCCACTCATTCCCAGGCTTGGAACTGGCACTGAGGATGCCCTCATCTACAGTGGCTTGAAATTAAATATGGTCATTGGGTTGACCCTCCGATTAGCAGCCCAGAGTGTAAACCCCCCCGAGTATCACCACTGCCCCTAGAACATTGCAATACACAGGAGTATAGTATAGTATACTGTAGTATAGTATAGTAGAGTATAGTAATATCATAACATACAGTAGCATATCATTGTATAGTGTAGCATAACATAGCATAGATTAGTATGAAACATGATGTTACTTATAATATGAGGTACATTATCTGTTTTTTTATCTATTAACACAAAGTTCATCAATCAGAAAATTCAATCCTCTGAAGTGGAAAATATGTAGGATATGAAGGGTGCACATTTTCTTCTGGTCACAGGTGCACGCAATTCATTCAAGCTGTACGTAGGTGAACCATGACCTGCGACATCTGTGGTTGTTTTGGCCACAAAATATATTATTATTATTTTATATATATATATACACACATATACTATATATATATATATATATATATATATATATATATATATATATATATATATACAATATCTATCTATCTATCTATCTATCTATTCATCTATATATCTATATATATCTATCTATCTATATCTATATATATATATATCTATATCTATATCTATATATATATATATCTATATATCTATATCTATATCTATATCTATATCTCTATATCTATATCTATATCTCTCTCTCTCTCTCTCTCTCTATATATATATATATATATATTCTATATATCTATATATATATATATATATATATCTATATATATATATATTCTCTCTCTATATATATATATAAAGATGAACAATTAATATAATAGAGGCAACGTGGTTTCCTTACTGTTTCTTAGTTTCTGCTCAAAAAATAAATAAATAAGTAGATAAGTAAGTACATGTTTGTGTGTGAATAAAATTAGATTTTATTCTTTCTGCTTGTACCTGAACACAGATGTCTTGATGTTCCCTTTGTACATCGTGCATTGTTAAATCGTTTGAACATTACATTTATTGTTCTATTGTGGATTTAATAGCATTGTTCATTTAAGAGCTTTATGTTCTACTCCTATGTTTAAAGCATAACTCAGCCAGTCATGCTCACTGAGTTGCCAGCACACCTACATCAGAGAATACCAGCAGACAATGGCCACCATCGTTACCACCAGCTCTAGTGCGCGTATGTGTATGTGTGCCGCTTCAGTAGTCTGCTGTACTGCGAGTAGGCGAGATGCCAGGCTTAGCGGCCGCTGCCCCGTTGCCCCCGCTCGACCATGCCTCGGCTGGAATGTGATGACTGGCGCGGTGAACAGAGCCATGTATTCATTCTGAACAGGACTGGGCTTTGGCTCTCTCTTTACTGACACACACGCCTGCTAGACATGCGCTTTCTAAAGGGGCTGTACTGAGCCTCCTCACTGCTGACGGTCCTGAATTAACCTTCATGTTGATATTTCATTGACTCAAGCAATCAGTTAAGAACTATCGATATATTACCTGTGAGCTTAGATTGTGATGTCAGTAAATAGCAAATTATATGCATATAAGCTAGAAATATATGCATTATTATATATTAAATATAAATATTATTATACTACATGATTAACTCAACAAAGTAACCAACTTACTACTGTAAGTTACTACCTTGGTGAAAGTTTGAACATTTTCCACTTGGGTTCATTTTTAATGAGATTTGTTTGACACACCAGTGAACTTACATTTTATGTTTCGTAATGTTTTCCAACAATAGTGGTCCGTGAAAAGGTAAAAAAAAAAAATGAATGGAAAAAGTGATTATCAGGAGCAAAAGTGATGTTCCATTGTTCCTCCGTCCATCATTACTAATGACTTTAGACCAATAACACAGCCTTGCTTGTTTACACAGGATGTTATTGATTGTAGATTGATGTAGATTTTTCTTCTGAACGGGAAGGGGGCTGGAAAGTGATTCCTGGAGGCAAATAAAACTCCAACTTGACTCAAACATCCACAACAGGAGGGCAAATTACATTTTATTTTAAAAGCCTAATGTAGACTGTCCAATGTACTTATTAAACCCCACAATGCACTGCAAGAGGTTACTGCATGAAAAAATAAGCCTGAGGAATGTCAGTACTCATAACACACATACTGTAATAGTTTACACTTATCAATCACTTGCAAGTTGAAGCATCAAGTCCAACTCAGAATTCACTTGGAATTGACATTATACTAAATATTCGAGACATTTAATTCAAATTACTGTGTTTACTGGACAACACAAATAATCCACAGTGATTTATGACACACTAGTTCAAAATCATCTAGGGATGTTGGAATAATTTTTTTCCGAGGAGGTGCTGGATTTTTTTCCATAATGTGCAGCTAGCCAAAAACAGCCTTTGTTTTGATGCATGGCTCGTTCATCTGTCTAACGAGTTATTTGTTTCTGATTGGACAAGGAAGGGACATTTTACGAGTAGGGATATCCTGGCACAAGCCCACACCACGTTGGAAAAACTTTAACAGTTGAACCCAAGGATGTCAACATTCCATTCATTCAATGCGAACTAAAGTAGCTGGACTACAGGCAGTGATTTTGAAACGTTACATAAGACAGTTATTGAGTTAGCAAATTAATTATGGGGAATGTTTGACTTAATATGAAACATTGCCTTAATTTCAGTCTGCAAATACAAAAAAAAAGGAAAACAGACTCAAAAAACTTCACCAGGGAGTAAAGAATGTTTACTCTAAATCCTGTACAAACTATCTTTTGGAGCGGAGATTGACAAAACAAAATCAGAAACACAAAACATAAAAACTCAGTGTGGAGTCTTTAAATACATTTTGTCAGTAGCAAAACTGTTGTATAAAAGCAATATGACACTTGGGACAGCAAAAAAGATTAAACAATTTTTGCATACTGCACGTTTATGGACATTTGCACTCTGTCACGAGCAACCGAGGGATGAACAGAAAAGTCTTAGCAGTTAGCCCGTGTAGCGTGGATGGTAAACCCAAACGCGGAAGCAGCGCGAGTAGGCAGGATAACCACGCGATTAGTTTAAGAACTCTCTTACACGAAGAGCAAGGATCTGCACAAATAAATCCGCGTTCTAGCAACACACACTCAAAATCAAAGAAGCAACCCAAATTGGTGAGTACTCGCAGAATAGTCGGCGTAGCGTCAGCAAAGGCATGGGCGAACTCAATGACTGAGCAATGTGAAGCGCCATCTTGTTTCCTTTTATGCTTCCTGAAACCCGACCGTATTACTTCTGGGTCCTAGTGCCGGTCCTGTTTCCATTGGTGAAGTGATGAAGGGTTTGAGCTGGGAGGTGTGGAATACCGGATGGATCCGGAGCGCCGCAGGCAGCTGGCGCCGGTAGGTGACAGGATTGATACGGAGGGTGATGCGGTATGGACCAATGGAACCTGGGTGATAGCTTCTTGGATTCTGTATAGAGGTGCAAGTTTCTTGTAGACAGCCATACTTTGTCACCTACATTGTACAACCGTCCCGGAGGGTGTCGATGGCGATGTTGCGTGGTGTAGCGGTGGTTGGCATGGAGAATGGCAGTGTTGGCTTGACTCCATAGCCGTTGACACCTTAGGACCAACTGTTGGGCCGATGGTACATCGACCTCCGGTTCTTGGTGTTCGAACATCGGAGGCTGGAAACCGTGGCATATCTCAAATGGGCTTAGGTTGGTGGCAGAGGAGACGTGGAGATTATGTGAAAGTTCTGCCCAAATGAGATAGCGGGCCCAGGAGCGCTGACGATCGGCGACGAAGCACCTCAGGTAGCGCTCCAGTTGTTGGTTGGTCCGTTCCATCTGACCATTAGTTCGAGGATGGTATCCAGATGACAAACTGCAGGTGTAATTGATCAGACGGCAGAAGGCCTTCCAGAACCGTATCGTGAACTGAGGCCCCCTGTCCGAGACGATGTCCTTAGGGAACCCATGCAGACGGACTACGTGTTCCAAAATCAGCTCGGCTGTTCGAGGGGAGTCCGAGGGGAGTCCGGGGGGAATCCGGGGAGGGCCACCAGATGCACAGCTTTGGAGAACCGATCTACGATGGTCAGAATGGTGTTTTTTCCCTTGGCGACTGGGAGGCCCGTGATGAAGTCGAGGGCAATCTGCATCCAGGGCCGACGGGGGACGGGGAGTGGTTGGAGCTCCCCGGCTGTTGGTTGGTTGGTGTTCTTCGCCCTGGCGCACACTGGGCACGCCTGGACGAACTCTTTGATGTCATTCATCATTGTGGGCCACCAAAAGGCGCGCTGTATGAATGTGGCACACCTGCCGGTTCGGTCTACGTGGCCTGTGCCTGGCGGACCCTCGTCTCCAAATCCCAACAGAGTGGTGCGGGGATTTTGGATGGTAGGAGAACAGACGCGGGGTACACCTGGGGTGCGTCTTCCTCATGTTGTCGGGAGAGGGCATCGGCCTTGGTGTTCTTCGACCCCGGACGGTAAGACAGATGGAAATTATATTGTTCAAAGAACAGTGCCCACCGCGCCTGTCTTGGATTAAGCTGTTTCAAACTCCGGATAGTGATTAGATTTTGGTGATCGGTCCAGACGATGAACGGCTCTCCGGCACCCTGGAGCCAGTGTAGCCATTCCTCCAAAGCCCACTTTATGGCCAGCAGCTCGCGGTCCCCTACTCCGTATACTCCGCTGCTGAGTGGGATCAAATTTTTTGGAAAAGAAGCTACAAGGGTGTAGCTTCTGATCTGGACCTCGCTGGGAGAGAACCGCCCCGGCGCCCACGTCCGATGTGTCCACCTCCACAACGAATGGTTTGGTGGCATCGGGGTGAAGGAGAATCGGAGAAGTGGTGAATCGGTGGCAGAGTTCATGAATTGCAGAGATGGCAGCAGAGTTAAGGTGAAAGTGATGAGAAGATGGTCGAGTCAGGGCAGTTAAGGGAGCTGCAACTGTACTGTAGTCCCGGATAAAGCGACGATAGAAATTCGCAACACCGAGAAACCTTTGAAGTTGCTTAATTGTCTTGGGTAGGGGACAATGACGCACAACTTCTAGCTTCTGCGGGTCCATCCCTGGGGCAAGATGACAAAACCCAGGAATGTGGTGGAGCACTTGTGAAAAGCGCATTTCTCCAACTTACAGTACAATTGATGGGCGAGCAATCTCTTAAGTACCGCTCTGATATGCTGGATGTGTTCGTTGACGGAGTGGGAGTAGATGAGAATATCGTCCAGGTAGACGAAGACCCATCGACCTAGCATGTCTCTCAGGACGTCATTAATAAACTGTTGAAAAACTGCAGGTGCGTTGCAAAGTCCAAATGGAATGACCAGGCTCTCATAATGTCCAGTAGGTGTGATGAAGGCCGTCTTCCACTCATCACCCTGTCTGATGCACAACAAGTTGTAGGTCCTCCGGAGGTCCAACTTTGTGAAAATGGTGGTTTTGCAATTTTTTTTTTGGTTTTGGTTTTGCAAAGTCCAAATGGAATGACCAGGCTCTCATAATGTCCAGTAGGTGTGATGAAGGGCGTCTTCCACTCATCACCCTCTCTGATGTGCACCATTTTCCAACTTTGTGAAAATGGTGGCACCAGAGAGGGCGTCCAGGGCAGAGTTGGTAAGAGGCAGTGGATGATGATTCTTGACTGTGATGTTGTTAATCCCCCGATAGTCGACACAGGGGCGTAAATCACCATCCCCCTTCTTCACAAAGAAGAACCCTGTGGCGGCAGGCAAAGAGGAGGGCCGGATGGTACATTGGCGGGGGGCGTTGGAAACATATTCCTCCATCGCCTGCATCTTGGTGGTGGAGAGTGAGTAGAGATGGCCGCGAGGAGGGATGGAACCAGGCTGAAGGTGGATTGCCAGGTTGTAAGGGCGATGAGGAGGCAGGTGGGTGGCGCGTCGCTTACAAAATACTTCAGCCAGGTCCCGATAGGTGGCCGGGATGGCGTTGGTGTCGACATCGGGGGCCTCAGATTCCCTAGAACACGTCCCAGCCGGAGCCCGTAGGCAAAGCTCGGTACAAGCCGGCCCCCATTGAAGGATCCGATTCTGTGTCCAGGAGATGAGTGGGTTGTGCTGAAGGAGCCAAGGATGTCCAAGGATGATGGGAGGGGAGGAAATGGAGGTGAGGTAGAATCGGATCTGCTCCTGATGTTTGTTGATTGTGACGGTGATCGGTTGGGTCTGGGAGGTGATAGGTCTGGAGGAGAGGGGCCGACCATCTACAGAGGTGATCCGAACCGGTTGGGATAACGCCTCGACTTCCACCCCCAGTTCCTTGGCATAAGAAGAGTCAATGAAGTTACCTGCAGCACCAGAAAAACTGGAGGTGTACCTAAACCATGAGGCGAGAGACGCAGGGTGTGGTGGTGAAGAGATGGATGGAGCCCTGAACTGTTCCCAGGGTTCACCGGGCCTGGCCGTTTCCCAGACAAAGAGGCTCTATGATGCACCGCCGACCCACAATAGGCGCAGAGTCCCTCCCTGAAGCGTCATTCTCGCTCTGCTGCGTTCAAGGAGGCGCGTCCTAATTGCATGGGTTCGCCAGCTCCTGTGTCAACCACGGCGGGAGGTGGAGATCCGACGGGTGCCAAGGCGGTAGTGTTGAAAGCTGGTGGTCGGGGTGTGGAGTGAGAGAAAGATGGTGTGATGGGCGGCAGGGTCCGGGGGGCTGGCCTTGAACGGGAGAGCAGGCGCTGGTCAATCTGGAAGGCGAGTTGGATTAGTCCCTCCAGCGTGATCGGAAGCTCCCATCTGGCGAGTTCATCCTTAAGACGTGAAGCCAGTCCCTCGTAGTAGGCCGTCCGGAGGGCGGCGTCTCCCCAGGTGGTCTGTACAGCGAGAGTGCGGAAATCCGCTGTGTATCGGCTCACTGACATCCCTCCCTGCGGCAGATGATACAATTTCATGTCGGTCTCCACCTCAGCAGCAGGATGTTCGAATGTGAGCTTTAGTTGACGGGTGAATTCTCCATATGAATAAGCAGTATCTGAATCTGATCGGAGAACTGCCGTGGCCCACTCAGCTGCCTGCCCGGATAGCAATGAGACAAGAAGCGAAATGCGCAGTCGGTCTGTGGAGTATCTGGTGGAATTGAACTCAAACACAAGATCCAACGCGGTTAGAAAAACACTGCATTTCCCATCTGTGCCATCCCACTTATCCGGTAGAGCTATAAACACATCATTGGGGGAGGGGGGTATGGCAATAGCCGACTGAGCAGCCACCCCGCGGAGGGTCTCATTCTCCTGCCGTAGCTCCGCCACCTCGCGGCGCAAGGCCGCGACGTCTTCGAGGTCCTCTTGGAGAGACACGACTTCACCACGTAGCTTATTGATCAGTTCGGCATGCTGGTCAACCACATCACAGAGGCGAGCAAACTCCGCTGGGTTTACTGCTTTTGGCTCAGTCATTCTGTCACGTAGCATCAGTAAAGGCATGGGCGAACTCAATGACTGAGCAATGTGAAGCGCCATCTTGTTTCCTTTTATGCTTCCTGAAACCCGACCGTATTACTTTCCTAGTGCCGGTCCTGTTACGAGTGTGCATGACACACACATCCTAGACAGTTATGGACAATTAATGGACATTACACATCTACACATTAATGCACATTTGCACACACCCTGGACATTTCTATTTTATTTTTTCACATTTCCGCACATTTATGGCCATTGTATCTACACATTCATGCATATTCATGCATACTCTCTGGACATTTCTATTTAAATTCTATGTCAATTTCCAGTTTCTATAGTTTCTATATTTTTACAGTCAAATCTCCAATATATGTTTTTTTTAAATATCTTCTATATTTTCTATTTTATTCTCATATTTTATAGCTATATTTTCTATAGCTAAATTTTTTCTATATTTTATTCTTATTTTATTCTATGATTTTTTTTTTTGTTTGTTTGTTTGTTTTTTAGGTCACAGGCAGTCTTATAAGCATTTCTGTGCACACTGTGTACTGGGTATGACTGTGTATGGGACGAATAAAATTTGAATTAGAATTTTATTTGATTTATGTTTATGGAATTGTTAAAGGATGCTCCTATACTACATCCATAGTAATATTAGTCAGCTAAATATAAGATTAAATTCTTTATTGAAAAAAAAAAAGTTTTGTAAGTTGATGATGGTGGAGCCACTCAGGTGCTTCAGGTGGGGGTGTGACAATCCTGCTTTCAACATCTATGGCGTCATCATCTGGTGGAACATGATGCGGATGCAGATTTAAGTTTTTCATACAAATGAAACAAGAACTTAAAAAAATGCAGATTTAATAATTATATGTTAAATCCATTGTGTCCAGATTTTTATATTTGCTTCAGCTTGGCTTCTGTAGCAGATCCTTAACTTATAGAAACCATATGCAATTATGTAAATTGTTTCACTAGCTACAGACTTAGAACATTTATTCAATAGCAGAAAATCACAGAATTTCAGATTTTATTTTTTTTTTTTAACCCTTGAAACTCAAGCGGCACAGATATGTGCCGGCAACACAGCATGGGTCAATGACGAGGTAAAAAATACATATGTGCTCATATATAAGCTTTTCTGAAGTGTGTTAACAGGGAGGCTTCAGACTACTGACATTTTTGGATATGTCAGGTAGAACAAAAGTTATCATTCATTTTTATAAAGAGTACATTTTACCACTAACAGAATATGGGAAAGAAGTTGCAAAACTGTAGAACACACAAAATAAGCATGTTATTATTATTATTTTTCCATCATAGAAACAAGCGAAAACAACTATAGAAACATGTGATTGTGTGCATAATTTTTCTACCCCACTCAGATCTTGTTAGAAAGATACAGCATACTACATAAATTATTACATGCCTTGAGAAAATGCAAATTACACACACACACACACACACACACACACACACACACACACACACACACACACACACACACACACAGCCTGGAGTTGAGACTTCTACCATTTTAAATAGTTATATTTACTGCAATAAATGAATTGTTAACAAAGCTCAATATACCATACCTACAATTTTCCATGCAAATGTCTTACGCTATAAATAAAGTTGTTTTCAGGATTGTTGTTGTGTCATCTTAAAAAAATAAATAAAACACAACTTATGTCAATGTGAAACTGAGAGCACCAGACTTGCACGTCTTGTCAAAAGACCACACATTTAGAATATATATTTAGGAGATTTATTAAAGTTCGGAATGTACCAGGTGTGTGTTTAGATGACGCAGCTGCATAACTGTGAGATTCCTTACCCCAATAAGAGCAGCACTCTTACTCTGTACTCACACTGCACACTGCGAGCTGTTGAATCTAACAAGCTTGTCTCTTGGAGGTTATTAAAAAGTTGTTAACTTAATGCATTTTGTTTTTATCACTAACCCATTATGTTTTGCAATATGAGTTAATTGATGTGACACTAATAAAATGTCAATGAAAAATGTTACGTTTTTTTTTTTACAATCACTATGACAGTTTTTTCGTAAACTATTAACACAGTTAGCACAACATCCGTCTTTGTAGGCTATACAATTAACACATTTTTTGTTGCTTTGATACAAAATGCATACAGTTAACACTAATTTAAAATGCTTGAAGTTTATTATTGTATTTTGAAAATTAGTTTTGGGGTTTAGTTTACAATGTGTGATTTTGAGCATGAAATTAATCGTTTGACCAATTGTGTATTTTAGGTGTGTTGGTGTGTTAAGAGTTTAGGAAACTTGTTAAATGTATTGAAAAAACTGTCATAGCGATTGTAAAAAACTGTAATTAAAATACAACAGAAGATGTAGTGTTATTTAAAGGGAACAAATTATGCAATATTGACTTTTTTGTGTTATTTTTAGACATAACTCAGCATAGGTCTCATGTGTGTGTGTGTGTGTGTGTGTGTGTGTGTGTGTGTGTGTGTGTACATATGTGTGCACAAGAAAGTGAGGTAAAAAAAAAAATTCCCTGCTTTTCATCCTTTTTCCCTTTTGTACTGGTCAGTGCTTTAACAAGCCAATTAGATTTTTTCCATTGATGTGACCTCATATAAGAAGATCTTCTCCCCTGGCTTGTTTCTCAGCTCTGCTGTTCTTGGGTCAAACAAATCTTAGGGAGTATGACATTATTTAAGTCACGTAGTGTAAATTTGCCTGCATTAAAGATATGTTTCTTTACAGTTCAGTATGTGGGCCTGTCTGCAATGGATTGGTGTGATGTGCACATGGCTTAGTCCATAATCAGATTGCAAATGACAAAAGTCTAAAATAAAGCACTGGTCAGATGATCCCACCATCTCTCAGAGATCAAGAAAGATATGGAAAGAAGGCTCAAGGAAGCATCAAGGAAGGCTCCTTTCTGTTCTGACACCTAAGTGGTGAAATGAACTTCCTCTAGATGTCCGTATAGCTGAGTCCCTGACAATCTTTAAACTTAAGCACTTTTGTAAGTTGATCTGGATTAAAACGTCTGCCAAATGCGTAAATATAAATATAAACAAACAATGCCTTTGACAGTCTGCAAGTCAGGCAATGTCCAAGCCATTATGGAAATGTACTAAAATGAAAGGAACAGTATATTGTATATACAGTCCAAGTACCTACAGTAGTGTAATGTCTGCCCATAAAGTTGGGCTTTACCAACTTGAGTTCAAGTGAAATTTGCCCTCACTTAAGTTAGACATATGGTGTATTAAAAGAGTAAAGTAAAGAGAGGTAATGCAGGGCTTTACTACCTTTACCTGCATCACTGACGTGACATACTGTAAGAAGCTGTGATATGGTCTAAGCACGGGGTAGGGCTGAGTTTCTCAGGTTTAATGCTTTGGTTGTCCCTTAGCTCAGGTGTTACAGCATGACAAATAGAGCATTCATGAATACAGATTAGATTACATTACTCTGCTTTTGTTTTTTTTTTAAACCGAAAGAACCACAGATGGGAGTTATAGAGGTTATAGAAGTAGACTGTTTAGTCTTGCATGATGGACATTGTGAGTGAGTTAAGGGGAAAAGTAAACAAGAGACTGTGTGAATACTGTTTAAACAGTGGTTTGTCCTCTTTGGCATGTTTTTGGAGCAAATTTCCAGTCATTAGGTAACAGATTCGAGGAACAGGAATGAGAGGTATGGCTGAGCAATCCGTCTCCTCTCCACTTAGGTAACTGCCACACCCATGGCATGACTGAAATGTAAACCGAGCTGTGCCGCCCTCAGTAACCAAGAGCCAGATTTTCTGCCTTTCACTCCACCTCTCTCTCTCTCTCTCTCTCTCTCTCTCTCACCGCTCAACTGAAACCCATCCTGCAGAGTCCTGAGATGCCTTTAGCGGAACGCCAAATCGATTTGCTTTCCCACTCACGTCACATGATGGCTCGCTGTACACTCAATCCTCAATTTGCGTACGCTGTTCTCAATTCTCCCGTTTGCTGTAAGTGCATGGATTAGCTTTAGCGTATCTGAGGCCACAAGTGTAAAAAAATAAAAAATAAAGGCGTTATTTTTAGCAGAGCTTTAAAAAAAAAAAAAAAAAAAAAAACATAGCACACTTCACTTTACAGTATGTCCCAAATCCAAACCCAGAAGTTAAAAATAGTTTTCTAACTATTTTTTAATGTTTTTAACATTAAAACATACTATTTTTTTCTATGATTTGAATTCTCAAGGGTGTTGCAAGGTCCAATTGCGTTAATGCTTACAGACATGCTAAATAGATTCAGCTCTTCAAGCTGAGTGCTATTGATGCTAGAAGCTCAGTTTTGGCCCCTGGCGCATGAATGGCATGCCGCAAAGCAGCCCAGCCAGCCGAAAGACGCAAGGTTGCTCCATATATAGGTGGCTATAAGGTTTCACTCACGTTCTAGTTTGAAGTCTTTGCCCTAGAGGACAAATTTTACCAGTTATATCGACATGACTTCATAGGGCAAATTTGATCCGATATTAAAGTAAGAAAAAGCCAAAGAAAAGGTTTTTCCCATAATTGATCTTATCATAGCACTTGTATATTAGTGTGAGGTTTATAAACTCGGTATCAGTCCATGTAGAAATTATACAAAAAAACGACAACAATTTTTTCAGCTGGTTGGATTTTAAAAAGCTGATACTCCACACATACACTCCTCCCATCCAAACAACTCACTCACCGCTATTGGCATGATTGCCTCGAGTTGGCAGCAGCTTCATGCGGTGTTATTCTACTTTCTCCAGGACGCGATATCGAGGAAAGTGCTCAGGGGTCTTGGCTGAAAAACAGAGACACTACCAAGCAGGAATTTATGGTTGACAAAAACGTTGTGGAAGATTAATTTGAAATTATTACAGTACATATGTTGAGCCACTGTTGGTTGTTTAGGAAAGTTAAAATTACTCTGATGAAATTATGTTGGACCAACAGTGACTACATGTCATTGGCATGAACTTTGAATGAATGAAACCAACATAATGTTGCCAATAAGCTTGGATAACAATATTAATTAAGAGCATTTTTGTTGTCCATCAATGGATAATGGTCATATTGCTGCTAGTAGCTCTTTTCTTTTTGAAACTACGCCAATACCCTGACTGGGACTCGAACGCAGTTTTGACAGCCAGAGTACTGGTCACCAGGGAGCCTGCTGGTGGCAGTAGGAAATGCATTTGGACATTACATGATGACCATACTACAATATCATAGTGTACTGTAGATACTTAATCACTTACTGATTTACCCAATTTTGTTCCATTCCAAATCAATAGTTCTTCTTTGCTTTTTGCTGTTGCTATCACTAGCACTGGTGTTGCTGCATTTGGCAGCTGTAGTGCACTTCACGGTATTTACAACACTCAAGGGATGCGCAAGTGCTTTGTGTACAAGAGAAATGAAATTCACGGGGTGTTTTTTCAGGAAGCCGTTGTGTTCATCCTGTTCGCCATATGAGATTTCTGACCTCTTTTATGAATTTTAACCATAATAGATGGATATAAATAAAAGGTTAATACTACTCTTATAAGGTTGTGTTGGGGTTCATTTAATGTTATCCCAATGTCATATTACTGTATATCGAAGTTATTCTAACTTTCAAAAACAATATTGAGCTGATGTTATGTTTCGGATGGACGACATCACAACTTAATTGCGTTAGAGTTTCTGCTGGGTAATGCAGGTGAGGACAAAAAGCAACTTAAAACCTGATGCATAGTTACACAATTCAGACATATTTTCATGTTACATTTAGAACAATACGCAGGAGCGTACGCAGGACCTTTGAAAACCATACTGGGTGTGAAATTGCAATCTTACAGCTTTCCAGGATTGACCCTGAGCTCAAGTTGCTGTCTGTGTAATGTTTCACATCTTGTGTTCACATCTGGGTTCTCTGGTTTCTTTTCATGTCTCCAAAACATGCTAGGAAAAAGGTTTTGAACATTCTCATGCATAATGCCCTATAATCCTTAAATGAAGTTCTTCAGTGTCTTATGATGTTTGATCATGAACCTTATTAGGATGGTAAAGTAATGAACAATACATAATTTTTCCATTGGAACTCATTTTTCAAGAGTACATTGTTTGAATCTTTCAATAGCAAACATAAGGTTGATTTAACACGGAGGAATATTCCTTTGAAGTATTACACTTTAAAGTGGAATGCTTATAATTAAATATATACTGTATAAAACATGATGCAGCTCTGGCCCCTTGAAGTATGACTCCACAAGACCTCTGGAGGTGTGCTGTAGTGTGAGGCACTGGGAGGTTAGCAGCAGAGCCTTCAGGTGCTGGACGTTGTGGGGTTCGTCTAGTGTCTTCCAAAAGTGTCCCATTGGACTGTGATCTGGGGAATTTATAGGCTGGATAAACAATTTTGAACTTTTACTGCTAGCCACATACAAAGCAGCCTGTGGTGCACTGGATGTTCTGATAACTTTCTAGGGTGGCCAGCATTGACATCATTGACCAATTTGATTGGCTTTTCTGTAAGAGCAGACCAGATGGCCTGACCTTTGGTCTTCACAGACATAAATGAGCCTTGTGAGACCATGATCGTGTCCCCAGTTTACTGGTATATAATTGATAATCAATTATTCAGCGGGAGGTCTGAAGCCTATCCCAGGGCACTCAATGGACTAGACATACAACTCATTACCTCTTTACCTCAGAGTATTGCACTGGGTCATGTTATTGTCATGTTGTCGCTCTTGTTTGCACACTTTATGTTGTCTTTTTGCTGCCTTTTGTATAATAATTAGACACTTCTTTTAATGTATTAGGTTAATTAGTTTTGTCTTAGCAGGTCAGCTAATTAGGAGTTTTAGTTAGCTAGTTAGTTTTGTTAATTTATGTTGTTAATTTATGTTGTATGTATGTAATGTAGCACCTTGGTCCAGGAGGGACATTGTTTCGTTTCACTGTATATTGACTATATATGGTTGGAATGACAATAAAAGCCTACTTGATTTTACTTGACCCAGACCCATCACGGTTGGACTTGAACCATCAACCCTGGCGGTACTAACTCCTATGACAATGTGCCGCTAACTGATAGTCAAAGGTATCTAATTCACCTGATAGTGTAGCAAAAGATAAAAAGAGACACCCTTCTATATAAAATTTTATTCTAGCTCTATATTAAAATGCAGCATGCTATCCAACTATGCAAACTGTTCAATTGTCCACACCATTGAATCTTATTTGGCGTATACCTGTAGCTGTCTGAACACATGATAAATTTGCTCATTTGCATGACCCAAAGCCATGTCGTCCGTGTCTTCGGGACTAAAGACGTACCACCCCAAATATCTCGTCCTGCCCCTGTTCGTGATCAGTGTGAAAACTAAGTTGATTCATTGACTGTAACAGGACCGCTGTCTGATTGTGGTGTGTTAAATTGCCTCGAGTGCTCTCTTCCTGTTGAGATGAATGATTGATAAGCTCTGGGTAACTCAGCTGAAGCTCTGAATAGAGGTGACCCACCTGACTCACTGATTCACAGCTCAGATTTCCCTCCACTAGAGACATGGTTATCAAGAGCAACCACTGTAGCCACGGCATCTAATGCTGCTCTGTCATCGCCTGCTTGCTGCAATAGAGCTTATCTTACTAGAGATGATTGTGTAAAAAAGAAAAAAAGAAAAAGAATAAATAAATCATTCAGTTTTTTAAATCAAATGCATACTGTAAAATACAAATGAGCAAACCTGTCAGCTGGAATGTATTAAGCAATATTAGTTAGTGTATTAACATAGAACACTTGACAGAGCGAGGTCAGTGATCACTCAGCAATCTGAAGTGATCCATTATTCAATGCACCATGTATAGATTCAGGTTCAGAATTGTACTTTTTTTTTTTTTTTTAGGGTTTATTTTTTAAACTCTGGTTAATACAATATATATATATATATATATATTATATATATATATATATATATATATATATATATATATATAATTTCAACTTACATTAACACTTGTTGTGGAAAATCTTTTTCCATTTGTTCAATAAAACTGATTCCCACACCCTTATCAGAGCTCAATCAAACCAACCCAGGTAGCTAGCATCTATTTATACATGCGAAGTGACTATAATGGTATTTTAAAACCCACTTAAAGTACCTTAAGCATCGATGTTGCTTAGCTGAGGGCAAACATTTACATCTCCCATAGACTGTGCATAGACAATACAGTAGGTAATTCTCAGAAATTTATATAGCGTGTGTGTGTTAAGCAAAGGGTAGTCACACCAGTAATCGACTTTGTTTCATTAATTCAGTAACAATTACTGTGATGTATAAACTTTAAGACTGTACAGCTCTACAGCTGTTATTTGAGTACAATTGAATTCTACAAGACAAGACAACAATCCAAAACTTGAGGAGAAATCAACAGGAAAAAAAAAAAAAAATCGTTTGAAAAGAGTTTTTGTCACGACGCTCTCAGTCTTCTGACTTGACTTGAAGGCAGCATATGACATCTGGCAGGAGAGAAATGTCAAGAAGAATGTGTGTGGGGGTTGTGATACGAGGCGGGCGAATATTACAACCGCGAGAATCCACTAGTTATCCAGACGATACAAAAGTGTTTAAGAAGCAGTTATACAGGCAAAATAGCACAGATTACCAGAGGACAGTTAGATCGGGTTAAAAAAATAGACATAAAACCTTTTGAAAAATAGGAACTTGTTTGAAGCCTAATACATACATAAAACCTATAACATGCTTTATAAGGCGGCATTGCGGCGTAGTGGTAGCATTATGGCCTCACTCCTCCAAGGTCTCACCTTGGGTTTGCATGTTCTTTCAATTTTATTCGTGTTTATGCACAATTTATGAAAGGAGTCTGCAGGTCAAGAGCTTGGTAGATCAACAGTCAGTACGTTTTCAACGTAGGAAAGACAATGGAATGAGTAAGCTTGTAAGGAAATGGCTGTTTATACAGTAACTGCGGTAACAAAAGTGATATTCAGAACTGACTTGATTTCCAGATAATTAATATAACCACACAGCAGATATATCATGAAAATCCGATGTGATGGAAAAATCAGTCACACACATGTATATTGGCTAAAAATGGACCCAGGCCTGACCATTCAAATCCTGTCTTTTCCTCTGCACTTTCCTAAAGGGTGTGTGTTCCATTTGTCCATGTTCCTGCTTTCCAGATAAAACAGTATGGATAATATAAATACATACAGCTGTGAACCATCACACTTTCTTTGAGTTTAAAATCTTTATGCATGTCCAACAAAAGTACGTCCTGTCCATATCTGACTTGAGACAGATCCCTTAAATATGTAAAAACAGACCAAGTGTTAGTATATGAGGGCACTGTTTATCTTCAAGAGGTTTGGAAACATGATGCTAGGCTCATACAAAGGATTCACACATGCCCAGATACTTATTTAAAGAAAAATGTCAAATAAAAATGTAGAAAGCATCAGTTATACATACAGTTACTAATTATGGAGCTAATAATAATATTAATAAATAGGTGTGCTTTTCTGATTAGCTTCCTGTAAGAGCGTTCACCTCTGAATGGTGCTAATGTCAGTTGGTGTAAGAGCAGTGTAAATGCACTGTAACAGTAGAGAACCTGTTTCTTTCTTTCACTCCTATGACTCCTATGATTAATTTGGTGTGACTGGATTGAGGAATATCTAATTCATTGCTTGTGGATGGGTGTTAGCAAAACGAGACTTCTGCAGCGATGCCCAAGGGGAGGGTTGGAGTGAGCTTGCATGCAAATCTCTTGTGTCAGCACTGAAGAAATTTGAACCCTCTGACCCACTGAAAATATTTTATTTTTGAAAGAAAGCCATCCAAGATTTTTTTTTTTTTTTTCCTAGGAGTTGTGCGTTATCTAGAGTGAAACGGTCAAGCCAATAACTGGATGTATTACTGATCCGAATCCTGATATATTTATAATTCATTTATTAACAACTATGTCTCTTGAGGTGCTTTTTAAATGACAGAAATATTTGATCAGGAACCACAGATAGAAGACTCCTGTGGCTTTGAGACAAAAGAAATTCTACATGGGGGAAAAAAAGCAAGAAATGCAGACAACCTCTTGTCCAGCTATAAAAGTATCAATAAGAAACAAAACAAAACCAGACCATTAGAGAAGCCTTTACGCAAAATATACAGTTATATATGACTTTTGTCACACATTGCTAGAGACAAACTACTTGCACTTTATTATTTTGTGGTGTCTTTATTTATTCTTTATTTACTCCAGTTTATTATTTGTATGAAAAAAAAAAATACAGGACAAATTATACATATACAAAGTTTCTTTTATAACATTCATTCATAAAAGAATGAACAAAAACATTGTTTTTTTTTTGTTTTACAGATTTCTGCAAGACCTCCAAGTAATATTTGTGCTTTAGTTCTTTCTCAGTACAAGAACATACATTATAACTGAATATAGTGGAATGCAACACAATTTAATTTAATTGAACTTATTCTTGCATCAAAATATTTCTCGTGTGTTTGGAGGTCATCCTGTGGACGCAAACATCCCCCCAATGTTAAATTTAAATCCAACTGGACACAAATGAACACTTTAGCCATATACATTTACCACTATGACAATGAATTTCAAACAGTACGAGTTTATTCACCATGGTATCTCCAGTGGCGACCGCCTGTGTGGCAGCTCGGTGATTAATCAGGTTTATTCAGTCTTTAACCACTGAGCTTTGAACGACACTGAAATGCTCACCTGTATATTAATAATGCATTACAGCCGCCCTATCTGTCAGATCCAGTCAGTCGTTTCCATGGTGTGTAACAGTGCACAGTCACGGTGGGATCCGGGATACGCTGAAGATTCTGCAAGATTGTGACTGGTGAGGTTTTATTTTTATTATTATTATTATTATTATTATTATTATTATATATTTTTTAAATCATTTTTGTTGCTCATTTCTGTTCTTTTTATGTTCAGATGTTTTTGGAGCTTTTGGAGCTTTAATTCATTGCAGTGCAAACAAATGTCTATGCATTAAAACAGACTGTAAAGCTTAATGTTATATTCTAATCTAGAGAAAACACAAGGGAAAGAGGTTTATATTCAGCGGAGACTTTAGTAACCTCATTATTTCCTGATGACCTGGATATTATCAATTGGGACATTCCCTAACTTCAACAGTTACTGAAATGGAGTTATTCAAATTTCCAGTGAATGGAAAGGCCAAAAATTCTGAAATCAATTTTCAAAGCAAAAGTAGAAACTGTAGACTTTAATTAAATATATGCTGCTTTTTCTCTTTCATTTCTTATGAAAACTAGATTTGGCTTTGCCTGACAAACATGGAGCTGATTGGTTCAACACAACTGGCCACATACACACGGCCCAAGACCAGCAACTTCCTGCCAGCCATCTCCACAACAGCGTCCAGCTACAGAAGCCTCCAGCCGACCCTTACCACCAACCAGAACTCCAACTGGAGGACTAACATGTACTTCAGGACTGGTAGCGCTATTCCCTCCATCCTTCCTGTATCTCAAAGAGAAAACCTGGACCTTGTTCGGGCCAAGACTATGTTCTACCCATCCAACAGAACGGCACTAATGACACGCTATACACCAGATGACTGGTACAAATCCAACCAGAGCAATTACCGAGATTCAGAATCCTCCAGGAAGAGTTCGGAGAGGCTGAGAAAGGACACAATCCGGTTGATCCAGGACAGGGATCAGCTCACACGCAAGACTCAAGAGAGCACCAGCAGGAACCTGGGAGAAAGGCTAAACGATATTAGCTTTTGGAGGTCTGAGCTGGGCCATGAAATTGACAACATGGTGACAGAGATAACGGCACTGACAGAGGTGAAAAGACGACTGGAGAGAGCCCTTAGCGAGACAGAGGGCCCACTACAGGTGCAGTCTTTTGTTTTTCAGTAATAATCTGCTCAGGGTTGGTCATATGTTGGTCCAATCCATTATAAATAAGGAGTCTAAAATAGCCCTTTTTGGGGGAACAATTTTGAACCCATTTGGGAGCAGTACTGGGAATCATATTCAGACACCTCTGAGGATGGAACTAAGGGTGTAAAAATAAAGCAAAGCAAAAATATATAGGAAACACGCTAGCAAACCACCATAAGGCAACAAACGTGTATATAAGTCCTTATATATTCATGACACATGTAAACCTTCAATGGGGCCTTTCAGGCCTATGCTACTGTATGTCAGGGTTATTATTATGAGGTTCAAATCTTTGTGCAAAGCAATGTATGGGATACAGTTAATATTTTTTTTACGGAAAAAAAGTATTGTAGATATTCATTAACTGATAACTCATAGATATTCATTAACATAACGAGTTTATGAGCTTGCAAAGAGGAGTTACCAGGAAGCTGTTGCTAGGTAAACATGAAACTATAAGGGCATTAATTAGGCTCATCCTGTCACAGTGATCTGGGTAAAGATTAGCAAGACTGGGTTAGTGTTGAGGGATCAGGTTACTTTCTTACAGAACAGACAGTGTGTACAGAACAGACAGTACAAACAGTAAAATGGAGTATTCTAATATCGATGTCACCATGAGGTCTTTAGACATTAACAATTGAATGCTTATCTTCACAGAGACAACTTGAAAAAGGAAGTGTGATAAATAGCTACATCTTAAAAAGCCTGTAGCCTAATTGACCTACATTCCGAATGTCAATGGGACACTTTACAGGCTATTATTATTGCTGCTTGGGTCACTTAATGCCAAAGCAAATTATAATGCAAGACATTCTTTTGTGTACCATCTTGTACATTGGGTGTCAATTAGTATTTTTATGCAATCTGTCCCCAGTTCCTCTTATGCTACTAAATGTGTGCCAGTCATCCATAAGATTGATTTGGCCTGTCTTTTATTGTGTCGGCCAAAACAGCCCTTACCGTTGAGGCATGGACTCCACAAGACCTCTAAAGTTGTGCTGTGGAAACTGGCACAAAGGCATTTACAGCAAATCTTTTAATTCCTATAAGTTGTGAAGTGGGGCCTCCAGAACATCCCACAGATCCTAAATGGAATTAAGAGCTAGGGAATTAGATCACACTGAACAAATTTTGCAATTTTTGTAGTATGGGCATGAGAACTTCGATGGTTTGCAGCGACACATCAGCTATACAGTACCATCAGCAATTCTGTAGGATCGGACCAGATGGACTTGCCCTGGCCTCACACAAGTTATCCTTTTATACACTTAGGTAGGTATTAACCTCTGCATTGGGGAAACACCCCACAAGACCTGCTTCTTTGGAGTTACTCTGACCCACTCATCTGGCCATCACAGTCCCTCGTCATAGTTTAATTAAACCCTTACGCTTTCCCATTTTTTCTGCTTCCAACTTCCAGCACTGACTAATCACTTCACTGCTTAAACTGTCCCACCCCTGGACAAACGCCACTGAGTCAAAATACACTCTATGCGTCCATACTGTAAGTGTATTCTATTTCACATGGTTTCATGCTTTCAGCTCTGCTCATAAGCTTTGCCTTGTATGGAGTCTTGTGGGCATCATTTATTGAAAAGAAGAAGTAACATGCATACTTAGCATTTTATAACATACTTAACTTGTATAAATATGCAGTCACAAACAATCTGATTTATACTGGTAATTGTATCTAATATTTTGTTTATTGTAGTCTAATTGTACATATTTTGTTCTATTTTTACCATTTATTTAATAGTGATGCCAGCTTAATGAATCAATGGATGGGCTGTAGGTGCATTTCCTAATGTTTGTAAGCAAACATTACCAACATTTCTGGGTTGTATTAAATTACCCATTTGGTTTGTAAAGCAAAACATTTGATCTCTAGTCCATAGTCAAATACACACACACACACACACACACAAAACACACAATATTACAAAAAGTATTCACTCCCACATTTAATTCAGGTGTTTCAATCACTTCTATGCTTAGAAAAGTATATATTGCAACAACTCCTAACCAAAAAAACACACAAGCTACTCCTTTATAATAAATGTTGAGAATCTATTATGGGGAGGTGTCGGCTCAGGTAGCTGAAGCTCTGGGTTGATGGTCAAAAGGGTCATGGGTTCAAACCCACATGACATTCACAAGGGGAAGTGATGATGAACCAATGACGTAAAGAAAGGTTAAGAGTGGACAGCAAAAGATTGGGATGCCTGGGAAGCTGACCATTTGAACAGTGGCCTACCTTCGCTCGATGCATATGGCCTTAAAAAAATCTACTATAGATTGATGATCCGTTTTTTTTATTTATTATTCATTTAATTCAGGTGTCCCAGGAATGTTTGTTTCATCGAGAGAAGAGGATGTCCATCGATCTGGTACATGATGATGTTGAAAAAGACTTGATCAAGGTATGGTACTCTCAATAAATTGGATTGATTAGTCTTTCTGCGATATGTTTCGTTACAAAGAGGTTTTTTCGGATTTTAGGGTAAATTGCGTTGCTTTGGCAGTAATTATTATATTCTCTTGCTCAGGAAGTGGAGGTGATAAAATCATGTCAGGAGAGAATGAGGAGGAACTTGGACAAAGCCATCGCACAGCTGGCGTGAGTACATTTTTCAGATTTTTTTTTCTATTTGCTCTAAAACACTATAATAGTGTGTGTGTGTGTGTGTGTGTGTGTGTGTGTGTGTGTGTGTGTGTGTGTGCGCGCACCTGTACATGCTTCAAGATCAAATCGATCAGCACAGCATGAACTGGAAAAAGATTTAAACGATAAGGTCTCAGCTCAGCGTATAGACGACAGGTGTCATCAGCTGTGCAACGCCTCGGATGGAATCAGCTACTACAGAGGCATTGAGCGTCTCGATCCCTCGTGAGTATCCCGAAATGTTTGCATGTTTGCTGGAGGCAATACAACACAGAAACATTACTCAATTATCAAAATTAGGATAATCCAAGCAGGTGCAAGAACAGTTAGTTCAGTGGTGAATGTTTAAAGAAATGTATAGGAGTGTAAAAACAATGAATACACAGTAAAGTGATGCTTGTAATGTAATTTGAATTGAGGAGCTACTTTAAAATTAAATGATTAGTGTAATTAGAAATTGCAGTAGTGCAGTAGAAAATGCAGTTTTTTTTTTTCTTCAGCAACTGATCTTATAGTAAGGTGGCATGGTGGTGTAGTGGTTAACACTGTCACCTTGTACCTCCAGGGTCCGGGTTCGATTCCCGTCACTGTGTGCATGGAGTTTGCATGTTCTCCCCATGCTTGGTGGGTTTCATTCGGGTACTCAGGGTTCCTCCGACATGTAGATTAGGTTAATTGGCATTCCCAAATTGGCCGTAGTGTGTGTATGTGTGTGTGCCCTGCAACAGATTGCCACCTTGTCCAGGGTGTACTACTCCTTGTGCCCTAAGACTCCTGGGATAGGCTTCAGGCCCCCGTGACCCCGAATACAGGATTAAGCGCTATAGGTGATGAGTGAGTGAGTGACTGAGTGATCTTATAGTACCATAGAAGCACTCTAATGCAGGCAATATCTTTGCACAATAGTTTAATTAGTCACAAACAAAAATCAACCCCTTAATTTTAACCAAAAAAACGTTAATTTTAGATGGCAGAAAGGTTTCCATTGTACATCCAAACACTGTTATGAAAAAAGAGAGGTTAGAAACTGTGTTAAACAGTCGTAAATATTTTCCTATGACGTCGCTATGATCACTTGTGTAATGGAGAAAAAAAAAACACACAGGAGACATAATCTATATCCTATTTGGGTTTAGATGTCAACAAGTTGACAACCCTGTTATTTACAGAGTCGTATTTACAGAGACTGCTTTGTTGTTTACTTTGCTGCATTTCATTAGTTTTGCACTTTGCTTAATGACAAAGCTGAATCTAATCTAATCTAATCTCATTTAATGAGAACATGTCTTTTATGCTGCGGGACTAAGTTACAATTGATGAATTATTATTATTTTTATACGAGTGCAGTCTGAGCTTGCCTGACACGTGGTCGAAGTTCACCGATGACAACATCCTGCACTCCCAGAGTCAGCGTGCGGCGTCACACAAGCTCCGTGACGAGATCGAGGTGCTGCTGAGCGTCACCTCCAGCGAGATGTGGAACCAGTTCAACAGCGTTAACGTAGCCTTCACTAACCGCATCTCTGAAATGGCTGATACCAAGAACAGCTTGCAGGCTCACTTGGCCAAGGTGAGGACCACGACACGTCTCTCACGTCTCAGCCTTGCGTAAACACGTGCTAAACATGATAAAAGCCCCGAAAGCTTGGAATGCAACCGCAGCCTTTTGTTGTGAAATGTGGTCTTTTTTGAAATCGGTCATGTTTGCGTGCTATTCCTTTGAAGGATCCAAACAACAGAACAGAGCCATGGTTAAAACTCCTGTATGATTTGTGAGGTTGTTATTTGCTTTCAGAAGCAAATCTTTAATCATACGGGATCGGTTTAAATGACGATAATAGAAACCAGACACAGTGTTGTGATATTTCATGTGCAGCTGTTTTAAGTGGTGTTAACACAGCTGTAACAGGGGTATTCCATCCATATCTTATCTCGCCTTTATGATGATTTACAGACCAGAACCATGCATGTATTCATCTTTGCAGGTTTCTCAATTCTCTAAATTCCACAATAACCACATTTCATAACTGTATCAGTGCGTACCAGCCAAAATCATATTAAACAGACCGAGATGTTTCAAATGGGCCAAATTGTATTTTAGGCTAAATAGAAAAGCTAGTGTGTCTGGACTGATTGCACCATGTGCGTGTGATAAGCTCATTGACCTGAAAAGCACTAAACACTGTCCACCATTGTGCAGCAGGGTGACTGAAGGTCACAGTGAATCTATAGACAGTGCTTATCGGAGGCTCAAGGTAACTAATAAAATGCCATCACCTACAGGGGTTCAGTTTAAACGGTGGACTACAATGGATGTTAAACCTAGAGTACCTAAAGTAAGGTAGATCCCATACGTGAAAATATGCTCTTTCTAAGATTTCCTGTAAAGATTTATCTATTTTTGGTTAAACCAGTCCTTTAAATATTCTGATATAAAAAGATAGCGCTTTTAGATCCCGTAAATGCAGATATGTTTAAAAAAATATTCTTTTTAACTCCTTGTTTTCAAATATATTCTTATCCTCCTTAACCATTTTTTCTTCCAAGAAATCTTTTTTTTTTTTTTTTTAAATACTAACATGAGAAAGTCAGAGGATTGCTCAGTCCAATGCAAACTCCTTTAATTCCTCTGGTAAATATATACAGAGAGAACATAAGAAACAGTTGCCTTGCTTGGGTTCAAACCTTGATTGTCAGCCACCATGTCAATTTTTCAGGGCATGGATGGATCACTACCTCAGAGAGATGAAATTCATACAACAGCGCCATGGATAGACTAAAGATGACCCCCAGTTCCCCACATCCTGTACTAGTGTAGTCAACTCTGATTTTAATCCATCTTTTTCCCCACACACATATAAAACTGTCAAATATATCTGTAGTTCTAGTCTTGTCCACTTTCTCAGTTCTCTAAATACTATTTTTAACCTTAAAATCTCTTCACATTTATAAAATACAACCCTGAGGTCACTTGCGGTGATACTGTCTTTGTAGATGGCGTGAATATTAAGAACAGCAGGATTGTAAACTAGCAAGTCTGGGTCTTATCTTTAATCTTTTCACATCTCCTCTCTTCATTAGACCCTTCAGGAGATTTACCAGACCGAGATGCTCATTGACACCTTGAGAAAGGCGATACGTGACAAAGAGAACCCTCTTAAACTGGCTCAGACCCGTCTGGAGGAGAGAACCCGTAGACCCAATGTGGAACTCTGCAGAGACAACCCACATCACAGGTGCAACCCTGAAGAATCTGTAAAAGTCAAGGATATACAAGGAGAAACAAGACAGACACAATGTGCTTCATAATATATACACACTTTGACACTTTTAGGCAATTCTTACTAAAAAGCTGAAAAGCTTTAGCTGCCATTTCCAAAAAAAAAAAAAAAAAAAAAGAAAAAGAACTGTCCTTACCAAAATAAATAAATAAAAATTACCTGTTTCTTCTTCCAGTAAAATTAAGGACTTTAATGTAGCCTTCCTGGTATTTTAAGACAATAAGCAATAATTTAAGATAATACTTCTTTTACTACAGTGGGAAATCTATAGAACATTTTAAAATAGATTTTCAATACATTTAAAACAACTACACAAACATAAATTCTTAGTCAACTTCAATAAGTTCATTTTAACAAATGGCATTTTAAGGACACAACTATTCTACCATTCCACCTTTCCCATCTATACAATATATAACAGTACAGTAGATCTCAAAGAAAGACAACGGTGCATTAACATTACAGACATGGCCACTTCTGGAAGAAAAAAGCAAGAAGAAAAATAAATAAATAAATAAATAAATAAATGACAAGAACTTCAAAGAATCTTGTATATTCTCTTGAAACTTCTTCTAATACAGGGCCTGAAACTTTCATTAGCTTTCTTCTTTGTGCATATGGGAAACCAGATAACCATCGAAGCAGTTTAGATATATGGCCTGATGTATCGTTATTAATGCACACTGACTTAGGTATACATGATTATATAGTATACTGACTTAGGTATACATGGTACACACAAAATAAATCACATCTATTTGGTTTGTGATTTAATCCTTACCTAAAAATAGATGATGATGATGATGATGATGATGATGATGATGATTCATAGCTCAGTGTCTGGGCTGCCTAGCAACCAATATACATACACTACTGCTCAAACGTTCGGGATTTCATTGTTTTCCAAGGAAAAACACATTTTCATGCAGTTCACAAACAATCAAAGTTATCCTTACTTTTATTTAATTACAGTTAACCTTACTAAAGCTTACTTTTTTGGAGAGGAGTCTCCGGATCTGAACCCTATTGAGCTGTTGTGGGAGCAGCTTGACTGTATGGTACAGAGAAAGACTCCTTCAAGCCAATTCATCTTGTGGGAGATGCACCAGGAAGCCTAGAATGCCTATGGTCTGCTAGGCTTTAATTGCTAAAGGCAAAGTTTGAAGAACACATTCTTCATTTCCATCAAAATCATTATTTTTAATCTTTTGCTATATTTTCTATTCAGACTAATTTCGTGTGTGTTTTCTTAGAAAACAATCAAATTTCTGGGGCCTCCGAGTGGCGCAGTGGTTAAAGCGCTCGCCCTATCATCTGGAGATCGCTAGTTCGAATCCCGGGTGGTGCTGTAACCTCTCGCAGCCGGAGGTCTAGAGAGAGCTGATTGGCCGAGCTCTCTCAGAGGGGAGGGATGAGAGGTACATAGTGCTCCCACATTAATCACGGCTCTACAGCCAGTCAGGGGCGTCTGTGAGCTCGCGCAGCGGAGGGAGCGGATAGCGCTGTCCTCCGAGTGTGTTACGCCGCCCCCAACGGTGCGCGAGCGAGCAGTTCGAAAAGATGCGGTCGGCTGGCGTCACGTGGTTCGGAGGAAACACGTGATAGCCTCCCGGCTGAGTGGTAATAGTAGCGTTAATGTGGCGGGGAGGAATTGGACACGACTAAATTAGGGAGAAAATCAGGGAGAAAAAAAACAAAACAATAAAATTAAAAGTAATCCCAAAAGTGATCCCAAACCTTTGATGTCAAATGTTTGAAACCCCCAATCAAATTAAAACAGTAAATATGTAAAAAGTCATTTTGCCCTACTGTACCTAGAAAATTATTTCCCAGGATGCTTTGAATGATTTTCTTTGTCTCCCCAACGTCTTGTTTCACATGGCGTCCCAAGAAGTCCCAATAAAATATTTATTTAGTTTGGTGCTAAATTCTAGTTGGCATTTCATAAATTTATTGGCAATATTACTGCAAAATTCTAACTACAGAATAACAACCACACAAAATACCAGGCTGCACTGACTCTTCTAAAATCAAGCAAAGTTTATTAAGAAAGCTTTGAGGTAAAATCTTCTCATTGTAAAGAGTAAGCTTTACTGTGGTCAAGCATCATATTTACAGCATATATTCATGTCTTTGCTTACACTAGACTTTCTTTTTCCCGTTATCTCTCTCTCTCTCAGGTTGGTGAGTGAAGTAAGGGAGATTGAGGGCACAATTCATACTCTCAGGGAGAGACTAAGGGAGGCTGAAAACACTTTGCAGAACCTAGTGAAAACCAAAGTGACTTTGGAGCATGACCTCTCCATCAAAGCCAACTCACTGTTTCTGGATCAGGAAAAATGCATGAGCATGAGGAAGAGTTTCCCCAGCACTCCACGCCTGGTGGGATACACTTAGAATTCTGTCTTTCATGATAATACCACTTGTGTGGTATTCGATAAGTATTGAAATGATACATTTACATGTTTGCTAATGGCTAATGAAAGGAAAAGAGTGTAATGAACAACACTTAATTATAATTGCACTTGTTTTCTAACTTCAATATAATACATTTGTTTTGATTTTTTAAAAATCTTTTCACGTACAGTATAGAAGATCCAAATAGAGTATTTTGATAGAGTTAAATTAAACAATTAAACATTCTGCAGTAGCTTGCTCGTCAGAGACATTCTGATCATTCTGATTCACACACATTCACATTTTACGCAAACTTCCATTATTTTTATGATTGTGTAAAGCAGCTTTGCAACAATGACAATTGTTAAAAGCGCTATATTAATAAATTGAATTGAATACAGTAACCAGTGAATTTATCTATTATTTATTTCTTACCATAAATTGGCCCTAAAAGAGAACCTTGAGTGGTTACAAATTGGTAAGAATCAGAATCACAGGTTTTAACACTTTCACCGACCATGTTCAGAACCAACTGACTGGGGTGTGAGATTGTCTCATGACACTTTGATGTTAGCCTTGTTAATGCACAACAAAATGTGTGTCTGGGGCTAATCATCACTTGTAGGTCTAATTCTGAAAAATTCGGAATGTAGCTAAATAACTGGGATTCTCAAACTGCTCTTTAAAGCCTACTTAATGCTAATCTTGGAATGGTGTCTCTTGCTAGTTTATTAGCAACACTTACTTGAAGAAAGTTATATTCGTCATACACACTTTTCAATCTTCATGGTTTTTTATTAAAATCTGTTTGAACCTAATCAGTGTCAATTTCCTCATGGACTAAAATCAGAGAACAGTCTAATACAGTCTAATACATCTCAAAGCACCATCAGAGAAACAGATGTTTTAGCTGACATGTGTTTAGGGAAGACAGTGCAACCTAAAACACATGCTAGTTTTCAAACACTCAGTTGTGACTTTACACATAATGCTGCCAGTTCTTTTCAATGAAAACTAGCTAAGGTGTTGTCAAAATGTTACCAGATGACATCATTGATCGTTTGCACATGAAAGGGCGTTGCATGAAGAAGGATGACACTTAGAATACTTACAATAGAGTTATACAATAGAGACAATTAGAATAAATGTTTTGTTGTATTTTGAAGAAAAAAAATTAAAATCAGGATACATTTATGACCAAATTTTATGCTTCATTTAAGTTTGCAGTTTGCATACAAATCGAGGCAATGGTAGTGAACAATCAAGAAAGACATGGAATAAACCACATTTAGTTCTTACAAATATTGGCTAATACTTAAAAATATATATTTTTTTATTATTTTAAATGATAAAGAAATTTGTTTGAGTGGAACAAATGATGTGATCAGATGTGTTCAAAAAAAAAAAAACAATGACAGATGGTAATTAGTTCTTGGGAGCAATAGGAATCAGTTATTAGGCACATGGAACAATGGTGATTGGTGTTCATTGGGAACAGGATGTTAATTGGTATTAGGATGCAACAGTTTGAATCTTCAGCCTTATTTAATAATAATAACGACACTTATAGTTGTTACTTAAATTCATTTAATTAAATAACCTTGAAGTGCCACATTATTCTTTTAACTTTGAGAATAATCAAAACGTTCCAAATTAAAAGGGGTGTTCACGTCAACATGGGAGCTTTGATTGATTGTTCAGAATAACAAAATACATTTATTAGTGTAAAAACTCCCTTTATTTCTCGATATAATCCGCTGCTACACTAAGACGCTTATCCCAGAATTTCACTAGTGCTTGGATGTCATCAAGGTAGAACGTTTTCTCGGTATAGAGCCATGATCGGATTGCCTGCTTGACATCTGAAATGCTGGCCCTGACCTAAATGCTCATGGGAACGACTGCAGTGGACTCAACCGTGATCATTGTTCTTGGACGTACAGTTCTCTTTAAAATGTTTGCACCCTTCAAATGTTTTACTGTGCATGATGTCAATCATTTTACACCTCCATCCCAAGTCCCAAATCACAAGTCTGACTTGTTTGACTTATATTTATTCTATTACTCCTCTGATGGTCTGGTGTAACATCCAAGGCATGATTCTGACTAATGATCGACCAGTGTTCCCAGGATAAACTCCACATCCAATATGACCCTGACTAGGATAAAGCACTTCCAGACCAAACTGCCCCGATGTTTCAGCAGGCCTTACTTGCTTGTCGTATATGTCATTCCTGCTGATGTTCTGCGGGCTGATCTGTGGTTTAAGTAGCTATGAGCTTAACCTGACAAACCCATTTTCACCTTAGATGACACTGCGTACTGTTATATTCAGTGCAGACATAAACGTAATGCTCATAGGTTGACATAAAAGTAAATGATGACGCTGGCTACTGGCACTTCAGAGAGGATTGCCTGTGACACGCCTAGGACGGAAGTACCCGTGCAAACACACACACCCACTGAATTTCTGTTTGATATATAGATTTGGTATAATAAAGTATCTTAATAAAGTAATAATACTGCATTCAAAAAGTCCCTCTATGGTCCATGTACAGTATGTAGGTTATAAGAAACTGTTTGTTCAATGAAACCTCTTATTAATCTCACTCATGAATTCATTAATTAAATCTTATCTCATCTCTTTAAATCGTGATGTGGTCCTCCACTAGATAAACACGATCTTCGAGGGTTAAAGAAGGTGGTTTACACAAAAATTCAGTACATGGCCGACATTTAAGCAAAGAACTCCTTGGATACGTACAACAGACCTTTAACGCCGAACAAGAGCGCTTCAATGCACTACTACTACTCCTCTATGTGGCCGCTGGGGTGAGACTTTCTGAATGTACCGTATAAAAGATGATAGATTCTTTGTAGCATTAGTACGGTGGCCGAGAAGTGCAAAACAACTTAACAAAATGAAAACAAAATAACAAATTAAAAACCACAATAACAAAACCCCAAACAAAATAAAACATTCAAAAACAAAATAACAAAACCCAAATCAAAATAACAAAATAACAAAACCCAAATCAAAATAACAAATTCAAAAACAAAATAACAAAACCCAAAACAAAATAACAAATTAAAAAACAAAATAACAAAACCCAAAACAAAATAACAAAACCCAAAATTAATTTGTTATTTTGTTTGCGGTTTTGCTATTTTGTTTTTGAATGTTTTATTTTGTTTGGGGTTTTGTTATTGTGGTTTTGAATTTGTTATTTTGCTTTCGGGTTTGTTAATTTGGTTTTGAATTTGCTATTTAGTTTTCGGTTTTGTTAATTTGGTTCGCACGTCTCGGCCGTTCAGAAACGAACCGGAAAAGGTAGGTATAGTTTGCAGATTAAATTCTTACCGCTGATTGGACGAGACATCTGTCACTCAAGATATACAGGAAGTACTGTAGCGGCGGTAGATTCGTGTGTGTATGAATGTGCAAACATGTCCTGTCCTTATTGTGGTTTCAAATATGGCGAAATCTGCCAAATCTTACGGCGAAATCTTTGCAGTTCTTGTGGATTTTTTTTCTTTTAAAAGAGACACAGCAGTTCGCAAACTAATCTTTATACCGTGATATGTCATCAGCATATCCAAAATCTCGGCATACGAATGTCCGTCCTCAAAGTAACGTTGAATAAATTCCATTTCCTTGCTCTCTAATGAAAAATTTTATTATTTTCTTAGTTTTGCACAACGAATTTTTTTTTTTTATGAAGCAGAACACACAAGAAACAAAGTTAGAGACACAATTTCCTACTTCCTGTTTATCTTGAGGGACAGGTGTCTCGTCCAATCAGCAGTAAGAATTTAATTTGCAAACTATACCTACCTTTTCCGGTTCGTATCTGACTGGCCGAGAAGTGCAACAAAACCCAAAACAAAATAACAAATTCAAAACCAAATTAACGATTAGTTTCGGGTTTTGTTATTTTGTTTTCGGGTTTGTTAATTTGGTTTTGAATTTGTTATTTTGTCTTTGAATGTTATTTTGTACATTAGGGTCATAGTAAAAAACATTTATATTGTTAAACTCAGGCAAAACAAAAAGCAGAAGGCAATTTTAAACTGAATTAAATAAACTAAATTACATTTTAATTTTAATTAAAATTAGTCAATGTATAAATAAACGTACACAAGAATAGAAAGTTCAATCTCACAACAAGATTTAAATTTTATTGTATTTTGCACGGCTAACTGATGTCCTTATAAAATATAAATGGAGCACCAAACTTGTGATTTTTACTTTTAGGATAACATTTGTATATTTGTATACATTTACAATTTTAAATATTGGAAACTAGTGAAAATCATAAAAGAGAAACTAGCATTCCATGTTTTGATGACGTTAGCACGATGCAGTCCTGAGGGGGGGGGGAATAAAACGTGACTTGTTTTTATTAAGTTTACTTCACAAGAAAGTGAATGTCCCTCGCAGTAGAGATACAGAGAAGAAGTCAAGTGATTTATTCAATACTACAAGTGATAATGAACTTCTAACGAAGAAGATGGGTCTTTGTTCATTTTTCCTGACCACAGTCTGCCTCCTTCTCTCTGCTATCTCTCCAACCCACAGCAGCACATTCCAGACTTGCACTGCCTCTGCTCTCTTGTCACATGGTCTGCGCAACGAGGCCTCTCACCACTTCATGATTAGACGTGTTGAAAGATACATAGTAAGACCTCGGTCCTGTCGCCGAGTCAACATGGCCGATGTGTTTTACTGTACGTGGGGATGTGCATGTGTTTTGCTGTCCCCTGAAAAAAAAAAAAAAACATAATGAAGTGAACACAAATAGTCGGCCTTCTCCCTCTGCTCTCAACTTTGGTCGCCTCTGGAATCCTCGCTGCAGTCTTCACATATCCACAGTTTATTTTTAATCAGAGTTTCATCTTGTTATAACATACTGTAGGGAGAAATTTTGAATCAGATATATAAATGGGGTTATGTGTGCATCTTATAAATGAGAAAAAATAAATAAATAAAAGAATATCCAAAACTCTAATTCTGGTGCTAATTTGTTGAGTGGTATCATGTGGCCCACGGACATTATAATATGCAAACATTACTAATGCACTTGGATGTGGAGAGTGAAAACAATCTGAAACATAGATGATAATTAGTTTTTATCATTAGCTTCAAAAAGCAACAACAACAGAACAACAGTTTCATTGTCCCCTCACCATTTCCCAGCAACATTCAGTTTCATTATTGAGAAATCCGAATTGGAGACAGAAAATGTTGAATCTGAGAACAATTGGTGACAATTGGTCACATGAGGTTTGACTTAGTTACAGTACTTAGCAGTCTATAATATGACAAAGCACATTAATGGTGGGCTTAATATCAAAAGTGTTGACCGAATAGCAGACATTAATGAAGTCAGCAAAAAAAAAAAATATATATATATATATATATATATATATATATTAAATTATCCATCCATCGATCCTGATTATTCTGTACAGAGTTGCAGGGAGTCTGAAGCCTATCCCACACTGTGAGCAATTTGGGAAAACCAATAACCAGATTACTTGAGGAAACCCACCAAGCACATGGAGAACATGCAAACTCCACACACCCAGACCCTGGAATACAAGGTGATAGTGCTAACCACTAAGCCACCGTGCTCCCTGCAGTTAGCAATGTGCTCGAAACTTTCCCCACTAGGCTTGCGATTTTTCATATGAAAATATTCCTGTGTTTAGAATACACAGAAGGATTAACTTTCAGAAAAACAAAATGCATGTCTTTTTTTCTTTCACTCTTAAAAATCTATTATATTTAACAGTCTGGAGGGGAAATAGCTCAGTTCAGCTCATGGTCAAAGTCGCCACCTCTGCTGAGTCACTGGTTTCCTCCAGAAGTGTGACCATCTTAACCTTAAACTTAAATATAACTGGAAACTAAACACTTGACGGATGAAATAATCATGGAATCATTTACATGACTTCATTGAAATGTGAGGGTGTGTCTAACAAAAACAACTAAGTTATTTAATGACCTCAAATGACTCACAGAACATTTGACTGTTTTAATGCTTTTATATTTGGGCACAAAAAGAAACACAAAAACTCCTGGGCAGGATCCGTTTCTAATATCCATGCAATACATGTGACTAAGGCTGAGTAATATAGTGGTAATTTTATCTTAACAAAAAAAAAAAATGCTGTGTATGTTTCGTTTCCTTTGTGACATATTTAACATAAGGCCTAACCGGTATGACATTTCTGCTTTATATCAGCACTTTGTCATCCCCAACTACAATCTAGAAGCTGACAACATCCTGAGCCCATGAGTAGGCTAACCCTAACAATGCACAGGTGTAAGCTGTTCCCCGTTAAACAGTCATTAACCATCAACCACGTGGAAAGCTACCACTCACAAAGGCTATGTGAAAGGATGTCAGTACACCACAGACAATGTACCACCCAACCTTAATGATGGTTTAAATTTCAGTTCCCCTTGTTGGTTTTTCTTGGCACGCTTCTTCTTCCCCATCCCCAAACGTACCACTATAGCTTTCATTATGCATGAAATTTAAAATTCTTTCTTCTATAAGTAGAGTCTGTCCGTGAAGTACTTTATGTTGTCCATGATGATAATCATAGCCAGTTAGCAAAGTTATAATATATGATTTCAATTTAAACAAAACTAGATAATTAGGTTGCTAGCATGAAACATTTAGCAAAAAATATCTCCTCCAAGTGGACGTAGTTCCTCAAACCTGATTTCTCATTACAAGGGCGGAGTCTTTGTATGGTAAAACTGGGAACTCTCACTTCTAAGGCAACAGCTGTGTCAACGGTCACGCTAACCATTTTTGGATTATGAACTGATATTGAACATAATACACTAAACTATTCAGTCTTAAACTTGGGACTCTGAAGGATTTCCAAGGGGATTTCTTTCAGAAATGGATTTCATAAGCCACGATTAGCAAAGCTCAACATTATTATAGTACATTTATTTGAAAAGTGCATGCTTCAGATATTCTCTTACACATTTAAATAACCTTTATTGGGTTTTTTTCCCTGGTTTTAACCATTATTGTATATATTCTACTGTTCAAGGGGCTCATAAGAAAAGAAAAAGTCCCTATATAATACTGTACATAAAATTTTTTTTGTAAAAATGACAGAACAACTCATCCAGCCCTTGAAAGTACAAAGACTTGGCATTATTGCCACAAGACAGCTGTAGTTTATAAAACAGGAAGTCTGAGGCAGCACTGATAAGAAGCTCCAACGGCAATACGTCCATCATCCTAACTTCACATAAACATAATTTCAGCATATTCAAAACAGCAGGATTTCCCCCCTTGTCCATCCTGCAATTTCCATCCTACTGGACATGAATTCATTGTACTAGTCACATGATGCTGTGCATCACTGAGTGGGGTATACTTAAATAATACTGCTTCCACGGCAAAACAATAAGTAAAAAAATAAAAGGCAACATGTGATGCCTCATGTCTCACTACAACCACAAAGAGCGGAACCGTCTATGAGTTCTCAGAGATTCATGTGATTTTGGTTACTGTTCTTCAAAAAAAAGAAAAGAAATTTAAGTCAGAGAGCATTTTTCTTTCTGCTGAATCAGTCTCGGATGATTCAAATGGTCTGTGTTTATTTAAAGTTCCTTCTCCAGGGAAACCAGAGGAAATATGATGCACTGTTCAAGAATCTTAAGCCTAGTATACAATACAATATATACAAACTGTAGAACTTCTAAATGATTAAATACATTATGTTTCATCATCTATATAAAACAAAAAATACTTATAAACACTCATGCAGTGGACCTAATTTGTCAACTAATCTGTATTGACAAAAATAACCATCATGAGTTAATGTTGCAAAACCAAAATATAGCATATGGGCTGAAAGAGAGATATATTTCAATTTATGTTCATATTCATAAGATATATGAATGAATCTACATACTGCATTGTAAAAATGGTTTCCTCTATAAGAAGGTTAAGCAGAGATTTAATGGAGTATTGAGGAATAGTTCTCTGGGCTTCTTGAAGGACTTTCTGGCTTTCATTTGTAACAAGTGTTGCCTCTGATTTTCAGTCCAGTTCAGTTTCAGTACCTGACCAGTTTCAGACAAACACACTTGGTTAGGCAAGAGAGTGACCTATGAGCCATATGCATTAAAAAGCATCTAACTTAAGGCATGAACCAGAGAAAAACAGGTGCAGGTGATGACAGATGATCAGGCCAGTGATTAGTATACTGCTGATGCTGAATGCTGAGTGGTTGGGACAGACAAGAGGGAAAATGAGGTCGCTGCATAGGGTGTTACATAAAAATAAAAAAATCACATTTTAAATTGCATCTTTAGGCACTTTAATGTCGCAGTAAAAAAAATTGTTCCCATTTCTTTCATTTAAGTCAAAGTCAGCTTTATTGTTGATTCTGACTCAAGACTTTTCCCCAGTACTGTATCCTGGATTCTTTTTCAAGATGATCAAAAACCAACATACAGTACAAAACAACCCAGACATGATTAAAGGAACACCAAATAAATTTTTTTTGTAAATCATAGTTTCCGGATTTTAATCAGTGGTCTAAGTTTACAATGTCCAACATGCACAAATTTTCTCTAAGGAAATGTACATCAAAAGGATTTCAGGAAGCGGCTCAGTACTCCGGCCTTTACTAGATTGAACCTACTTGTGTGCCAGAAAAAATAATCTATTATTATTATTTTTTGCAGAGTTTAAAAAATGCTGATTCCTAAGAAGATTTTTAAAAATGTATTCTTATGTGTCGTGTGCAAACACAATTTGTTAAACCATTTTAAACTATCTCTCAATTTTTAAGCTTAAAATATGCCTTGCTGCAATTCCTCATAATTCTGTCTGTATGCAATAAAAAAAAAAAAAGAAAAAAAAAAAGAAAAAAAAGAAAGAAAAAAAATGTGGCACATACTGTAATCTGCATGTGAAACCTGGGTTAAAGTAGGTGCAGCTCTACAGTCTTAACAAAAACCGTGAAAGTGATGAGTGTTTGGTGTGTGTTTGTTGCTCTCAGGGCTGTGTACTCTACAAATGTAATGAGAATATGCTGACAGGCACGAGGATGCACATGGAGACAACAGTAAAAGAGCAAACATTAAGCACAAGCAATCAAACAGGCTTAAAATCATTCCGCCTAAGGCAACTATACACATTCACAAAGGACACGCAAAGGATAATGACCAGTTTTATGATTGTCTTTATTTATTTAGTTCACATTAGTAAAATATTTACGCAGACAAACTAAATATAGAGTATAGGATACTGGCGGCATTGTGGCTCAGTGATTAGAGTTGTCTTCTTGTACCTTTAGAGTTAGGAGTTTGCCTCCAGTCTTTGTGCATGGAGTTTGATGTGCTGCCCCAGTGCTTGATGGGCTTCCTCCAGGTATTCGGGTTTCACCCCAAAATCCAAAGACATGCATAATAGGCTGATTGGTGCATATTGCCTATAATGTATTTTTTTTTGGAGAAATGTACAGTATGTGTGTGAGATTTTGCCAGAGGTTGGAGTCCTCAGCATCATAACTTTGCCTCAAGTCGCACTGTGGGTCATTGCCATAAAGGGCTTTTATTACAGAAACCACACCTGATAGTTTATTAAAAGCCAGTATCAACAAACTAAATACTTGGAATCAGGTGTGGCTTTTACTTGGATAGCATGCAGGAAGCCAGGATTCCATAACATCTGATTGACCTGAAGGCTGCATGTTTGCTTTCAGTTTATTGTCAAAGATAAATCAGAAATTCATTACACTTTTTAATGTTCAAAGTTCAGACCGTTAAGCACTTTGTCTTTCCTTGTTGTGCGTGTAAGCTGATGGCTAGCCTGGTTAATTAATAAACTAAATTGCTATTTGAGCAATATCCTGTACTGTATGTACTGAATAACAGGTGACACCCAGACGGTGTCAAACAAACATGAAAAAGTCTATAAAAAGAGATTTGAGTTACAAAGGAGCCGAGAGCAGCATGGTGTTGTAGTGGTTAGAAATGCTGTGTTACACCTATAGGTTTGGGGGTTCACATTTAGCATCAGGTCTCAGGGTTTCCTCCCTGAGTGCAGTTTCCTTCCACATGGTTCAAAGACAAAGAGTGTAGGCTGATTGGTGTTTCCATGTCATCTAAGTCAAATCAAATTCAAATTTTATTTGTGTCACATACACAGTCATACACAGTACGATATGCAGTGAAATGCTTAGGCGACTGCCCGTGACCTTAGAATAAAAGACTATTTTAGACTATTTACACGAAATGAATATAACAAAGAACGTAGAAATAGATTTAACTACGAATAAAATAATAAAATATATGTACAGTAAAAATATACAATAAGTAAAATATAAGAAAATAAAGAATATAAGAAAAATATAAGAAAAATATAAGAGAATAAGAAAACCTGGGTGCAAATGTAGAAAAATATATAGCCGATATAAGAAATATAAGAAAGCCTACGTGTACCTAGGTGTACAGTATGGAAAAATATGGAATATAATATAAATAGAGATGTCCAGGGGGTGTGCAAGTATGCTGTAAAGTGTTTAGTGTTTAAAGTGACTTGTGCTATAGAATTGTATATAGAAGTGTGTGTGTGTGTGTGTGTGTGTGTGTGTGTGTGTGTGTGTGCGTGCGTGTGTGTTTGTGTGTGTGTGTGTGCGTGTGTGTGTGTGTTGGAACCCCATCCAAGGCAAACCCTGCTTTGTGTTCTGAGTTTATGGCATAGGCTCCAGTAACTAGTTAACTAGTACAGATGCTGGATGGATGGATGCTTGGATGGGTAGATCCACATCCAGGTACAGTGGGTATTATACTATCTTGCTGCTATTAATATTTAAATGTGCTAATGTTTAATGTTTAATATTCATCTTTTATCATTATCAAGGTAATTTAGTAGGTTGCATTTTTAACGGTATTCCAGAAAAAAAAAAAAAAGAAAGCTAAACCAGCAGTACGAACAAGGTGTGAATGTGAAGTGTTCTAGCCGCCACACAGAGACACGTCACACAAAGTGTCTGGCTTTATTGGTGTTGAGGAATGTTGGCATGGTGTGCGTGAGCTTAATGCTCACCTCCTAACGCATCCTGTTAATCCTCACTGATAAGCTCCTGTTCTTCCACTGCTGTGATGACAAGAGATCCTTTCCCTCCATGATAAACAACACGCTCCAAATATGATAAACAAATTCAATGCTGTCACACTTTTACAGATACCATGTGGCCTTGATGTGACAGAGGAGAAATACGGTTTATTTCAAACACCAGAATCTTCTCTACAACGCTTTGTTTTTAATTAAAGAAAGATAAGGTTGACTTTGACTTTTTATCAGTTGTTCCAGTATATCGATGACATTTAGAAAGGATTTAAAGCTTTATAAATGTTAAACTTTGCTATATTTTTTATTTTGATTGGTTTATTTTTTAACAAGATTACACAGAGCTCAAAAGGGAGTTTTTAATACCTCAATCTCTCTGTTTCACTCCTCTTCCCAACATGGCATTTCAGTGTCTATGTAAATGAGCTAATGCTGAGCCATGCCCCCAAAAAACAGCAGAGCTGAAGAACAAAATCAGGGGAGGGGTCCTTCTTATATGATGTCACATCAGGGAGGAACTCTAGTTGGCTTGTTTAAGCTGTCATCAATGGTCATCAACTGTTCAAATGTTAGCTTGGAGGGTGTATGTACTGTATAATATAACATTTAGCTAAAAGTCAAAGTAACAGCTATACATCCAGCCCCAGGCAACTGTAGACATGTAAAACGTATCTGAATGCATTTTTAGGAAATGTTCAATGTTAGCTCTTGGTAAGTCAGAGGTAAAGCTGTTTCTTTACATTTTTCCAGAATCTTTAGAGGAGTTTTGGGGGGATTTTTAAGTAAATGCAATACTATTAGTCTTATATATGGCAGATGTTACATAATGTAATATTGTAAATTGCAGACATTGTACAATGGTAAACCCCTTTCTTCAGCCACACATTTCGAACAGAGATCATAATTCTTATCCACCCTGTCATAGCTGTTATGTGGTGCATTCACCTAATGCATATTAAGAGACCCTGCAGTATGTGTTTGTGTGTTTTTGTGCATGTGCATGTCCAGAGCTAAAATATGTACATGCCATTAGAGAACATGAGTACACTGTTATCCCTTGCAGTGAGCTGCCATTGAGAACAGATTACTCCCAGGGAAATACAACCATGTTACTCACCCAAACAAGCCACATACTGTAAAGCCTGGATACGCCAATGCAGCCATGTGACCCTCACGCATGCCTTCTCTTGATGGCTAGTACGTAATATTAACCCTGGGTCAGGTGGTGTTGCATGCGCAGCTTGCATTCAGGGTGCTGCATGCCTCCCTCTTCTCTCTCCACGAGCCTTCCACAAACATTGGCATATATGGGGCTGTTGTGGCTGCAGTACTCCTGCTGCTGGTTCACTACTCAGTCACACAGCCGTGCTCACGTAGGCATATTTATATTAGCTCCAGTGCTTAATCACTGGGTGTGAGAATGAGTCACATTTCAGTGCAAATGTCAAAATGGCATTTTCTGGAAATAAGACATCAAGGGCTTGTTACATGCAAAGTGCTGTTAAGGTGATAAACCAAGTATAAGGTGTAGGACTTGTTGTTGGTCTTTCGGCTGCTCCCATCGCGGGGTCGCCACAGGGGACCATCCGATCTGCACAACAACTTTGGCACAGGTTTTACACTGGATGCCCTTCCTGATGCAACCCTGCCATTTTATCCAGGCTTGGCACTGGCACTGCATCCAGTGGCTAAGGTTTGGGCATTGGGTGGGAACTTAACCTTCCTCATGACAGGCAAGAAACCTACCACTGAGCCACCAATGCCTATACAGGTAGGAGCGCTAACCAATAAAACCAACAAGATGTGGAGTGCCAGACCTACTGTCCAATACTCATTGTATTGTAGTAATATCCCTATGCTCATGTACTGTACTATGCTTGAACTGGACTTAAGTGATCTCCATCAATATTTCTTATGTGAAGATAATTATTAACCAATATCCAATATCTTTCCAGGTTTTAATAATGTGTTGGACAGTTCTTAACCCAAAGCCAATCATTTTAATGATTTTCATTTACTTTCTTTGCAGTAATTCAGAAGCTGCAGTTTTCCCCCCCCTTTTTTTTTAGCCAAGCAGTATTTAATGTTAAACTTCTAGAGCACCCTGATTATGCATTGACATGTGCATGTATAGAAATCGGTCGTGAAGTTGGTATATTCACATGGTGGCTTAGTGGTTATCATTGTCGCTTTGCACCTCCAGGGTCCAGGTACGATTCCTGGACTGGTTTAATTCCGGCTCTGTGTGCATGGAGTTTGCATGTTCTCCCTGTGCTTGGTGAGTTTCCTCCGGGTACTCTGGTTTCCATCCACAGTCCAAAGAAATGCAGATTCCCAAATTGCCTAAGTGTGTGAATGAATGTAAAGCAGCCCCAGAACATAACAGAGCCTCCTCCATGTTTCACAGTCGGGACAGTGTTCTTTTCTTGATATGCTTCATTTTTCCGTCTGTGAACATAGAGCTGATGTGCCTTGGCAAAAAGTTCAATTTTTGTCTCATCTGTCCATAGGACATTCTCCCAGAAGCTTTGTGGCTTGTCAACATGTAGTTTGCCATATTCCAGTCTGGCTTTTTTATGATTTGTTTTCAACAACGGTGTCCTCCTTGGTCGTCTCCCATGTAGTCCACTTTGGCTCAAACAACGACGGATGGTGCAATCTGACACTGATGTTCCTTGAGCATGAAGTTCACCTTGGATCTCTTTAGAAGTCTTTCTGGGCTCTTTTGTTACCATTGGGATTATCCGTCTCTTTGATTTGTCATGAATTTTCCTCGTGCGTCCACGTCCAGGGAGGTTGGCTACAGTCCCATGGATCTTAAATTTCTGAATAATATGTGCAACTGTAGTCACAGGAACATCTAGCTGCTTGGAAATGGTCTTATAGCCTTTACCTTTAACATGCTTGTCTATAATTTTCTTTCGAATCTCCTGAGACAACTCTTTCCTTCGCTTCCTCTGGTCCATGTTGAGTGTGGTACATACCATGTCACCAAACAACACAGTGACGACCTGGAGCCCTATATATAGGCCCACTGACTGATTACAAGATTGTAGACACCTGTGATGCTAATTAGTGGACAAACCTTGAATTAACATGTCCCTTTGGTCACATTATTTTCAGCATTTTCTAGGGGTACCATCATTTTTGTCCAGGCCTGTTCCATGAGTTGATGTTTTTTATAATTCTGTTGAAGCATGGTTGAAAAGCAATGTCTGACTTTCATTGGGTAACATTCATAGAATTAAAAAAAATATATTACTTTTGTCAGATTAAAGTTATTTATGTGACCATTGTGAGTTTTTCTTTCATTGACCGAAGGGTACCAACAATTTTGTCCATGTGTGTATAAACAGTTGTTCCCTCATTAGATTTTTTTTTTAAAGTCTACTTAGCACAAATCTCCATTGCAAATCAGTACCTCTTTTGACTGATAACCTTTCTCTTATGGTAAAAGTTAAAAGTTTCTCTCCTAATGGGCGTGGTGTCTACCAAGATGACACCAACTCAAGTACTCAAAGCTTACAGAATGGCTTGATAGGGATGAAAGTGGGTTAAATCATCAGCTATTTCCTTCAAGCCCACCACATCCGAAGTCAGTTGAACACATATGAGATTTAGGAGTGATGTGTTATACAGTGCTCTCCACCATTATCATCTAACAACAGGCTGAGTTATATATCTTTTGAAATAAAAGTCACCATCACTCCAGTTGCAGTAACTTGTGAAAGCAGTGGTGTACTTGAGGCTGTTCTGGTGGCTCATCATTTTCCAACACCTTACTAACCTTGTCACACCGTCCCTTTAACGTGTTACCTGTGTGTACATATAATGTAAAACAAGACGGAAAACACCCGGTGGTTCAAGAGTTAGTTTGAATATTTGACATCAACATGCAAATCACTGAAGCATTGTCCAGGGAGTATTCTGAGTCACCTTCTCAAGTGATAGACATTAATTTAGCACCAAATATACATACTGTAGATACAGTATACGTAGATATAGGCTAGATATACTTCATGTATGCAAATTGATACCAAAGGATTTAAGAAATTTAAGGAGAAACATAACAGAACTCCATGAGGTAAATCAGGTTTGAACCCATGAGCTCAGAGCTTCAAGACAACACCACCACAACCAGATATTTTCTCTTATACGTAACAGTGCAATTTGGGAAATTAATAATGGGAAAATACACTCAGCACAACACTAACACCACGGCAAGTTGAATAAAATAACACTGATTATGAATTATATACCAGTAAACTGGTGTATATTTATACTGTATGTATAAACTGGTGAAAGGTTCATTGGCACCCAAGGTTCATCTATGCCTGTGGGGAACAAAGGCCAGTCTGTCTGGTCTGATCATACAGAAAAGCCAATGAAGCACAAACTGCTAAAAAAAAACGTAAAGGCTGGTTATCATAGAAAGACATAACCAGCCCCAGTGCACCACAGTCTACACATATGGAGCTGATCCAGCCTCCAACTCCACAGATCCCAATCCGACTGAGCAACCATGGAATGTGCCAGACAAACAAGTTTGATGCACAGAGGTTCCACAACCAACACCACCCAAAGGATCCACTTAACGCCCCAGTGGCAGACACCACAGAATACCTGCAGAGGTCTTGTGGAGTCATGTTTATGCTGCGCCGGTGGCACAGGGGGAACCTACACAATACTGGGGATGATGTTTTGTGTTTTAATGTTCCAGGTGATTGGTGCTTGTTTTACAGAACAACTTGCCACAAAATTATGAGAAACGAAATGTGGGTACAACATGATAAGTTCAGTTTCAGTTCACTTTATTTGTCACATATACATTACTACACATTGCAATTCTTTATATTTTGCATATCTTATATTTTTAGTAGGCTGGGGTCAGAGCACAGGGTCAGTCATTGTACAGTACAGTGCTCCTGGAGCAGGCGGGGTTAAGGGTCTTGTTCAATGGCCCAACACTGGCAATCTGGTAAAGCTGGGGCTCGAACCATCAATGTTCCAGTTGGTAATTCCTTAACAAAAGAGCCTTAACAACCTGAGCCACCACAGCCTGATTGACTCGGATTGGCTGATTAGATAATTTTGTGAAGGAGCAAGTCAATAGGTGTTTCTATTAAAGTGGCCGTTGAGTATACATTGAACTGCACATTACACGGAGGATGTGGCACTATACTTGGACACCAATAGTTTGTCACATAGTAGACTTATGCACATGTTAAACATATTAATCAATAAATTTTTTACAACTGTAATTAGTTTATTAATTCATTTGTTTAACAGTTCCTTTTTAAAATGATGTACATAAGACTAATCTATAAATTCCAATGTTTTTTCTCTTAATTTGCTCTACAGGTGCGCTTTTTTTCAGATTGTGTTTGTGAAGTAAAATTTTTTATGAATGTTATAATGTGACTTCACATTCATACAGGGCTATAGTTATAAAGGGCTGCTTTGAGTCTTTAAAAAAATATGTGTATATCTAAGGTATTGGTCAGAAATTGCTGAGAAGAAAGGAAAACTTTATTTGACTTAAAATAGGAAGCACTATTTACACACTCTCAAAGAGATCAAAGATCGACGCACTAGACGTACTGTATTTTAAACCTTCCTGAAAGTGGGCATATGGGCGTGTTCATTTTTACACACACATACACACACCATGACTCATGATTGCGTCTATTGAGGGATTCCCTCCCTCACCTCATGGTGTTTGTGTCTCATTCCCCAGACAACCAAAGAATGAAGTGAACTGAAGTCATGTGGTAAGGACACAATGTCCTTTATTTCTCAATGAAACATATTTCCACATACAAAAACGACTGTGCAGCTCCAACACGGTATAATTACAAACTCTTATACCCACTGCTATACTTTGGCTTTTCCGTTTAGCTTTACGTTCTCCCCACAGTTCTTTTATCTTCGTACATGGGATTTTTTTTTAATCAAGTCAAAACTCAGAGATAAAATTCCTCAACTGGAGTGGTCATTTGCTTTTCCCCTCTCTTGGTAACCATGACAACCAGCCATTCTCCATGACAGCATGCGTAAACACTAAAACTCATGACTAAGAGCCCGGTGGTTTTCATGAGCTATTACTCACTCTGCGTGTCCGAGATATAATTGCAGAAGTCTTGGCTGTGTCTGAAATCACCCTTTCTACACTAAACAGTCAGACAACATAACACTTTGCACGGGTCAACCCCATAATACCAGTGTTTCGCAACGGTGTGACTTCAGGAGATTTTCTGTGTTTATTATTAGTATTATTATAATCATATAATTATCAGTACTATGATCACTATGTGATAGCTTTCATGTCTTAGAGTTTATAACATGAGTTATTAAGTATTATAAGAACTACATGAGGTATTAATAAGTTTATTTAAAAAACATAACACAAAACATATACGTTACATTTCGGTGATTCTGTTTCCTGGTTTCATCCTGGAAAAGGCACGTCATCAGTACAAAGCGTGACATACGGAATAAAGGGTGTTAATACTTTATTATGCATTTTATGTACTGTAAATATGTTAAGTATCAAGCCACAAACATCAGATCTCCTTGCCTTTGCATTTCGATAATGAATTCTGGTCCAGTACAGAACTGTTTCTCTACATAGTTCGACTTTTGCCCTAAATAATGTTGCAAAAAATGAAAAAAAAAAAAATGTTACAACACATCACATGTTTTTGATAGGAATGTCATACTGTCTTTGTTAAACTTGATATTCTCTTGCTGAAAAATCCAGTTTGGTATAATCATGCAACAGAACACAGTTTGAGCTGCTGAGACTTATAGACCATCTCAACTATTATCCAGTTTCTTTATTATTTAACCAAATTTGTCAATTAATGTTTTACATTTTTCTTTGCCGTACTCTTATGTGTAGACTGAGGTTTGAGACATGGTACACCTTACAGTATTTACGGGATAGACTCACGACCCTAATTAAGATCAAGTGCTTATTAAAGATGAGTAAATTAACCTGTGATGTAGGTTTTATTGGAATCAGAACATGTTCGCTTTCTACCAGCACTTTATTTGCGCTTTTTTTTTTTTATTTATGGCTTAGTATTTACATTGATCCATTGATACATGTGTTTCCTCTTTCTTAACTAATAAAACATCATTTTTTTCAGGTTTTCCCTTCATAAAACACCCACTCAGATAGACTTTGGCGTTCAGTTCAACAAGATTTTTGATACATATTGAGAATTAGAAGGACGGGGTAATCAAACCGGGACTTCTCATGAATGAAGGTATAAAAACCGCTTGAAATTTACAGAAGACTTCAAGACCGTCGAAACTCTGAGCTACAGTAAAACATTTGAATGGTGCTGACATTTTTAAAAAGGCTGTATGTCTGTGAATGACCATCACGGTCAAGGTGGCTCGGAGCACACTGCAGTCGTTCCCGTGAACATTCATTGAGTGGAACGCCTGATTGTGTCTTTGGGAACAGAACACACAATCATTCAGGTTCCGGGTTCGATTCCTGCCTTGGGAATGTGTGCATGGAGTTCGCATGTTCTCCCCGTGCTTGGTGGGTTTCATCCGGGTACTCTGGTTTCCTCCCGCAGTCCAAAGACATGCAGATTAGGCTAATTGGTGTCCCCAAATTGTCCCAGACCAGACATCGCATACAGTGCCGGTCCCAAACTTGGTTAGGAAATGGGAGGCTTGCGTCAGGACGGGCATCCGGCGTAAAAAAAAAAAAAAAAAACCTGTGCCAAGTGTGAGCGCGGACCACATGGTACAGTACGCTGTGGCGACTCCTTTGACGGGAGAAGCCGAAAAAGAAAGAAAGAGTGAGAGGGAAAAAATTGCGCAATTCAGGAACGTGACTGGGAGTTTTTGCCACATCCGACCTCGCGCCAAGCCACTTCCACATTAAAGGAGTTCCTGAGAGGCCAGAGGTTGAGATGTCTGAGAAAACGCTCTACCTTGATGGTATCCAAGCACCAGTGAAACACTGGGATAAGTGCTTTAGTGTAGCAGAGGATTATATAGAGAAAGAAACGGTTTTTTTTCTTCTCATAACTGTTTTTTTTTTCATTATTATTATTATTATTATTATTCTGCACAATCAGAAGTCAGGGTTTGACTTGAGCGCGCGCCGTGGCACAGACTGCAGCTTGGTTTGGGACGCACCCGCGCTGTGAGGTCACGTGGTTTGGAGGGCGTTGGCCTGGTGTTGGGTGGAAGAGTTTAAAACTGCAGCGCTGCGTTTCAATCCGTTCCCGTCTCTCCTTCTCTCTCCTTCTCTCTCCTTCTCTCTCTGCCCTGCTGTCGGACTTGCGGAGTAACGCGGTGACCTCGCTGCCTTTTAACAACTTTTCCCCGCTTCATAAGATCTCCTGGAAATAATTTCACGCAGATCCCTGTAAGTTGGAATTATTTTTTAAATTCATTTTGATATTATTATTATTATTATTATTATTATTGAATGTTTGTAGTAATTGTTGCTTTGCCGGCTTGTTTGATGTAAGAGGAAATAAAAGCTCAGACATGCGTGTTCCGCACCTGGCATGCTGGCACACACTTGTTCTCGGATGCTATGATGCGTTTCTAAACTTACCCAGTGTGGTTTCTGTTTATTCCGTCTTTATTATGTTGCCAAGATACAAGAATGCGTAGTCATCTTAATTATGTAGTGAATATCACGTTTAGTAATATACACATTTTATTTTTCCATCTGTCTCCATTCTCTGAATATACTATTAATAGAAAACATAAAGTAATATGTTTATACAATATATATATATATATATTTTTTTTTCTTTTTTTTTTGTATAAACCTCTCAGAAAGTAATACAAAAATGTATATCTAAATTTGTGTATAAACCTTTGTATATTACTTTATGTTTGCTACGAATGTTATATTCAGAGAATGGAGACTAATAGAAAAATGTAAGTCTATAAACTAAATAGTAATAATACATGAAATGTAAAAAAAAAAAAATAAATAAAAAAATTTAAAGCTCTACAGTGCTTGCTTGTTTGACTCTCATTCTGTATAAATGATTACTGTGTGAATTAATTCAACACATTTGTTTGTTTGTTTATTTATTTATTAATCCATTCCTGGGGAAAAATATTTATATCTAAATATAAAACGTTCACTATTTCCAGCCTCACAGATTCCACAGGCGTTGCATTATCCCAGAGCGCTGGTAACACCCAGTAAAAGTGAATGTACGTAGAGCAAGCCAACAGTCTGTTAAAATATAAAGTGTGGTTTTGTGTGTGTGTGTGTGTGTGTGTGTGTGTGTGTGTGTAGAAATCCAACAGTGGAAACATGTTGATCCTACTTTGCGGCATCGTACTCCTGCACATCGCAGTCCTGGTGCTGCTGTTGGTCTCCACTATTGTCAGTGTGAGTATATGCCCTTGGATAAGTCAATGTCGTTATCATCGACATCATCGACATCATGTTCTTCTTTGCAATAGGATCTCGTTATTAAGAGTATGTATAATTGTTTCCACAGGCCTGGACTGTATCTTCTACCAGTACTTCAGACCTCTGGCAAAACTGCTCCACAATCAACGGAGCAGCATGCCAGATCGGGGAGACTGGAGGTAGGAACATTTGCATGCTTTCTCATCTTCGTCACTGAGAGATACGCCGCAGGGTGATACTTGGATAAACGATACGCACTAGGATTTTATACAAAGAGTGGCAGGGTGATAAAGAGTGGCGGTACCTAATTATATGCTGCTCAAGGTTGCATTTGCGGAATATCTGTTTGTGGTACGAAATGAATGGTTACGTAATGACGTTGCGTTCTAGTTCTTAAGAGATTTGGTTGGAATACCTACAATAGGATTGCACATCAGGTAGAGACCTCTGAGAGCTGTGATTTGTGGTCAGACGTTGGCTGGTAACTGGGTGTGACAAGGCTTATTTCAAGGGTGTCATCTGTCCATGTCCCTCATCTGTACTGATTTGGTTGTCTACTTTACACAGGGTTAAATGGGATCAGCTATTATTTGCAGGCTGTGATCTTTGACCTCTGCATAACTGTAGTCATAAAGACCCTCCGAAAAATCCTTTATTATGCTCGCATAGTCATGACCGTGAGCTCCCCTCCCTCTGTTACTGCCATCTAGGGGTGAGAATGGAATGCAGCTATGCAACTTGAGTGGGATGCTAGCCCCCCCCCCAACCCCCCAACCCCTTTCTCTCCACCAGCTCTAGCAACTCAACTACGCAGTATAAATAGTCTCCTGAGCTCAAAACCCTTGTTTGGGAGTGAAGATGGCAGACTAGAGAGATGGGGCGCAGGGTGGGGCACAGGTCGAGTATGTAGAACAGCTTAAATTTAGACAGCTATCTGGTCGTGTGTGTGTGAGTTTGCTGTAAGGTGCTGGGGGATCCTCTGACTTACTCTGTGTTTTGCATAGCGTGCCGCTGGGCTGGGTCACACCCAGGGATCATATTTAGATAGTGTTAGTGGTTCATAATAAAAGCTCAGAGTGATGCTGTCTCTAGTGCACATGCTAGGGATGTGCAATATATCGTCAGTTTAATCATCAGAGGCGCAGTCTACTCTTGGAAGATCCAAGTACAGATTTCATTATTTTACCCAATTTTAAAATAAAAAATGTCAGCACCAAAAATGTTTTAATGAAAAGTAAATATTACTGAATGTTTTATGTATAATAAAGAAGCTGATTTTAATTTGCTGAGTGTATTTATATCTGCTCATAACACGCGGGATTTGGCTGAAATAAAATATTACTGCATTGATAATAAATAAAATTAGAAACTAAATATAATAATGACACAAACCTTGTTGTGTCCATTCTGTTAATAAAAGATATTGAAGATGCATTAATCTTTTTTTCGTGGTAGCTAAAAAAAACCCATCAAGGTGTAAAGCCAAAACGTTCTAAAAAAGTGAAAGGAGATGCTGGAGCAGGGAGACCACATCTGGCCAGAGGCGGACCAATGAAATACTTCAGTAGAATGAACTGGAACAGTGCTGTAGGAGAGATGCAGAGCTACAGCATAATGCAGCAGCTACAGATCACACAGCATGACTCAGCTTGGCTTCTGTAGCAAATGTTATGCTGCAATTTATCCTTTAATATTCATTAATGTAAAAGGTATAGCTGAAAACATCTTACTGGACCGGAGACTACCGGACTCGAGACATTAGTTCAGAAAGGGAAGATTCCACAGATCCTTATTGATCTGTAATTGAATTTTCTCTGTCTGGTCAAATTAGAGAAGTGACGACATGCGTATGGAAAAAAAATCAATTATGAAAGCAGAAGTTGTCATCTTTTTGAAGGTAGTAGTGCTTGTCAAATGCTCGGGAAAATATTCATAGTTAAACGATACAAAGTAACTTTTCAATCAAGTCACATCAGCATTTCTGGATTATTGTTAAAATGTTACACGTAATGATCTTTACATAAATTCTATTTGAGTGACCTTGATCTAGAGCCCTATCTAATATATAGTACAGTGCAAAAGTCTTAGGAACAATGTTTATTTAGTACAAACTCTTATACATGTTTATGTTCTGACCTCATTATTAAAAAAAAAATTACAAAGAAAAAGTTTGTACATTGTTATACCAAAGTAAAACAACAACAAAATGATCTTACAAGAAAATATCTGTAGGCCAGAAAAGAAAGCAGCACAAAACAACCAACCAACCAAACAAAAAACTTTTTTTACTGCATGGAAAAAACAAGCAGGTCCTCAGGAGGAGTGTGTCTGGCTCTACAGTAAAACTAAGCGGCTCATTTCCTTATAAAACTGCACAAATTATACCCGAGAAAATATTTTAAGTAAAGGGTCGTCACAGAATCCTTTGACTTTGTTTTTATTAATTAATGTTTACTGGTCTTATAGTATTCTTTTAAATGTAGAAAACGTTTTTTGAAGGAAAAAAAAAAACGTTGCTCTACAGCAGTTATTTGCATGTGCCTAAGAAAGGGGAAGAAAAAAATGATTAAGAAAAGCTTTTCTGGTTCTGTGTAGGGTGTTATGAGAAACATTTATAATCCGATGATACTTCAGCTCCTTTAACGTCTAAGTTGAATTTCTGGTTGTGGTTCTCGTTCAGTCGTTTCGCATGATGTAATCAGTTCAGAAGGCAGCGTCTGTGTGTTTGTGTAATGGAGCCGAACCAGCATGTGCAGCTGCATTTGTTTGTTGAGAGCTCATAGACCAGTCATGTGACTGCTGGGCGAGGCCAGGAGCAGGCGTCACACTTTATTTAGGCCTTGTGTAGTTAGTAATCAAGGCATCATCAGTGTATGTTAAGGATTACAGCATGGATATGAACGCTGGAAGATCCACGAGGCCTCCCTTAGAGAAACATCCTCATCTGTCTTAAGTAAATAACTTTGAGCTGAAAGTTTGTCTGTATTTTGTTTTAGACCTGCCTACAGTGTTTGTGTGTGTGTGCTTGGGTGTGTGTGTGTGTGTGTGTGTGTGTGTGCATGCCTATGTATGCATAAGCCTTTGAGATTATACTGTAAGTGTAAATGTCAGGAAACACCACAGGGACCTCAGGAGTTCATGGGTACCGTACTGGACCTTGGGAAGGAACTGACGCACAAGCTGTTTACTTCAGAGCAAAGTTGAACGAAGTTCATGTTTATTTTTAGTAACCAAAAACTGAACGATTGCTTATTGAATCCTTTCTCATTATTTAACTGGGGTGGGAGGTGACCCCCAATGGGCGGAGATTATAAACAGAAAGCACGCACTAGCACTTTTAATGTTCAGAATTTATGTTTAAAAGTGGTTCTAAACAGTACACGTGACAAACAGTGTAGGTTCATTCAGGTTGTTCAGTATAGTTTGGATTTTTATTGTTATTAACAATGGACATCATCTTGGTGCAGCCTTAAAGGAATCTGATTGTAGATTTCGATCCCTAACATACAAGTCAACAAGAACCTTTAGTAAGAACTAGCCTCAAAATAAAACCATTCAGTTGGAAGTGAAATTCAAGGTCGTTGGTGGCTCAGTGGTAGGTTTGTCGCCTCCCATGTGGAAAGCCCAGATTCGATTCCCTGCCAATGCCCAAACCCCAGGCACGGGATAAAATGGGAGGGTTGCGTCAGGAAGGGCATCCGGCGTAAAACCTGTGCCAAACTGTTGTGCGGATCAGTCGGTCCGCTGTGGCGACCCCTCAATGAGAGCAGCCGAAAGACCAACAACAACCAAATTGGAGGTAAAATCCAACAGCCAGATTCGAAAGGATTGCAGTATATTTACACTCGCACACACCCAATCTAAACACACAATCTGTCGTACGGGAGTGAAATTTAATAGTCATTTAATTCAATTGTGAAAGACTGATACGCTAAGACGCCTGAACAGTCCTGATGAACACAGATCTTACAATCGCTCTTCATCATGATGTACATTTTTGGATACTGAAATCCTCATCACTTCCGTTGTCTCTTCTGTCCAGTTTTTCTTCTCAAGGCTAACGTACAGTAACTTGCTCACTCACTGTGTGGTCAGTTAGCAGTTTAGTGCAAGTGGTGCCTAAAAATGACAACTAAGCATCCATGCATGTAAATAAACACACCTGTCTATTGTTGTAAGTAATGACTAGTGACTGAAAAAAGGGCTCAGTCAGTACTAACAAGGTTGCTGTGCTTTATAAGAAATAGCAGTTATTTTTAGGTGACGGTGCTCTATTGCATTTAGCTCCGATTTAAAGCCTTTAAAAGGTACTCAGTCTGCTGGTATCGTGCCAATCAACACGGCAGCATGATTATGTTCTTTACTTCGTGTAGGGGCACATACAGTATAAACTGTTATAATCGGTGAGATCAACTGGTTTTGTTTCAGCACTTGTTGGAACAAAAGCATTTAACTATAACGACAGCCTCGCTCCTTTCGGGAAAACTCCACACACACATCCAAGAGATTGCTACGAACTGTAAGCAAAATTCCCTAATCTCTGGATCTCATTCTGCACAGAACAAGTTTTCTGGCTATGCAGGAGATGCCCTATCTTGCGCTAATGAAGGTATTCGGTATGTCGGCTGCCAAAAGGAGAACTCGTACACTGCCGAACGAGAGTGCAAGAGACATGCGGAAATCTGAACCTGCGTGCATGACCCTTAAAGAAGAAATAGACACGCTAAAAAGTCTTGGCATACTACATGCACCTACTTAAGAGCGAGAACAAATAATAAAACTGTCCTTCAATTCTTATTAATGGCTTATTTTATGTTTAGTATAACTTCCTGTTAATCACAGTCTTCAAATTTAATTCATTTCATAGCACTTTTAAAAACAGTGGTTGGATGTTTACAGGAAATTCTAGTCTAGACGCTCGATTACGTATAAGCTTTCATTTTAATTTGATTTATGGTGCTTAAAGTAATAGAAGTTGGATATTTACCAGAAATTAAGAGCCTGGAGGTGGAACGGGGAAAAAAAAAACCTCAAATACATCAGGAAGGAATTGTTAATGGAAGTGAAAATTAAAATGGGAAGTTATTAGTCTCTGGTTAAACTGGTATTTGAATTACATTAGGAAGGATAAGGAGCAAGGGTGAGCTTACTTTAAAAACAAAGTCCATCTGATCATAAATCTGGTCATAAAGCATACAACATTTCAATCATGCAACAACTTCAGAAGAATTGATTTTCTTAACATGAAGTTGTGTTTCAAAACATCGTCATATTCTCAATTTGCACCAAAGCACTATAATGCTAACCTTAGAAAAGCTAAATTATTAATTGGCTAATGTTGGAAAGATTAATTATTCACAATGGGCGTTGAAGTCAAACTGGGGCTTGGGATGAAATTTCTGGTGGATGAAGACTTCAAGCATGGTACAATGATGAGACAGTAAAAGCCGCAGTAAAACAATTGAATGGTGCAAAGAAGGCCGTAAGTACGTGAATGATGATCTCAGTCAACTTCTCGCCGAAAGAGTTCCTATGAACGGTCAAAAGTTTGGACACAAGTTTGGATTTATTTTCTAGAACAATAATTTATTTATTTATTTTATTTATTTTTTCAAAACTATGAAATATCACACAGGGCATTATGTAATTAAGTAACAGCAACAACAGTCAGGTGTTTTTTTTTTTAAACCGCAAAGGTTAGCAGTTCTGGAACAGTTCTTGCAAGAACGGTATTGTCAGGTCTATTTGCAAAACCCATCGAGCACCGTGATGAAACTGTCTCTCGTGAAGACCTTCCCAGGAAAGCAAGACCAAAACGTTACCTCTGCTGCAGAGGAGACGTTCATTTAGAGTCTCCAGCCTCAGAAATCACCACTTAACAACCAGCACCTCAGATTAGAGCCGTTATGAAGAGTTTACAGACAATATCAACTGATCATAGGAGATTGTTGCATATTTTAAATTCCTCCGGCATTGTTTTACAGAAAAAGATTTAGGTGAGAGAGGTGTGTCCAAACTTTTGACTGGTAGTGTACGTACAGTATGTTACAAGCACAGGCTTACTAAATTCAAACCAGTCTAGCCAGCATGTCGGGTGGAGCCTGGATGTCGTTATTTGACTTGGTCATGTTTCGATCCACAACGCGAGTCACGTTTTCATAGTTTTCAGCGGTAGACTGCTGACTTCTCACTCGAGTCGCTCAACCGCTGTTGCTAACATGTAGCCGATCATCTAAACATAAAAACATTGCATTTCCTGGAATTCAGGAAGCACTAAGCAAAACAAGTCCACACACCCTGATAAATTCCCTTATGAGAAATGCGTTGCGCGTCTAATGCAGTGTGATTTAAATGATAGACTGATGGGATGTGGAGCTTTTAAGGCTATCAAGGCAAAGTACTAAGCAGGGTTACAGGGCTTCGCTTCTACAGTACTTCTCTGACTCAGGGATGAGCAGACGATCAATATTTAGAGAGCCGGTATCGTTTTAAGGGCCTGGTGCTTATAGGAACCAGATACTCTTATTTGTGAAGTGCTCTTGTAAAAAAAAGGTTTTTGGCAGGATGACTTTGGGCTCTTTTTTGGAAAACATTTGTCTAGCATATTCTGCCTGTGATGAATTCTGTATGTTTATTTGGTCATCTTTCTGTTGAATTAGTTTGGAATTTATTCTCTATTAGCCTCCCTTTGAAATGCGTGCGAGGTCTGATCATGTTTAAAAAGAACATCCGTAACTTATATGGTGTTGAACCCGAGATCCAACTACAGTATATTCTAATGTCATGTCATGTCATGTGATCTTTGCACCTTTATTTAATAAACATGCCAAACTGTACTTTCCATGAGGTCTTGGAGATATTTTCTGCAGTCAAACAATTTCCTAACAATTTTCTTTTTCCCCACTTTTCTCTGTTTTTCCTTGCAGTATGGATTCAGGCAGTGCAGGCTCTCATGATCCTGTCCATCATCTTCAGCTTCCTGTCACTCTTCTTGTTTTTCTGCCAGCTCTTCACGCTGAAGAAGGGTGGACGCTTCTTCCTCACCGGAGCTTTCCAAATCTTTGCCTGTGAGTATCGTTAAATCCGAATCGTTTGGTTATTGTGAAAAAAAAAAAGAAAGGCACCGGTTAAGTTAAAACCATTTTATTTATTCCTTTATTTTTCCTTTACTAATTGTCTCTGTCTTTAATGTAGTTTTACAACCACGAATAAACAGGATAGTCGGAGTAGGGAGACAGGAATGTAGTTCAGATTGAAGACTGAAGTTTTCGAAGTAATCAAAGAATGTTAGGAGAAAATATTCCCCCGTGCCATATTCAGTTACACAGCGAAATCACATCCCATTACATCCATATATAAAACTCATGGCAGCAGGAATCAATGCTGGAAATCCTGTCCTTGTTCAGGTTGGCCTGAAATGTCAAATTAATAATAATAATAATAATAATAATAATAATAATAATAATAATAATAATAATAATTTAGGACATGATGCACCAAAATGCTTTTAGATAATGACCATCATTTATTTATATTTTTGTATGAGATTTATTCTTAGTTCCATCCTTATTAAGGTTTAATACTAATAAATTGCATCTATGTTTTAAATAAAAGCTCATCATATTATTTAGTTTTGCATTGCATTGTATTGTTCGACCATTTAAGCCGAATAATATCTCTCTCTATGTATTTGTAGAAGTCTGACTGCAATGACAATGCATCTAAATATCAATTACTTCTTCCATTGCTGCATCATCCTACACACATCAGAGTTTTAGATGTCCTTGGCATCTGTTGATGCTCAGTGAGGCCGTATTAATTTAATTAGCCCTGTCACACTTTGTTATACATTCAATTGTGCAGAATGCACTAAAATGCCTTCCAGCTCAATTACTGGCCAACATCCTGAGGCAATTTGCTCAGATGAAATATGCTCGTATAAAGAGATAGAATTAGGAAAGGTCAATACTAACTCATGCTCGAAATATATTTACCCTATAAATGAATATTTATCTTGTGTTTGGAGGATCCTAAGCATATGTATTTAAGGTGACATTGCTAAATTCTTACTTGATACTGTTTCTGAGAAGGTTGATGCGAGCTTTTAGGGGACAAAATGCAGGTTGTTTGGTCACATTAGCTGAAATGTCAGGGGGGAAGTGGTGTGGGCCGTTTGGAGCTCGGCGTCTCCTGGTGCCCACCGGATTGGCGCCGGAAACAGAGGCCCAGACACAAACTGAAATGTCATGGTTGGCACGCTGGGGGTGGGTCGTGTCCTTCCAGACTGAGACAGATCTCAGAAAGTGCTTCATCATGCTGCAGATGCGAGTTATTGCCCTGAAAATAGAATGAGGACAGTGTTGGCTCTGTGCACTCAGAAATTTAATGGGCCCTGCCTTGTCTGGTTCAGATGACAAGACTTGACTTTGGAAAATGTCAGTATTGGTTAAGGTAAGGGTTAGGGTAAGAGCAGTGTACAGGGTTTATTTCACTTTGAAAGTTTGCTTCATGAAAATACATGTAAAACTAACATGCAAAACCTGCACTGAATGCAGCAAGAACAAAGGCCTGGAATGGGCTGGTATGACATTAGGTTAAAATGTCATCTTACCATATTGCTATGATTTTCCAATATGCCAAAATACTTCCCTGTTTTTATTAGACCCTTTAATTCCAGTCCATTAATATTTAGTGCCCCTACAGTATATGAACGGATAAACCCCCAGTGTTCTGCCATCTCGACCTATAAATCTTAACTCCAACTACACTAGCTAACCAACAGCTAACTTGAAGCAACTGAATCTGACTAAACATCTACCCACCGATTGACTAATACCTAAATACCCAACCTACAAGTTTGTTGTGAAACACTCGGTTCTTTAGGAAGCCACAACGAAACTATAAGGGTTCCTCCAAATGAATCAATACGTTTAGTGTTTCAGATTACCGTTTTAGGACTTTACCTACCGCACGATCCCATCATCTAAACTGTCTACAATACCTAAGCCACATCTATTTCCATCTAAATGTGTTCTGTTTAATTGCTTTTTGTGGAATAGAAACCCTCAGGTTTGTAGGATTCACCTTAATCCTGTAAGGAGTTCCCAAAGGACAAACGTACATACTCTAATGCACTTAATCTAATTGTAACATCTCAAGAGGATAACTAGTCTATCGTCCTACCAGCAAACTATGTTTTAATTACCAGCAGATTCTACCCATCCTAAACCTACAGTACCATCTAACTTACAACCACAGGCTTTGAGATGAGCAAAACATCTTTTTTGCCAGCAGTTCTACGAAACCCTTTATTCTGTAGGATTTAACATGGAACTGTTCTACTTCGAACCTTTTGTGAATTCTATGTAAGAGACCTCCCAGGGAAGATAAGATTAAAGGTGCTTTAGCTTTCTAGGTTTAACTACACACTCACTAATTATTCTTCCAAAACTACAAACCACCAGTGTGCACCAAACTCATTTGCTGTACCTGTGTACTGAACAGGTGATTGTGATCCTATGCATGCTCAAGTGTAAAGAACATAAAACAAAAGTCATCTCTTGAAGGGTTCTTGATGGTAGGAAGTGTGATAAGGTTAGATGAAAGTTGGGCATTCATGGCATAGTGGTAGGCTTCTTGTCTGTCATGCAGAAGGCCTGTGTTTGATACGGAGCCACTGGTTGTAGGGCATGCTACATGCTGGTCCCAAGCCCAGAAAGAATAGGAAGGTTGCGTCAGGAAAAGCATCCGGCATAAAGACCAGTGCCAAGTTGTACTCGGATGAGATGGTTTATGGCTTATGGACAGGATTGCACGAAAGCACAAGAATAACATTCTTATCAGAGGTGCACTTGACCTGCCAACCTTTTCTTATCTGCCATTCAGCTACATAACCAACCTGCCAAAACATATTCCGCTGTATGTTTGGCATCAGGGTAAAACGTTTCATAGTGATGTGAATAGACGGCACTGGCCTTTTTTTTTAACTTGCCAGAAAGTGCCGTTGAGTCAGATGCCCGCTCATGTGACCAACCATGTGCCCAGCAGTAAACCCGTAGTGAAACCTGCTGTCTTAATTGATGAGGCTGAAAATGTTGTGTTCTTCCCCTCCATCAGGCCTGTTCGTCATGTGCGGCGCGATCATCTACACGGTGATGAACCACTTATGGGTTCCTGCGACCGAGTCATACGGTTTTGCCTACATCCTTGCCTGGGTGGCATTTCCTCTGGCGCTCATCAGCGGCTTAATCTACGTCATCTTGAGAAAACGGGAATGAACATGGCGTCCCGTCGAGGCGCGGCCTCCTGTCATCTAAAGATCATCTAAAGCGCCTACTGCATCTAGAGTCAAGTTTAAAAAGCTCATATCTTACAATATAATATACAGTAACTGTACGGTATCGTACACAAACCACCACCATGAAAAGACATATAACAACTGATGCAGTCATTGTTCGAAGATGTATATAGTATCTATGGTTTAAAACCTATTTATAACACTTTTTACATGTTATGTACATAGTATTTTTTTTCTGTGTGTTAACAAGCTTTTTTTTTTTTTTTTTTGCTAATTAAGTGCCTAAGATGTGTGTTTTGTCAGAGGCAAGTGCATTATTAGCCATAATGTGTGTTTTGACTTTTCTTACACTGCCAAAAACAGTTGCAAAAAAAAGAAAAAAAGTCATTTGAAGTATTTTAACCAAAGAGCATGTATTAAAATAGCGATGCGAAACCGCTTTAGAGACGTAGCGATGTGGTAACAGTTACTGAGAACTTATGCTAAGCTAGATACAAAAGTTGACCATTTTCTTTCGCTTTTAAGAGGATATAATTTTTTTTTTTATTATTATTTTTTGACAAAATGGTGCTATGTATTTACCATTCCTATAGCCATTTTGATTTCATCTAGTCAGACAGAAGCGAATGCCTGCGAGTAGACATGGCGTCTCTGTATACTTACTTGTGTACATACAGTACTTACCAAATAGACTCATTTTATAATAAATTGTGTTGGAAATAACGCAAGACTCGAGTATTAGCTAAGCAATTGGCTTCGAAAGGCTACAGACATCGAAATTTTAGTGATACTATAACAGCTAAAAGGGCATTATTATTATTATTATTATTATTATTATTATTATTATTATTACCAAATGCCATCAGGAAGATGTGAACTGCCCGGTATGTAAGTGTATCTGTGTTGTGTGTCTTCAGCTAGCTATATTAAAAACAAAAAATAAATGCACTAGAATTCAAACTGATATATTTACGCAAGCTACTTGTGATTGAAGGGACACTTAACAGCATTGTGCATGGATTTAAACACCAGACTTGGATGTTTTCTGGTAGCAGTTGTGCCAGAATTTTTGCATTTGTTGCAATGTTGTGCTGATACTTGAAATGTGACATGCTGACTATGTCCGCTATTGTGAAGAAGAAGAAGAAGAAGAAGAAGAAAAAAAAAAAACACAACAACAACAAAAAAACAAAAACAAAACGAAAAAAGTCTCCACCTTGAATGCAGTGTTTTATTGGACGTCATGCGGCTCTTTACAAATACATCACTTGCAAACTTATGATCTGTATGCAACTCACACTGAGGACCATGTAGGGGAAAAAAAAAACTATATAGGCAAAATCCTTATGCACTGAAACAAACAATAAATTACCATTAACGCAATGTTGTTGTCGGATCTCATGGTTATTATGTGACTGTAGTGTTCTCGTCCTAATCCTATTCCACATCATGTTTTAGCATTGTTCTATATATTTCATGTTCTCAAATTGTCTTAAACACTGATTTTACAGGTTTCCTCACTACAGAAAAGATCATTCTAGTATTAGTATTAGTTATAACCCTCGTTGGCTTTGTTACATATTTATACACTATTCATACTAAATCTGGCATAAAGCCAGGGGTAAACACTGTGTATCTGTGGTCAGAGGAGGAAACAGAACCTCTTATGATGGCCGGTTTATTAAAAAGCTCCTCTCTGTGTAACTCTGAGCAGCTGTTCGCATGTTCACACGAATGCTTGTGTATTTATTAAAAGCTATTAAAGAAATGTTGCTCTGTCTCAGTGAGTCTATAAGGTGAAGTTAGTAACGCTTAATGTACTGTACTGTAAGTGGGCCAGCTGTCTGCTGGATGAGGGTGTGGCCGCAGCTGGAATGTCGAATTGTGCCAAATCACGCCATCTAGTGTTTACAAGTGTTTATAAATTTCCACTTAATACATGTGTTGACTTCATTGTAATCATTGTAAGACTTTACTTATGTAACAGGCTTGTGGGATGGGGGGGGGATGGACAATATAAGATAGATACAAACATGTAAATAAATAAATCTCACCATCTAGTGGTTACACAGTTTATGTACTTTAGGGTTGGATCCTATGCCAGGAGACTTACAGTAGGGCACGAGGCGGGTACACCCTGGACAGGGTGCCAATCCATGGCAGGCACACACACCCTCACACACTCACATGCGCATTCATGCAATTCAACCAATTTGGGAACGCCAGTTAGCCGAACCTGCATGTCTTTGGACTGTGGAAGGGAATGTGTGCAGCATTACCCACTAAACCACTAAATAGCTAGACATCACATTGGCTGGTGAACTGTAATCAGCATGCCTGCCATACTGGCTCTGGAAAGATGGGTCTCAAATTTAATGAGTTTTTATAGAAGAAAAGCAATATAATGTTTACATGTCTTGATTGATTTCAGCTAGGTGTTTTTATATACAATGATCTACCTGTGGGACTAATAAATAAATGAATGAATAAAAAAATGCCATGGTGGAGGAACTGACAAACAGTGTGATATTTGTTGTTAATTGCCTATTTTTTCCAATTACTTAAACACCCACTATTATTTTTCTTCAGCATTTCAAAGTGAATGTGCTGTCTTCTGACCTGGGAAAAATCTACAGTGGTGGGGAAGAATATAATTTCCACTATGTTAAAACAAACAAATAAGCAAACAAACAAACAAACAAACAAATAAATAAAACAACAACAATAATAATAATAATACTAATAGTAATGTCTCCAATTGATGAGAAAAAAAAATAGAACATTGAGTAGTAAAATGACATTAACACATTTTTTTAAAGCAAAAAAATTTCAAGTAAATTTAATTGTGTGATGTTAAATAAGAACAGTATTAACCCAACAAAACAAGACAAATTAATGTTTAACAAACAAGTGTTTCTTTGACATAAAATGAAGTTTCGTCACAGCAGCGGCCTCTAGCGGCCAGTTTAAGTATCACTGTCTTTAAAAATAACGCTTTTTCCCCCTCAAAAAAGTAAAAGAAAGAAACTGTCGCCCTCTGGTGGTCATTATAATGACACGCACACGATCTTTTTTAGAAAACAAATTCTGATCAGATAAACCAATATTGAGATAAAATGAAAAACACTGATAATAATTAAGAGAACTGTGAATAATACGAATGCACATAGATATTTATTATAAAATGTGTTATATATATTATTATGTTATATATATTTTTATAAGTTTGTATATTCACTTTTTGTATTGGTAGGATTTATTACAAACTAAAAATATGGAATAAGTGGAATAATAAAATAAAATCAGTATGTGATTAATGAAGTTTTAGACGTGTGTGTGAAATTAATGAACTGATGAAAGATGTGATTTGATGCGGTTTATTCCTTATCTATTGTACTGTTAACTTCCTTCAAAAGGAATAAACAAACATGACTTAATAGACAAATCTGCACACTGAACACAATTTCAGGAGAATTTTTATAATCATTGTATATTTAGATTATAGAAACATGATGATTTAATAATAATAATAATAATAACTCAAACAACACATAGCACTATAATTTGGAGAATGAGTACATTTGTCAGGTAACAAAATTCAATATATATATATTATATTTAACTGTAAAAAACATTACATAACTTTCAGAAAGGTAGTATGTAGATAGTACTGTTTTTTGTTGTTGTTTTTGTAGCAGCTTTAGGTGAGATCAGATAAGACAAACTAAAGATCTAAAAATAAATCTGTATCTCTCTCTGAATTATGCAACATATCCTAAAATGTAGTCCTTCAATGCATTGGATAATTGTACTGGGTATCACATTTTTGTAACATATGGAACAGTTTGTAATGTCATTCAAGACAAAATTGTCTTAAGACAAAAGTGATTTAATGTATTTTGGTGATTCCCGCCAATTCTTTTGGGTATTCACAAAATAATAATAATAATAATAAAAAAAACGCAATCAGGATAATACAATTAATTTAATTTGTTATTTTATGCAATGGAATTCCTTGTCCTTTATTCTTCAAAACTGGATCGGTCTGGGCATCGAGTCAAAAGGGCACCTGCAGTACTCTGGTGTGATTAGTTCAATCCATGCCTGCTTGATCGCTTCCTGAATATCATATACAGAAGAAGGTTTCTTTGTTACTGTTAATGTCTTCTTCACCATCGTCCAACAATTTTGTATTGACTTTAGGTCTGGAGAAGACCCAGGCCATGGCTCCAGAAACTGAACACTGATGCCACATGGTCAGTTTTTCACTAGTTTCTCTGTTAATTAGCACATCTCTTCAGCCAGATAGGCGCGAATTTATTAGTGACATCAACTGTTTTTGTGCACAGGGAGAACCGTAATGCATGGCATGTGTTGTCTTTTGGCCCAGACTCTATACATTATATGATGCATGTATTTTTTTTTTTCCCAAGAGGAAAATGGATATTTAATTCATATTCATATTCAAATATTTATTCAAATAAAAGCTTTGTGGTAATCTTACACAAATTATTTGTTAGTAATTTATTCATTCAAGGATTGCTCTAAAAAATAAGGTGGTAAATTTTTTTTTGAAAAATGTTCAGCTTATTATGACTAATAATTATCACCTGATTTCTGGATCAGTTAGTTATACGTCTATGTACAGTATGTATTACTTTTGTGTGGAGGGTCGCCCCCTTGTGGTCAAAGGCTAATAATACAGATGAATGTTAATGTTCACAATAAACACATTTCTGTTTTTAGCCTTTATGTATAAATTAAAGAAAATTAGGAAAGAATTATAAAATATTACAAAAAAATAAATTGAAGCCTCAGAAACGTATCGGCAAATAATGATAAGGGAACTTATTCCAAGGTCACAGTCCATTGAATCCTGTTTAAGATTTTCACACGTCATTAACTGTAGACACATTAGTCTTAGTTTGAGCACTCAGTTTTTGTCCAATGAGACCATTGACACTAGGTTTCGTTTGTGTGTGTGTGTGTGTGTGTGTGTGTGTGTGTGTGTGTGTGTGTGTGTGTGTGTGTGTGTGTGTGTGTGTGCGCGTGCGTGTTTAAGCTCACCATTTACCAATTATTCTATTATTGAGCTTTATAATAGGCATAAATTGCATATTTCTGATAACACACACACAGACATTTTAGATAACCATATTTGTGATGAATATTTGTGGAAATCAGGCTAGAGGTGAGCCCAACTGGGAGTATCTCAATGCACCAGACAAATGACTCTTCATTCATGTCTCTCATCTGATAATAGAGGTAATTAATGAACGTGACCTCAGCAACCCTGGGAACCTCAGCGTGTCTGAGGGATGTAATGTGCCCCGCCCAGTTTTGCTGCCGCTGTCATATGTTGTAGGCCCCAGACCCCTTTGAATATTTACACAGATGAGCAAATGCGCACCCGTGTAGCATTCAACATAATTTATAAACTTCCTTTGAGAGTATGAATCAAAAGAATTCATAAGAAATGCTGATGGGATTGATAAAAATAAAAAAAATATATACATTTATACCTGCCCTATATATAAAAATAAATAAATAAAAAGACAAAATGGCTTCCACATGTTTATTTGTCAGTTTGAGAATTGCTCCAGTCACAGATATAATCATATGGAAGCTTATGCCTTATATATAATATAAACATATCACAACACTGCAGCCCTTTCTTTGATGAGTGACAACCAGTTGGCATTTATAACACCAGGCAGGTGATAAATATATTATATAAATTATATAAAAATATTTATTTATTTATTTATTTTTGTTTTTATCCTACAATTATAAAGCATGATGCAATTGCCACCTTTTTTTTCCCTCATAATCATAAGGAAATATAATGCAGTTGCCTCTTTTTATCTTACACTTGTGTTCTTGCAATAATATTTTTTTTAGTTAATATCACTCCGTAGAACTTTTTTTTTTATTTCAGAACTGTAAGCTTTTTTTCAGTTATGAGTTAATATCACTTATACTTGATTACTGCAACTTACTAAATAGGAAAAAAAAAAAAAAAAAAGGAAAAAAAATCCCTCATACTATCTGATAGCCGTTCTGTAAAACCTGGACGTTATGTAGTCTGGTTTATTAATTTCAAATTATACAGTGATACAAATTTTATCTGTTCCGGATAAAAAAAATAAATCCGTTCCAAACAATCTGTTCCAGCCACCCCAAAAATATTACCAATATTACCAACACTATAATTATATTTTTTGCATGAACAAGCAATCAAAACATTTAGAAAGGACATGTAAAAGTAAAAGTCAAATAAATAGACAATAAACTTTACTTAACCCTGATGAATGATTCCTCTCGGCACCTGCTGCTTTAAAAACTGAACTGAAAGCGGCTCCCATTTCTTCTTGCTGCCATCCTTGCTCTGGTCATTCCAGCCGAAAATGCTCCGTATTCCAAGGCAAATTTCTTAAGGTGAACGTTTGTGAGGTTGTGCGTTCGTTTAACGAGGTACCACTGTATACCAGTAAACTGGTGACAGGATCATGGCCATTTATGCCTGTGGAAAACCAAAAGCTAGCCCAGCTGATCCGATCCCATGGAAAAGCCAATGGAGGACACATAACTAAAAAAAAGTCTGACTATAACAGAAAGGTAACCAGGACACCCAGTGCATCACTGCCTGACATCTATTGAACTTAGCAGGTAAAGAATTCAAGGTTGTTGATCCGGCCTGCAAATTGCTAACACCTCTTTCCAACCGAGCATCCATGGTATCCTCAAGTTCAATGCCCCGCCCTGAAACCCACAGCACTCTGCTGCTAATGTCCCGGTGCCAGACACCACAGCAGGTCAATACAGGGCTTAATGTTATGTTGTATAATGATTGGTGTATATTTATATGTGAATCTCTTTGAAATTATGTATTTACCATTAAACTTCAATCTAGGCAATTAAATGAGCAGTTGAATGTTGAGTTCTGTCTGTTCTGGGATTAATCACACAAGCATTTATTTAAAAAAAAAAAAAAGTGTTTAACTAGAGAGGACTTTTAGGCCTTGATATTCAGCTTGTAACATCTGGCACTGTGTTCATTCCCACCACCCCATTCTGTTTCCATGGCCGTAATTGTTCACAACTTCAGGGTCAAAGATGCGACTGGAGGATAAATACATTAGACCAGCATAACCCCTTCTTGGTTCATTCTCACCCCCTTAATTTCACCATGCAATATCATTATAGCCACCCACCCCTATTCTCACGAGCCTATGGGGGCACAATCTTCTTTCATTTCTGAAACACAATGGGCGAAGACGCATGCAGAAGGTCCACCTTAATCTATCAGGCTTCCTTCAGTCAGCCTGGGCTGCTATCTGACAGGCATAGCATCGCGGGCTGCGTACAGCGACACAACAAATGCAATTTAATCTCATGAAATGCAAATAGACTTCTTTTTTCATGTGAGGGGTTGGTGGAGGTGGTTGAGGTGGTGGTGGTGGTGGTCGTGGGGGGAGCACTCTCTTTATGTCCACCATCTGCTTGCCATCACTCAGTCGCTTCATCATTGGGTTGGAGTAATTAGTGGTCTTTAATAATTTCTCTCTTAATGACAAAAAGTGATTAAGAACAAAAAGAGAGAAGGAATGAAGGGAAAGAATGAGAAAGACAAATGGGTACAAGTTAGCATCTGGTGCAGATTTGAGCGTCGACTCAAACGTCTGGAGCAACTCAGACGCCTAAATGCCGTGATGCAGCACGCGTCAATGCACAATAAAAGATTTACACCTACCATCAGAACGTTGATTATTTTCCAGGAAACAGCATGGCATTTTTATTCCTCTTATACCAAAGAAATAAGGCAACCATTTTAAACACCAGACCAAAATAAAACACCAAACCCATGTGCTATAGATTTTATTATTCTTCAACACAGGTGTACATACTGTACAGACTACAGAATCTTACCATCAATATCACTGATCATGACTCAAACCTCATTACCTCATTACGCCCCCCATCCCCCCCCCCCCCACACACACACACACCCTGGTGAAATAAACCTTATTTAAAACCGGATCCCTTCTCACCTGGGGTCTTCTAGCTCGAAAACAGATCTTCTATCCTCTGACTGCATCTTCCCCAGGGTCAATGTGGACCTGCTGTTTTTATTCTGTCGTCCTGTCCATGACTTTTGCCTAGTGCAGCCTCTTCTCTTTGTCCAGCCATTCTTCATGTGGACAAAAAAAAGCGTTTTAGCTGCCCGGGACCAGGTCCAGCAAGCCAGCGGGGCGTCAAGGTCAAGAGCAGGCATAAGGCCATCATACTCACAGATCTGCCCTCCTACGCATATGCCGTCCATCAAGCTGTCCACACAGAGAAAACACTCGGGCTCAGTGCACACCAGGGCTAAATGAAACTCATTCATTTAACTGGCCCACTTGGTGAACTTAATGCACGGGTAAAGAGCGACTCAGGGCTGGTTAGAGGCTGTAAAGATTAGGGGGGGAAAGGATTTTTCGTAAATTAACATTATTCAACTTGTGGTTAATTGATAACTCGGTAAATTAATGTAAGTCCCTGTTTTATTCAGCTAGTACCACTTTTTCAGCATATACTGTATGTTGTTGGTTTTTCGGCTGTTCCCATCGAGGGGTCGCCACATTGGACCATTGGTGGCACATTAAATGGTTAAACCAATATAAAGTGTGTGAGTGAGGTGTTGGACCACCACGAGCTATCAGAACAGTGTAAAAGCTCCTTGACTTTTGTTGCAATGAAAATTGTTCTTCCAAAATATTCTCTTAGTTCCTGTTTTGGTTCCAGAGAATGCTTTAATACATCACTCTATCCTACGCCCTGAGGCATGTATCTATATAAGTAAAAGAAAGGTTTTGTCTGTACATGGGTCAGAACTCGCTCTTTCAATGATGATTTTTTTTACATTTCATACACTGGAGAACCCAAAACCAATCTGTATGTCTATATGTCTGTCCAAACAGATTTTTCCACAGCATCACAGAAAACCGAACAGAATTTCCTTTTTGTGCACTTTGGCAAAAGTAAAAAAAAAAAGGTGTATTTGGTTGAGAATGAAAGAAGTACAACTTAAGTAAACAAACATATAGTGATCCTTTTTCAGAATCATGAATTCAAAATCATGCCTTGAACTAGGTCAAATTTGTACGATTTTCTAATATTTCGCCACCAATCTAGTGAAAACCAACACCATATAATGACACACCAAACGAAATTTGTGAAATTACAGTAAAAAAAAGTAAGAGGTTCATATTTGTTGCATGCAGACATGTACATAGACAATAACCTGAAATAATAACTATATATATATCATATATATATATATATATGATATTGTTATTATATAATTATAAGTTATAAATATAATTATCATAGTATTATTATTATAGTATTTTACTGAATAGAACAAAAGATTCTACTCTAAATGCCCTTGCAAGACACAGCAATGTGGGTTGATTAATTTATACTGTTCAAACCCCCATTTACACGAATAATTATACAATCATTTTTATTTGAACAACACAGCGGGGTACTGTGCAAAGAAAAATGACAGAGTGAATTCATTTGTAGTAAGAAATGAGAAAAGGAACAAGAGAAGCTGAAGCTGGAGGTTAATGAAAGCATGATTAGTAAACCTAATTATCTGGGCTCTGGCTGAGCTCTTGGGGAGGAAAAAAAAAAAAGAAGAAAAAAAAAAGAGAGAGAGTGAGACAATCACCATCAGTCTGTGTGTCATAAAGTGTGATCACTGCTACAGAGAAAAATGTGTCAGTTTGCTCACAAAGCTCTTTTGCATCATGTGCTATGCAAGACCAGCTGTTTATTTATTTTATGTTGTATGTAGAAGGAGAACAGGACAAAGCTGTGAAAAAAGTTACTACTGTACTAAGCAGGCAAAATGTGTAAATGTTGGTGCGCTGCGATGGATTGGTACCCTGTTCATGGTGCATCTAACCTGGTGCCCCAAGTTCCCTGGGCTAGGCTCCAGGCCTCCTGCGACCCTGTAGTGGATCAGAGTACAGAGTATGACTGAGTAGGAATAAATAAAATAAAATAAAATAAAACAAACAAACAAACAAATAAATAAATAAATAAATAAATAAATAAATAATAGCAGCATAGTGGCTTAGCACAGTCGCCTTGCACCTTCAGGGCCTGGGTTCAATTCCCAGCCAGGTTCGATTCCTGCCTCTGTGTCCATAGGGTTTGCATGTTCTTCCTGTGTTTGATGGGTTTACTCCAGGCATTCCAGTTTCCTCCCAAAGTCGAAAGAGTTTCAGATTAGGCTAAGCAAATTGCCTCAAAGTAAGTTCCTCAAATTGCCCGTAGAGTGTGAATGAATGTGTGTATGTGTGTGTGTGTGTGTGTGTGTGTGTGTGTGTGTGTGTGTGTGTGTGTGTGTGTGCCCTGTGATAGATTGGCACCCTGTCCAGGGTGTACCCCACCCTAAGAAAGCCCTATTCAGATTCACAAGGAAGAATGTTCAGCTTTTACCAGTTGCATAAGGGATCTCTGAAGAGCAAGATCAAATGGAAAACTAGGTCAGATATTTTCTGAACACCCAAGTGGTTTAGAATTGGAACTTTATTTATTTATTTATTCATTTATTCGCAACCTTACAAGAATTGCTTTGTGATTTCTCATCATTAGAACAACTCGAGCCTTGAAAGGAATCGACTTTTAATTGAAAGGGTAAATTTAAAATTTAATATAGAATCATTAAAAAAAATAAAAAATCTAGGAACTGAGATGTTTTCTAACTCCTGCAGATCTGTCAAAATCAATATATTCGTGGCCAATATTGTGTAACTATTATCATTACTTTTTGCCCAACAGGCTCTTGTTGAATGGGTATTTTGCTTTCTAGATGCAATATCAACTAGTTTGCTAACCATATACAATATTCAGGTCCTCAAAGTTCAAAAGTAGGTGAATGTCAAGATAAAATACTATTACCTGACAAAAGGTGTGTGTTTTTTTCATTGTCTTCAAAGTTTTACACGATTGTGTATTTTGCCAGGTGCTCAAGAGCCACTAAATGTAACTTTAGCACTAGAAAAGACAAGAAGAAGAAGAACAACAACAACAATAATCATAATAATCATAATAAAGCATTTTCCAAAATAATGGAACACTACAGCCACAGTTCAATCTGCATCGATACACAAGATGTTTAGCACAGTTGCGTAGCATTTCTAGGGTTCAGGTTCAATTCCCACCCCCAGGTCTGTGTGCATGGCGGGGGGGGGGGTTCCCTCCAGGTACTCTGGTTTCCTCCCACAGTCCAAAGACATGCAGATTGGGCTAATTGGTGCTCCCGAATTGCCATAGTGTGTAAGTGTGTGTGTATGTGTGTGTTTGTCCTGTGATAGATTGGCACCCTTTCGAGGAATAGGAATAGTCTTCTGGTATAGGCTCCGGGCCCCCTGCGACTCTGTATACATGATAAACCGTATAGACCATGAGTGAGTAAAATAATAATTTCTATTAATAGTGAGGTATTAATAGCAACAAACTAAATGTTTTTTTTTTTTTTTCAAAAACTGACAAACAAGAAACATTGATTTCACGCTGACATTTAGCAATACAGCTGTAGCTTGTTAACTTGATCTATTAGCATAAAATGCATGGGTATCATTATTAATAACTCAAAATAAGCAAAGGTTGTCCTCCTCATAATCCCAGTTTAACGATGATAATTTGTTACCATATATTTGAATTTAAGAGATCACTTTTTGTTGTATATGAAATGACATTTAAGCTGCACATCAATTGAACTCATGCACATTGCAACCTTTTCACCCCAAACGTCTGGATATTGTTCACACTATAGCCACTTGCACCATCTCTGTATCAAGGGAATGTAAGAGTTACTACTTCTCTCTTCCCTTTAAAGCCACCTTCCTTTTTTCTGTTTAACAACCAGATGCCATATGGTAAACATATTCCTTTGCCTCATTGGCTTTTATGGCTCTTGCTGAAAGTCTGAAAGGGGTTGGGTCAGGTTCAGGAGGCTAAACAATATAGTCAGCCATTAAGAGGGTTTTATTTCTATTGGACTTATCAACCCAACGCTGTGGGACCATTTGAACGCCTTCGTCTCATTACAAAAGAATAACAGCACCAGAGGAACGGCTTCATGCCTTCACACAGTAGTGCAGGATTGTGCCTCGGTTCCAGTTTTTATGTATGGATCATAAAAGCTTAAGCATGGCATCATGGGCTCATTGACAGCCTTCTTGTCTGACACATCCCAGCTCAATGGGGTTGCAGAGATCCCTTAGTGCAAGTCCCAACCCTGGAAGAAAATGGACATTTTGAAGAAAAAAGAAAAAAAAAAAACGGTGTGTGGATCAAATGATCTGCTGTGGCTTCCCCGAATGGAAACAGCTAAAAGAACAAGAACATATCAAAAGCTAAAAGAGTTTAACATGATAGATTGTAAATGCGTCACATAGAGCATGCCACTTGTTCTTAGATTTCTGAGCTTTGCTAAAAGGGATGCTGCATCAAGAGGAAAACAGGAGATGGAATTTCATCCAGTGCAACCACCAGGCCAGACCCTGTTGTCCATTCTCGGGTTCAGCTTTTCTGTTCCACTCTTTTTTTTTTTTTTATAGATGGTTGTAACTCATGAAGGCTGAGCCCTAAGACCCCTTCACTGACCCGCATCTGGATAGCAGCTGGGGTCACATAGGTCATTCAGACATGTCCTGCACCAGGTCCCGGCTTCCTCCTAAACCTTGTAACCTGCACTGTTGAAATGGAAAGTAAGAAAGAACAGGACAGGATGAAATATATATATATATACATACACAGTATATACCAATCTACCTTTATACCACAGTTATACAAAATTTTCCTTCTAAATAGTTTTAAGTAAGTTTGAAAACATCAAACCTAAAAATAAACGAATAAAAATGATTGTGTAAAGACAATTGCTGTGGTAAAGGTAAGGACAACACATTTGGGTGTGCTATCATTAACAAACATTAGAAACTACAAATTAATTACAAACTATTAATAAATGGATTCTACCATTATGTTGTTGAACATCTATCTATCTATCTATCTATCTATCTATCTATCTATCTATCTATCTATCTATCTATCTATCTATCTATCTATCTGTCTATCTATGCTCATGGATAGAAGTTGCATAGATTCAGTAACAATATATAGCAATAATGATGATTGGTCCATGATACAGGCTCCTCACAAACCTACAGTAGCAAGTCTGACTTCAACCAAACTTTGTTGAATAGACCAACAACAGTAGTTGCAGCAGTAGTGGAAGCATTTTCCGTAATTTCCAAATGACATCAGCATATTAGTTTGTCTTGTCTTGCTGATGTTACTCTCGGCCTTCCAGACCTGAAGTGATCAGCAGTGGGGCTAATATTTGGGAATCTGTTCCACAGCCTCTAAAATGGTATTCCTGACACCTCCAAAGTACCTGGTGATGTTTGCTTGCATTGCCCCAAGTTGAAGCGCTCTAATGGCCCTCTCTCTGCTAGAATGCTCTCAATGGTTAATTATAATGTGAGGACAAAATGCACAATCAGAATGTTTTCCTTATTTTTTGATACCAAGGCAGGTCACCTGGACATAATCACATGGCAAACCGTCTGCATTGTGTATGGCGCCGCATAAGAAGTAATGATTGTGACAGTATTTTTATCGTACATTTGATCTTAATGGAACAAGGCAAACAGAATTATGAATAAAATGTTGGGCATTTTGTAATATTCTTTTTTGTATAATTCTGTGCAATATTCATTTTGTCCATGAGCCTATCTATCTATCTATCTATCTATCTATCTATCTATCTATCTATCTATCTATCTATCTATCTATCTATCTATCTATCTATCTATCTATCTATCTGCACAAACGGCTTGACATTATTATCACATTAGAAAAGCATCACATTTGATACTTTATGTTTTTCAGATATCCTACATTTATAACATTTGGTAGCTGTCTTTTTCCAGAATGACTGATTTTTATCTTGTCTCTTGTAGCCCATTTTATTCTTGAATTAAAAAAAAAAAGGTCTGTTGAAATATGGGAAACATTAGGTTGGAAATAAAAGAGAGTATAAAACAGAGAGCGGAATTCGCTTGCAGTCACACACGTGATGGGGCTCTTTGAAGGGAAATTGGCTGATTAGTTGAATTGTGTGTGTAACAAGGAAGAAAATAAATAACATAAATAAATAAATAAATAAACAAACAAACAAACAAATAAATAAATATACCTACCCATTAACGAGTGCTTTCAAATGAATACAATCTGATGACTGTATTTTTTTTTTTTATTTATTCTGCAGCGATTTGAGCAAATGAGTTTTGCGAACTTTTAGTTTACATGAGTCACTGAATAATCTGATTTATTTTGTTGTGCAGGCCATTAGTCTGATTGCATTTCCCAGCGTCATGGTTCTGATGCATTTGCTTTACAACAAATTGTTCACCTGCATTACAAACATGAGAATGATTATAAAGACAGGAGATGGGTGATTGGTTATTAAAAATAGTTCATCTACTTACCACCCATGCTAAGAAATGACACACACATTTAAACAGGGCAATTTAGAGTAGGCAATAAACCTACCAGCATTGATTTTTGAGGTGGGGATGGAAACTGGAAGGTCCCAGATAAGCAAAAAATAAACTCATAGAGCAGCGATTATGCTTGCTACACCACCATGTAGATGCCATGCCAAAGATATTAAAATCTAATAATGACTTTCTGTTTGACATGGAAGTGAATAATCTGTTCTCTGTAACAACTGAATAATAATCAGATTATTTTTAGGCATCTAAAATCCCCTTTTTTTAATGTTGGGATGAATGTTAAACGAAGAGCAAGAGTCGTTGACTAGAAAGATTGGCAGAAATTTTCACAGCAAATCTGTTTGAGACCTGGTTGCATCAGGACTAAGATCCAGTTGTTGTTGTTGTTCAATTGTGTCTGACTGTTGATGATCTCATGGACCATAGCATGCCTGGCCTTCCTACTGTAGATCCAAGGTCCATGGGGTTTTCTTGGCAAGGATACTGTACTGGGTTACCATTTCCTTCACCAGAGGACCATCTACAGGCATGTTGGAAACACCAATTAGCCTAACCTGCATGACCTTTGGACTGGGAGGAAGCCAGAGAACCTGGAGGAAACCCACCAAGCATGGGGGAGAACATGCAAACTCCATGCACAGAGGCATTAGTGCTGCTTGAGATCCAGGGGCATGTACCAAAAGCAAGCATTAACACAAGCACTAAAATGGACACGAAGTGTTCTTTTATTCAAACTTAGTAACTGCCCGGTTAGGGTGACATGTTTCTTTAAATAAAACTAAACTTTAGCCGAAGTTGAGGAACTGCCAAAGCCAGAATTCACACATAATGCTGACAGTGATGGCATTTCTAGCTCAGATGTTTCTATAAAACATAAGGACAACCACTTTGTGTTTAAATCCCAATACAAAGGGAAATGTATGAGGTAAAGGGATATTTGCACACAGAACAACAAATGAAATGTGGCATTGCATTGCACATCAGTGTAACCTTTCTAAGTGACCTCAAACGTTTGAGACGTCCAAGCTACTTACATTCTATGACTGGATTCTAAAGCAGGTCACTAAAAACGAGCCATTAATACAAAGGGATCCAGGTGGTATTAGGTACAGGACTACTTTTACAAAGTATCAGAGCCGGAGGGCTTGGAATGTGCACACAGGATGAGTCTGATCACCACAGGAAGTAAACACTGCCACGGCACCAGAGGGAAGTGATTAGATGCAGAGCACTGGGGTTGAGGGGGAATACGAGGCGATTATCAAGAGAGTATGATGTTGGGCCAGGACACACATGGAAATGGGGGTGGTGGTGTTGGAGATGAAGGAGTGGTAATTGATAACAGACTCCTGTGGTCTCAGGTGCAGTCGGACGAATTTTACTGATGGTGGAGGAGGGAGGCAGATGAGTGGGCTCGGGCCTCCGTGCTGAGGGTGGGGCCTCCAGGAGGTCTTGTAATTAGAGTGGTAAATGTGATTTAATGACAGGAGGCCACAAAAAAAAAAAACTGTTCTAATAATAAAATTAGGCAATACATCAAAGTCAGCATGAGTGAACGGGGTGCGAATGCTTTCTGTTTCGGCAAGTACTGTATTTAAAAGAGAATGCTGCTCACGATGTGACTGCGATGTATTCAGGTCACATGGTGTGACAAACAGAAGTAGGAAAGCACTAACATGCACATGTTTCACACGTGACTTGGGACATACGGACATCAAGGTTTCCATCAGTAGCACGCAGCTGTCTGCAGGCACAGGAAATCCCTGATAAGAAGAAAAGGGGGGAATTTGAATTGCTGAGGAGGGCCATCACTCTTGTACATGGCAGAGAAGTCTGCAGATAGGAATATAAATATAGAGGAAGAGCGCTTGCTATTCTAGATGAATATCTGACTCAGGACTGTTGCGGAGATTGTGCTGTAAAGTCTTAATGCAGCATTCCCTAGTGGTTACCGTTAATCGATGTTGTAAAATCAGATTTAATGGTTGAAGTGGTCCATTTTGTGTGCCCTAACAAACACTCATGCACTAAGACTTTTTACCGTTTGCAACCCACTAACATGATGCTTGTACTGGATTTACATTTTCATCGCAATGGACTTCTGTATACTAATTGGGTTAAACTGTCGCTCAATTTGGATTAAAATTGTATTAAAATATATAACCAGCATATAAAAGAATATGTGGGGATGAGGGGGCTTAGTGGTTAGCACTGTTGCCTCATATTTCCAGGGTTTAAGGTTTGAATCCTGCCTCTGATTCATGGGTGTGGAGTTTGCATGTTCTCGTTGTGCTTTGGTGCTCGTTGGTTTCCTCTGGGTACCAGTTTCCTTCAATGGTTCAAAAACCTGCATTGTAGACTGGTTGCCACTTTAATAATGAAATGGTGCAAAGTGTTTGAGCATGTAAAGCCATTAGAGATTTTTGTTTGTTTGTTTGTTTTTTAATTTATGATCTCTAATTGGAATGATTATTATGAGGGATTATGGCAGCAAGACCTGGTTTATTTAAAAAAAGTAAAATAAATAAACAAATAAATAAAATAATAAAATAAATAAATAAAATAATAAATAAATAAATAAATAAATAAATAAATAGATGAAGAGATAAATAAATAAATAAATAAACTATGTTTTAAAATTATGATTTATTTATTCTGGTAATAATAATGAAATAATGCCTAATGAAAATTCCTATTAGAGGTCAATGTGGTTGCCACTTTCACGTACTGTAACCTGCAGTGTTTGACTAGGAGTGTGTGTTTATTCCCCGCGATGGGTTGGCATCCTCTCCATTGCGCCATTCACAACTTTGTTCACCGTGTTTCTTGGACTTCTGGCCCACTGTGACCCTACACAGAAATACAGAAAATTACAGAAACTTGAGAAGAAGAAAATGCGAAAGACCAGTTGCAGAGGATCAAAACTGATGCACCACTATTAGCAATCATCCAGGAAATCTTGTTGAACTATGTAATTCAGTTTACCCATTTGTTAAACCCAGGAAATCCACCAAACATACAGTACATACTGTAATGTTTTATGTTTAAACACTCTCATCCTCTCATGTACAAGAAATGGCAGAAAATGACTCTTTGGTTCACTAATTATCCAAGGAATCTTAAAGAATCAATAACATCTGGTCAATGTATAACGCATCATATTGAGCTGCATTCAGATCTACTGAATGGGACTAAGGAACTGCCTCATTGCCTGAAAACGGCTTTGTGACGATTCCAATTATCATGCAAACGGACAGAGAAGAACAATTGATCCATTGATTGCTCACTGATCAGCTGTTTAGCGACCCTGATTAGTCACAGTGCCAGAGGTCTGCATGAATGTTAACAAAACCTGTGTGTAAAAAAAGAAAGAAAAAAAAAACCCCTCTATTATTATTATCATTTTTGTGAAGATGACTGTCATTTGACCTAATAATATACTTTTTACTGAGAACATGTGTTGTAGTGTTTTTTATTGATATTTTGATCTGTTTGATTCTGTTGTTTTTAAATAATTTCTTTTTATTTCTTTTTTTCATGTAAAGCACTTTGGTCAACTATCCGTTGTTTTAAATGTGCTATATAAATAAATTAACTAACTAACTAACTAACTAACTTTTTATTGTAATTAGTGGGCAAAGAGCAAGTATTTGAAATAAAAGGGTACAATAGCCATGGAAAGGTAAGCCATTTCCATTCTCTACCTCTTCCACACACACACACACACACACACACACACACATACACACACAGTTCAGCTGGCTTGCAGGTATTGCTGACGGATGACTGACAGTGAATCCTGTGTCCTCTTTGATGGGGCACTGGGATTTTAGTGGCCACTGATGAGCCATTTAAAAAGGGCCCGAGGGTCTGATGGAACAACGATCCCCCTTTCTTCCCTCCACACACCTCTTTATATGCTAATGGTCTTGCTTATGAAGTTTTCCCCTCTGTCTGATTCGGAACAGCTTGCCGGATCGATGGGAGGGGTATCTGAGCTTTTGTTCAGCACCGTCCTTGGGATGAGCTCGAAGCACACTACAGAAGGCAGGTGGATTGTGGGTCGTTTGAACTCTTATGGTGATTCGGCGAATCATGCCGACCAGCTGGTCCTCACCCTGCAGAAGTGTCATGACCCTGAGGTAATGACCATAAAAGAAATTAGCCTTCCCTCTAATTACAGTCACTTTCACTGCATGATCCGTCTGAAGGGAACAGCGGGACCTGCTAAGGCCGCTTTAGCCTGCTCGTCTTATGCGCAATGAACAATGGAGAACTTTTTCAAGTGTTTGAGCATGTAAAGCCATTAGAGGTTTTTGTTTGTTTGTTTGTTTGTTTGTTTTTTAATTTATCATCGCTAATAGGAATTTTCATGAGGCATTATGCCAGCAAGACCTGGTTTATTAACAATAAAAAAGAAAGAAATAACAATAATAATAAATAATAATAATAATATTATTATTATTATTATTATTATTATTATTATGATTAAAACTATATACTATATATTGGGGTTTTTTGTTTTTTTTAACAAGTCTTCTTGACATAATGAGTAACATTCCTATAAGAGATCATAAATAATAAAAAAAAAACTATATATATATATATATATATATATTAGTTTTTTTTGTGAGTTCCCAAGACATTTCATCACAAGCCCAAGTTTCACCTGAACGCTTCTTGTTCAAGTACTGTAAAGAAATATGAAGCATCAATTTAACACACATGATTTACATCAATAACCCAGAAATATCAGCCTAAACCAACCATGAGAAAGTGAAGTAACAGTTTCGCTAAATTTACCCAAGTCTCCAGCGTGCCTCATGTTGCCGCCTCACAGCTCTAGAGTCAAACGGTCGTTAGAGTTACTGTCTTTGATATTGTTCACGTGGGATCCAGAAGTGACGTAAAACACTTACTAAATATTTTGTAAAGCACCTTTACACAATTAAAGAAAGTAATGGAAATGTGTATAAAATGTGTGAAAATATGTATAAATCAACAATCAGATTGTATCCCTGATGAGTAAGCCGAGGGCGACGGTGGCAAGAAAAAAATTCCCTGAGATGGAAATATATGTGACGAATAAAATTTGAATTTGATTTGAATTTGAAATAGGAAGGAACCCTGAGAGGAGCCAGACTCAACAGAGAACACATCCTGATTTGGGTGATAATTATGAATTTTGCTAATTATTCACCAAAAGCATACTACATTAATCATACTGGTTGTTATGAATTTATTTTTACTTCTTTGCCAAATAAATTTTGCTTGGATTAACCAACATTTACAGTAAAACAGCATCAGAAAATGTACCTATTAATTATAGGACACGAATATCTTAGAATATATTATTAATGTTAATCCATGCAGGTAAATAATGATAGATAAAGAAACGCTAACAAAGATTTATCTTTATAAAAATATGGGGTCTAAAATATGTATTATTTATTCATTAATGGCTTACATTCAAATACCCAATCAATGAACCAACCAAACAAACAAACAAACAAACAAACAAACAAACAAACAAACAAACAAACAAACACAAATAAAAACATAAATAAATGTCAGAAGCTCTAAAATGATATATGCCCTGTTTATGACAATTCATTTATTTGATGTATGGCTTTATTAATAAAAGAAGAGGTAATATTACAACATAGACCAAATAGACTAATAATCCCCCCCCCCCCTCCTTTTTTTCTTTAATATGTTTAATAACATAAAATGGTTTGTCTTAACTTTATACAACATATTTTTGGATACGTGTACCAACCAGGTCAAATTATACATCCAGTACTGTAAAAACAATCAAACTCCATTTCATAGTTTAATGAACTGCCATGATCTCAAATAATAGATCTCATCAAACGATTAATTTTCTACTCAAACTATGACATGGAAAGAAAAGCTGCATTACTAATTAATCGAAATGCTGTAATTTTTTCTCTCTCTGAGTGTTCTTCTACAACCGCTTGAGCACTGGGATAACTTTCCATTCTTTACCAGCCAATGGACACTGAGCCGTTCTGAAAATTCTGAAAAGTCACTCATTAACTCGTTGGGCACTTTGGTGTAAGAGGACATTGTCTTGGAGGCTATCAGAGGGAGCGGCCTGGGTGAAGGCAAGGAGGGGGCATCCTATTCATTTCAAAAGGAGGCTTCAAGAGGAGAGAATTGCCTTCATATGTTGAGTAAATCCTTCTTCAGTTAGATCAGCTTCCACCACAAGACCTGGTCCTCAATTACGACTAGGATCGGGGAACAATTGCAGCGGGTCTCATTACGCTCACACGAAACGTCTATTCTTCTACATTGGACATGGTGTAAAGGCAATGCAAGCTATCAGAATAGCATATTGAGGGGTGTTGGGACACGGAGACAATGAGACTAGGTATGCAGAGCTAGATGGGCATACAGGGCCTCTTTCTGGCACATTTACAAGCAGAGACAAGATAATGGGTGGCTGATTGGGCCTAATAGACCTATTCTTAAAAGATAATAAGGCTCACACATTTATTTAGCCAGTCTATGTCTGAACTCCTGTCATCTTCAAGCCAAAAACAAGAGTAGTTTCACATGCTATAAATCAACCATCATATAGCACATTTCTTTAAATCGGTTACACTCGAAAGCAGATCAAACAAGCAGAAGAGTTCCTCTTCTACCTGCTTCTCATTGATGAAGCATCATATTAGCTGAAACAGATGCTTCAGATGTGATGTGGCATTAAAATATCAGGACAATGTAGTTTGGGTTGCCAGGGATCATTATCGCAGCTAGAAATTCGACCTGGATAATGGCATGCAGGAACATCTATTCACATGACAACTTGGCACGGTGATAACCAACTATAGCATAAGTGGTATAAATTCAGTATGACACACGCAAAGAACATAAAATTAATAAATGAACAAATGAAATCTGTGGATTAGAATAATTGAGAGTTCGCCTATATCTGGCAGGGTATTAAAAGTAAAGTTCATTAAGCACTAAAAGTGGTGCTTGTTAGAAAAATATAAAGGATTGATGTCTTTGAGTCAAACTTCACAAAAAAGTGAGTGAGTGTTAATTTCTGGGTGCTTTCCAGCTCCTCCAGTTTCATCTGGTTGGCTCCAGATGATCGTCTTCCCATTTGGACACCAGTAAAATATTGGCATAGTTCTGTTCTTACAGGACTGAGACACATCCTGCACTCCATCCTTTGCCCTCTACCTTGAGACGGACCGCATGGGCATCACTGTAGCTGCTTCTTTAAAGAGTCTTTTGAAGAATGGAGAGACACTCCTTCATGCTCTACCCCATATGGCTGTGAAGGCCACACAGTGCTTCAGTTATAATAATCATGATGCTGATTTGTTCAAATTCTATCAATATTAGCAGATAATCAAACCATGACCACTGACTACTCAGACTATTGCACGTCCATACACCATACAAAATTCAATTTTCCATTCCAAATATAACTAACGGATTGCATTATGCACTGCTATGGTGTTGCATTATTAAGTCACATGACCTTAAGATGCCAAGATCGTGATATTGTTCTTTCGGCTGCTCCCGTTAAGGTCTTGCTACAGCGTATTAGCCGATACGCACGTTTAATCTGACAAAAGTTTTATGTCACATTTTATGACCTTCCTGGCACATCCTTAGACACACATTTCAAACTAGCATGTCGATTAGATTGGTATATGTACTGTATATTACCTGGGGGTCATCTCTAAAGGTCATTTGACATGTCTATTGGCCATTCAGATAGGATCCCAAAGAGACTAATTGGACAATATGTTATGTTTAGACAAAAAAAAAAAAAAAAGAAAAAAAAAAAAAAAAAATATATATATATATATATATATATATATATATATATATATATATATATATATATATATCTTGGCTATTTGTCTGCACTTGTGGTAATGTAAGGGGGCACATTAAATGGCATTGCTGAACTGTTAAAAAATATATAGCACTATTCAGATTTTCAGTATCCCAAGCATGATCGTAAGAGGTGATTACTGAATGCTTACATTTTGGTGTAGGTAAAAAGATGATTGCCTTAACCTAGGATGGATTCTTAAGGGGTTAGAAGACAGAAGAAATATTAGGCAGATGAAAAGGTGTCATGGAGTATTGTCTGACATTATAATGATGGGCAGCAGAATTAGATCTGGGGTCAAACTGCAGAAAATACTGTAACGTGATCAGCATAAGGTATGGAAACTGGGCTCTCTTTCTCCTTCTCTCTCACACACTCACAAGCACACACTTCCTCATCCTGAAGATTCAATGGACCTGGTTCTGCTACACACTCCAATGCACATGAAAGCTGTGAGCTTCCTGTGTTCGGTGGTCCCCATGAAGCTCGACCTGGACACAATGAGCAGAATAAGAGCTGCTCTCCACCTACACAGCTGGCATGGAGGAAGGGAGGAAAGGACGGAACCTGTATTCATGCTGCACTGAACTCTTCTTTGACTCCCTGAAGAATGGCAAGGTTTCACTTCAGCCCTGGGCTCAGCCCACCAACTCCCCCCCCCGCCCCCCCACCTATACGACGCCCATCCTGAGCCTTGTCCTCTTTTGTCCTATTGTCCCTCACGTGATGGATTTTGGAGCTTACCAAAGGGAAAGGGAGGGAAGGGAAGAGACAAAAAGAAGGAATCTAGGCTTGACTGACAGGTCAGCTCTTCTACCTGTCAAAAGCATGGATGAATAACAAGAGTCTTGAAAAAAGAGAAAGCAGAAGATACATAACGCAAAGCATGAAAGAAACTTTGTGACTCCTTCTGTTTTTTGTTTTTGTTGTTGTTGTTGTTGTTGTTGTTGTTGTTTTTCCCCCCACTGGCTCATCCTGATCAAAGTTGACTGCAGTTGGAAAAAAAGACTTGAAATTGGACAGAAAGAAGGCCTTGTGCTGCTAATTGTAATTTTCGAGCCCCCTTTTGAAAGATTGGGGGTATTGTGTATGTTAAATAGTGATGCAGAGCAGCTGATCACTGAGCCTTATAGCCATTAGGCCATAAATGGAGACCAGGTGGTGGGGTGAAAAAAAAAAAAAAAAATTGAAGAAGGAAAAAACAGTGGGAGTAAAGTGAGAGCACGGAGAAGAAAACCAGCTGAACCATTTAATGCAGAAAAGGTTTGGAATGTTTAGCTCGTGCACAACATGAAATCTGTACGAAAGTGTGTCATGGATATATACCACACCATGCATCCAAATACAGTTCAAGTATCATTCCACTTTATTAAAACATGACCATAACCAGGCGCACAGGATAAATCCCATGTTACTATTTCTTTCAATAGCTGAGATGCAGTTTTTTATATAGTGTGCCAACCTCTATGCCACAACTGTCAGTGTGTGCCATTTCTTTTGTAAACGATGCAATACTGCTGGAACAAAGGAAAGTTTGTCCTACTGCCTGCTGCATTGCATTTTCTAACAATTTGCCAATTTGCAAACATCTTTACGTTGTTGTTGGTGATGAAATAATGATTTACATTTCAGTTGGAAACTTTTGGTTCTTGTTTCTTATTGTTAGAACAAAAAAGTGATTCTAAAAGCCGTGGGCCCCCTGCGCAGGAAAACGCTAGCGATTCCCCCCCCCCACACACACACACATTGACATTATGTTACCAGATGCTAGAAGTATCAGAAATACATACAAAACTAGGTGCTGGGTCAATCGTTTTCATTAAATAAGCCATTATGTAGAATACAACATCACCTTTGGTAATGCCACCAACAGGGTTTGAGCAAAAGGATGCTCAAGAAACCTAGCTTACCATTTGACATTAGTTCCATGGTTGTTGCTTGCTTTCCAAAATGATGTTGGGCTAGAACTACATTATATCCGTCTATAGCTGATATTCTTCATTAATGTTTCTATGCGTTTTTGTTATAATCTCCAGAGCTCTGCATCGTCTTTTCTTCTTATTCTTTTTGTTTTGTTCTGTAGCTATATCGCCATGCTACCTGGAGGTGCTAACCATTATGCCACCCATAGACAACACTAACTGTTGATAAGTTGTTGATACATTTTCAGTAATAAAATACCTACCATTTGTGGAGTCTCCAGTATCAGTGTTTTATATCAATTAGAAGTAAAGTTTTTAACTGGAAAGCTGCACTTTCTCATCAACATTAACATTTTGAATTACCTTCAAGAGAGAGAAAGAAAAACAGAAACTGGTGAGAAAAGATCTTGAATATCTACAGAAACTAGAAGAGATCTCATGCAAGACAGAAGTTTCAACTATAGAGCATTTTGTCCCTTAAATTTCCAGATATTCAGGCAGGCCTGCAAAGATTGTACGTGACCACGGTCTAATTCACATTAAATATCTAGAGGAACTTTACAGAGAAGATGGAGATCGTTGTAAGTCCAGCATCATGGACGTAAATGCTGGACTGTAAAGAGCAAACCAATTCCTTTCTTCAGCAGAATATGCCCAAACCTCCATCTACTGACTCAAGATGACTCTGTTTTCAATGTGTCTTGTGGTATGAGCCATTGCTCCTATGGAGCGCTAAACCCACAGACTCACCAGTGGTGATGCGCAGAGGTCTATGTATATCCAGTGGATGTTGAAAGCTAGTTTACAAGTTCAGCGGCCTGTTTAGAAATATCAAAGAGTGAATTAGACAACATATAAACTTGGCATGCCACACCACAGCCACACTGCTTCAGCATTTCGCACCTAAAGTCAGTCAAACTAGGTTCCTTGGCAGGAATACCTTTCTACTGTACAATCCCCCAAACACCCTTAAACATTGGGGGACCACCAACTTACGCTGGAAAGTACCATGGACTGATGTCATGCTGAAGACACTTCAGTGTCTAAATGATGGGGAAGGCTATGGAGCAGATACGAGCTGATGGATTCTGGCACATTACAGTATGTGTCTGACCCCCTGCGATGCCAAAATTTCATACTTGCCACCCTAACTACCCAGGGCCATGGCCCAGAGAGACCTACCCAGTTCTGGTGGGCTCCGTCATGGAAATGAAGGAAGAAGTGCACTATTTTACCACCCCAATTACATTTCTATCTCATTCTATAAAAGGAATCAGAGTTCACTTACACAGTTGTGAAGCAATTTATATGCGCAAAGGAATGTGCTAGTATTCTTTTGTGTTATTATTGTTGGAAAGACATGGAGGCGCAGTTGGACTAAGTGCCTGTCCTTTAGCTGTGTGGCAATCCTAATGACCCAGGAGGAGAAGTCTAAAGTTCAGCACGTTTCATGGACACGTGACATGATGGAAACAAACTTTTAGAAGCAGCCAGCAAGGAAGCTAAGGATGGTGTCATAGTAGTGTGAGAAGAGAGAGAATGAAATACATAGCACATAATGTAGGGAAGGAGTGAGTGACAACCCATACAGTTTTTGTTAATTAGGGAAGCCTAAAATAGCTTTTTGGTTTTGTTTCATTTCTGGAGCAGCATATTGATTCGCACTGCGTCCGCTCACCTCCAGGGCTGAGGGTTCCTCAAGTCCTGTCATCAGGTCTGTGTGGGGAGTGTGTGCATGTTCTCCCTGTGTTTCCTCTTGGTACTCTGGTTTCCTCCCACAGTCCAAAGGCATGATGATTAGGCTAACTGGCGTTCCCATATTGGCTGCAGTGTGCGAGTGAATCTATGAGCGTGTGTTGTTTGTTCCTTGTAATCACCTAGCACCCTGTCTATGGTGTACCCGGCCTACTGTCATGATATTGGTCGTCGATTGTGTTTCTGTTTCTATCGATCCCAGTTATGCTTATCCTCATCTATATGGTTTGCCAGTTTTCTGATTCCCGCCTTCCCAAACGTTTGCATGCAACATAAGATTGAGATCATTCTGAACGAAAGTCACGTGAAAAGTAAAGTGCTGAATAATGAGGCAGCCCAACTGACTATATGTGTCGTGGTTACCTTGTTAGCATTGCCTACAATGAAGTCTTAATTACATAGACGTAATACACTATTGTGGCCACCACGGCATAGAGGGCGACGTCTGATCTTTGATTTGTGTCAGATTCATAAGTCAGGGTACATTTAGATACTATTGCACTTAGCATACCCCTCCTGCATTTAACTTATGTGGGTAGCTTTAATGCTAAAAGCATGCTGAACCCGCTGATGTCATCTTGATGGTTCTTGAGGAGAGACAGGAGCGACGGATATTAAAAGATAAGACAAGCCCATAAACGATTAAAATCTAATTTGGTTCAGCTTTCTTCCTTTCTTCTTTTTTTTAATTTTATTTCTTTTTTGGTTGTTCAAAGTGGATTAATTCATTTAGGAAAGAAGGGAAGGGCCCTTGATCTTACTGTGCCCTTGATCATTTGTTTCTTTGATCAGTCCGGCCCTGTTATGTTTATGTTTATTTGCCTTCTAACGTAAATGTTCAGTGGTAGTTTTGAGAGGCTGAGAGTGGGTATAGTCATTGCTTTATTGCTTCAAGAAGTAGATACAGACTTTTGTATGGTATGGGAAATAATCTCATGCTACATTGTAATTAAAAACGAGGTTTTTTGAAAAGGTAGTGATTCAACAGCAGCTCTGAATATTCAGCCCTTATTTATATTTTTATTTATTTATTTATTTATTTTTAACAAGGAAAACTGTTTTTCCATCATGGGAAAGATTGTTGATGGAATGATGGTTCACATGTGCTATAATGTATTTGACTACACAATCCGACTGAAAAAAATTGCAAAAATTGCAAGAAGTCTTTGGGACATGATGCTGCATTGCATCATGTTGATATTGATATTTTTCCTATAACGGCATGCCTGATCATGTTTTATTGCATCCAAAACAATATAATAATTTTAATATGTATGTTCAATATAAGTTTTGGCATAATTGTTGATTTATCTCGGAACAAAAGATAAACACTGAAATACTGCACAGCATAATAAATATCAGAATAAATAAATAAATCTGTTCCATAAGACCATAATTATTAGAAATGCCAGACTTCTTAACATTGCGATTGTCTGTCATTGACTTAAACATGGCATGTTTGCAACAACGTCCTTGCTGCATATTGAGCTCTGACTGTAGTGAATTCATAATGCTGGCTGAAACCGCAATAAGCTTTACGGTAATAATCGTCTCGGCTTACATGGTTTTAATAAAGCCGAGTCCTGTAATTAGACCTTCATTGTACTGAATGGGTATTTTTTATTTTTTTTCCCCTTTGGCTTTAATTAAAGTTTAGGACGTGGAATGTTTTATATATATTAAATAATACACAATGAAATATACAAAATTAATAAGAAGTATATCTGCAGGGTATAGGCTGATAGCAAAACATTTCTATATATATGAAAGCATTTCTAAATGAATCCAGTTCTACAGCCAGCTGCACATTGTGCAAGGCTAGTCTACAAATTCTCCTGAATTAAGGTATAAAAGTGATCGACATTTGCAGAAGACTTCACAGTACAGTGATGAGACTCTTAGCTGCAATAAAACATTTGAATGGTGCAAATGCTTTAAAGAAGTCATGCATGAATGACGATCATTCCCTCGAACATATAGCAAGTGGAAGACCTGATCCCAGAAAGTCGCCGGATAACTTGCAACAATATCACACAATCATTAAAGAACACCAACTGCACATTACAGGCACTCACCTGAGAGTTATTACCACTTCCCTTTTTCAGATCTGTATAATACGTTCAAAAAACCTATAAGTTAAAAACGAAATCATCATTTTGCAATGTTATTCTCATTGAGACATTTTCCCTGTGTTATGACCACACCATTGTTTTCATTCATTAAAAACTGGGAATTTTTAATAATCAGTATAATAATAAACAGTGACCTAGATCTTTTAATGAACAAGTTAACTATATTTAAGGCTTTATTTTCATGCAGTGGATGTAACGACTGATCTCTGAACACCCAAACATGAAACTGCTTGGCAAGATAAAACGGCCATTCTGGGGAAACCGAACCACAAACCCAATTTGTTGCAGCAAAGAAAAATCTGTATCATCATTCACGTTGGCCTTTAAGACTTCGGCTGAGGTTAAAGGTCATCCTGGCTGTGCTGTAGCTACCCTAGAGACGCATGAGAACACTGATCCATATCAGAATATGTCCGACTACACCCCCTGCCCCCTCCTCTTCAGCACTCAGCATTCATTCCTACACCGACCTTCTCCGTCTCCATCTCCATGCCTCCATGACTTCTCTGCTGAATGCTCGTTTCATCTAGATCTGTTTGAAGGGATTTCAGAGGCCAGATTGCTAATCCCAGGCCTGAACATGAGGCGAGGCCCGCAGGATTGGAAGCTCTTTCTTATGGAAATGGCACTTAGGCAGGAGGCAGGAGGAGCGCTGAAGAAAATGCCACCAGGCTTATCACAGCGGGACAGATTCGGCTGACGGAGAAGGGACAGAAGGACAGACCAGCGAGGACCCTGTGAACATCATGTACATGCGCAGGCGTTATCAAGTGCATGTGGATAGGGTGTCCATGTGAAGTTTAGTGTTACTTAACTTAAATTGAATAGTTTTAAATGTGTGGCGTAGTGATGGTGTTGACGGAGTTCATTTTAATCCCTTTAATAAATGCTACAAAGCAAGAAGTGATGTTCAGCAGTGAAGTAAAAGTGCTCGCCAGTCTCTGCAGGCAACAATCTCCAAGATCATCTGCTCTGGGTTCTGCCCATCTGTTGAAATTTGCAATAAAATCCAATGCCAAGATTCACACTAAAGCATTGACAATTTTAATAATGGCATGTACCAATAATTCATTTATAGCATTTAAAAAAAAAAAAAATGCATTGAAATTTTAACTCAAAAGCAAAATGTCAATGCTGGAAAAAAAGAAGAAAAAAAAAAAGTGCCTCAGTGGTCAGTATTCAGCAATGTGAAGAGCTCGTATCATCTTTTCTGCACACTTAAGTCACTGCTTGATGCTCACAAATATCATGGTGTGCTTGAAAGGTATGAATTGTTGCAATGCTAGTTGATATTGTTCACACTCAATAATTTAATCAATAAAGGATACTTAGACTGACATACAAAATCACTAGATGCACAAAATGTCGTAAACATTTCAACGATAATGTAAAGAAAAGAAAGGGAAAAGATCGAATCTATGTTGCTACTAAACAGAAAAGGGTCAGATCTAACCTAATTACTAATAATATAGATAGAGTTTGACATGTTTTTTTCATTTCTAAAATAGAGAAAACATGAAGGAATTAAGAGTACTGAGTGTTCACGGTTGTATGCACCCAATGCGAAAATTACAATACTTTTCGAAATCTGTTCCAAAATACAGTATGTTACTCCTCTCCACCCGTGCATGAGTGTATACGTGTGTAGGAACACTCTCATTATTTCTCCCTAATGCGCAGGTTGTGGACAACTCAACCTACGCCACTGGACTTAATGAGTGGCCTTTATCTGACTGAGGGAAGAGGACCGATAAGCTCCCTCCAGCCTCGGACTCCAAGAATAACCAGATAACGACAGAGACGGGGTGATTATGTCCCCTATATACATCCCCGTCTGTCACTGCTGTGGAATGGCATCCGTGTGCCAACGCTGCAGGAACGCATGGCGTCATTTTAAAGTGTGTGCAGTACAGGAACCGGCAGAGTTTATTTATACATGTGTGGCTTTGCATGAAATCCGGAAGCCTTGTCAAATGATCCAACACTCTAGCAGGACAAAAGACTATAAGAGCAAGGTTAAACAGGTAAGCTCTGGATAGTTTGGATACTAGCAAAACCTTTTAGTGAGTAACTGCAGGATTGGTGAAATGTCACTTCCACTTTTGAGAAAAAAAATCTCCAGTACTGATATAAATCTTTGATCGCAGAGACACTGACCAAAACATGAAATTTCCTTTTAATTAGTTTAACTACTTCTGAGGCCAGAAATCTTCATTGAAGTAGAATTTTTTCCGTTTGCAACCATTCGCCAAAGAGATTGATCGTCTTCTGCGCAAAAGAAGGAACAGGACTCAAGAGGACACATGGTTCCTTGTGTATAGAGATACATCTTTGGATAGTCCTGTAGCCTGGGGACACACACTAGTGACGACATCAAATTTAAATACGTAGAGTAGGACCATTTCTGGTTAGCACTTCCCTTCAAGCATGATGAGATATGGCTGTGTTTTGTAGCGTTTCCAGTAAAATATAATTCTAGCAAGACAAAAGATACGGATATCGGTATATAAAAACATTTGCTGCAGGTTTTGCCATCGAGCGGGACTAGCTAGTGAGTCGAACTGTTCCTTGAACGAATACATTTCCTTCAGATTCATTCACGCACGAGCAGGGACAGAGCACCCAACAACTGTTTCTATAGTAACAGTAAATTCCCAGCATTGCTACAGTATAGTGCATGGGGAGTGCATTATCTAAGAGCTTAACATGTGATGAAATGTTCATGGAATGATCCAGTGTCAGTATTTTGCAAAGGTCTGTAGGTTTTTCCCCTCACATGGGAAAGTCCCTAATAGAGAAGGAAAAAAGAGGTGTTGGTGGGAAAACTAACTCGGAACTACTTATTTTAGCAGCTAGTTTGTTTTGTGGATGAGCCCTAACATTAATTACGCAACAATTAGCTCCTGTTAGATATTATAGAACAGTTAGTTCCGAATGAGCAATCTGATTGGACGAAAGGCATTCCATGGATAGATCGTAATACCACTGGGACATTTAACTATATGTATCACTCCGCGTCCCGAGTCTAATAGCCGATGATTGCAAAATAAACTGTCAGTCGCAACATGGGTCCTGTATGGTCTGCCACACCGAGGAGAGAGCAGTTGGCTGCCAAAACCTACATCGAAAACCACGTCACAGAAGCACTTTCAGCAAGAAAAACCCATCTGATGATGACATGTTATGTCACCTTAAACAACACTTTACAGCTAACACAAGCTACAAAGCTAACTGGCTTCTAACACAAGGCTGAATCCCAAATCTCTCTCTAACCCCTGATTAAGGGAACCACGTTTTAGTGTGGAACAAGGGATTGCGAATCTTACATAGTGCTCATACTAGCTCAATTTGTGCTTGAACCCAGAACATAAAATATAAGTGAATAAGTGAAATCTTGTAAGCTTCTCAGGACAGTCCACCACCTCCAGGGTTTATTCTCCCTCACCTTTTTGCCTGTAATAATTTACAACTACTTTCACTTCTGTTAATTACACTAACTGTCAGTCAGTCGCCGGCTCTGCCAGTCGCGGATAGTTAGTTCCGCCAGGCGCAGAAGGATAACGGAAAAAAAACAAAAAACTGGTTAAATGAACAAACAGTCATCGTCTGTTGATAATAAATGGTGTTTGTGGAGTGGCTGTATAAAAGCAATATCATACTCAAGGTCGTACTGAATAACAGCACAGCAGCGCTACGGCAACGTCACCGCCGTGTTGATATTCAGTTCAACGTCACTCCTTCATGTGTTGTATTTTTTTTTTTAATGTAAGGAGAAATGGATAGTTGGATGGATAGATGGATGTGTTGTTTTTATATTAGAATTAAATAGAAAATGCAACTAAAAGAAAAGAAACACCTTGGGACAATAGTAAAAAAAAAAACAAAAAAAACAATCTTGGTTTGTAACAGGAAATGTGTCATGCAACAGCACATCACCACCCAGTAGCAGCAGGTTTCCAAATGTTTCATTTCCTACTTAAAATGACTTTGTTTGGATTTTCTTTCCTGTTGATTTGCTCCGTTTCTGACTTTCCTATTGAATATTTACTCAGTGTTTCACAATTGAATTGTTTACATGTTATGATGATTTGTGGTTTACACCCATGACATAACAATTATTAATCTGGTCCATTACGTCATGATGGGTTTATTGTTTATGACTGACAGACTGAAGAACGCTCTGACAGTGATTAATGTATACCTATTAGATGAGTGACCTCGCAACTGTGACATGGTGCCCCATCCCTGAAACCTTTCCTCTCCGCCCCTCGCTTTTCCTTCGGCTCTATCTTTCATTTGTTTTCGCACCTGCCTGGCCGTTCGCCCTGGACGAGCGGGTTGGAGCCGTTCCTCTCTTCCCTGTCCATCTGCGGCTGAGCTGAAAAAGGCGGCACCGTAAAGAATCGTTTTGATAGAAACAGGAAAGGAGGGACGGATGAGTGCACCAATGTTTATGTCGTGTGTGGAAATGAAGGATGTGAGGCTAAGTGATGATGGATGATGCGGACGGCCTGAGTGACAGCACATTGGGTGGAGTTTGGACATGGTTTATTCAGAGGTTCGTGCATGTCCCTCGGTGTTGTTAATGCCACAATGAGGTGGAGTGCTCAGTTGATTAGTTGATTAGGGATTTGGAGGCTCTAGAAGGTTCTAGCTGGAGCAGGTCGTGCTTATGGTGGTCTCTTGTGTTTGGGTTAAGATTTGGCAAATGGTTGTGCCAGGGTGTAAGGGTGGCACTGGGACATACCAAGCTGTTGGGTGTGTGTTGTGCATGCTATGATTGATGAGGCTACACATGCTCAGTGCTGCATAAAAAACGCAATAAATCCCAATTAAATGTTCTATGTACGCACATACTCACATTCTCAGGAAAAACACAAGAATACATACAAATGTAACCCGTCACATTAAGTCAGGTATTAAGTTGCATTTTGTGTACGGTGTAGATTGTCAATATTTCCTGATTCTTGGTTCAATATGCTCTCTTTCAATGCCAAGTATATCACTGTATCATGTCTAGTTGCTAAGATATGGTCTGGAATTATTTATGGCCTCTGAAAAATCCTATTTTTTAAGAATATTTAAATAGGGATTCTGTGAAATACGAAAGAGAGAATGCTCAGCCTTGTTTTGACAGCAGGATTTCCCCGCTACTCCGAAAAATATCTTTAAAAAAAAAACAAACAAACAAAAACCTAAACAAAAACAGATTTATAGCAACAACAAGAAAAAGGGTTTTTCTGAAATAACAGCTTTCTCATTGTTATTTAAATAGCTCTGAACTAATGTTTAGGGATAAAACCTTCTATTATTAAAAGGTAAGGTAGTTATTTAGGTATTTTGACAACATTTAAAATGTGATACATTTCACATACTGCACTCTTTTTCTTATAGTGCAAAACTAACCAGTGTGATTTAAAACCTGACTTTAACAGGTCAAACACTTGGACAAGAAGCTTCTGGTGGATTTTCAATGTAATCAATCCCGCAATTGATTTATTTACTTTAATAAAAAAACTAAATTATACTTAAATTAATCGTCAGTCAAGTTGTTTTTCTTTTAGTTTGTTTGTTTGTTTCCTCCCATCATGTTAATATGATGAGAAAATCACAAATTCAAATGAATGTACAATAGAAGACAATGGACTGTTGTTGTGCTCAGTTAGTAAATGTTCACTTTCTAACAACAAACTCTAGAAGCCTTCTAATAAAATATACATGAGAATTTGAGTTGTTATTAATCCGTGTTTAATCCGACAACAACAACAACAACAATAATAATAATAATAACAATAACAACAACAACAACAACAATAATAATAATAATAACAATAACAACAACAACAACAACAATAATATTAATAATAATAATAATAATAAAATAATAATAAGAGGAAGAAGAAGAAGAAGAAGAAGAAGAAGAAACTGGCCTCTAACACATTTGTGAATACTTTGTTGGATCCACACACCAGAAAACTAGTTTAACTACTGTTTTACTATTTTATTCATCACATCTAATTAGTACCATTTGTTTGGTGCTATCTTTCATCTCATGTCTTTGTCCTAAGATTTGGTTAGATTTGTACTGGTCACATTTCTATTAGTTTCATTGTAGCTACTAATAATAGACTTTAAGGTTAGTTAATCAATCAGGAATGAATAAGAATGGGATTCATAGCACATAGCCATTAAATAATGTAAATCTCATTTATTGCTTTTGTCCACATTCATATTCCACTTGCTAACATAAGCTATCATATGTAATTTTATTTGAAAGTCTACAAACCATAAACAACTCAGAGATACATTGTTATAGGGAAATAGTCACCCACGGGATGGTGTGGTGTGGCCCGATGTAAAGTGGAGCTTCTCCTACAACCCTGAAATTCATTATTTTCCTATACCAAAGTGCTTTATTCATCTTATGCCAGAGTCATTTGCTAACAATTGCTCAGTTTGTTCATTAATAAATATCACCTCCTTAATCTCTCAAACTGAGCTTTGGTTTGAACTCACCCACGCTGCTTTATTAGGACGTGTGTTAAATACTTGTTTCTTAACAGAGCAGAAAATCAGCTAATAAAAGACAAAAAAAAATGTTTGTCATCATGTAGGTGAGTTATGTCCCTGTCTTCTGTTTCTAGAATAAACTGTATAATAATTAAAATAATAGTTGCACATAACCAGGTCTAAAGCATACAATGTCAACTTTCAATAAGTGTCTGATTTAATTATCCATTTTTAAAACCTTTCGATTCTACCATGCTTTTTCCGATTCAGCAATAAAAACTAGTACGACCCCTTGAGAGTAAAACGAAACCATTGATCATAGCACTTCTGTTTCATCTTTATTTGAGCCACGTGGGTTCTGGGGAGACTCAGGGGCCCTCTGGGGAAACCTACAGTGATAAAGCATTTCCTGAGGCTCCCACTGACCCAAACCAGGGGCCACTGACCCAGACATTACTGCCGCTGGCACCAATGCATGGTACACAGACTGAGATTAGTCACGAGTCCCCTACGGCCTTTACTGATCCTCATCCTGCCCTTCGTTATCTGATGTGATCCATATTTACTACTATCTAAGAGTGTTTTTAATGAAACGTAAGCACCTTCCTTTGTCTGGAGAGTAGCGCGCTGGAGTACCTCTTTCCGTAATGGGGTATAAATGAAGAATATAGTCCTACTCCTTGTTGCATTAAGCATTCCAGGCAATAAGACATGAAACATTCAGTCAAGACTAACTGAACCAAATTCTTGCTAGGAGTTAAAATCTCTATGTCTATTCTTAAAGGTAAACCTTTGCATACTCTAAGATTAAAAATAAGTTTTTTTGCTTTATATACTGTATTTTTAAGTTATATTCTGCTCTCTACTCATCGGTTGCTGTTTCCATTACAAATCAGAATGCTGAAATTTTTAATCATATTGATTATATCTGTGGCATGGATCTTGGTGTCAGGAAAGATGGCTTGGGTCCTGATTTTTATTTTTTTTTAATTTATTTTTTTTAAAGAGGTTTTTCAAAGTTCTGGTAATGAGAAAGGTCAAAGGAAAATCGCCTGAATGGTTCAAGCTTACCATAGTAGCCACTGCAAGCATTTGCAACCATTGTTAGGAGAAAAGAATCTCTGAATGCAAAACCACATTAAACCCCAATCCTATGACAGCACCTTGGGTCCCACTCCTATGATCCAAGAACAGGAATGAGACTAAAGTGGGCTTACAAAAACTAGGGAGATATCTTAAAAAAAAAAAAAGTGTACAGAGAATGATTTTGCTTTTATTACCTAGCTAAATACATAGATTGTAATAAAATGTAATACACACCTAATAAAAAGCAAAAATGCAATATAATAAAACAAATATAAAATAGTGTTTAGATACAAATGGATACGCCCTCTCAAAATATTGAGATGAAAAGTTTTATGAACTTGTAAATTATTCTTTTGGAATATATAAAATTCATAAAATCTTCAGTGTGAATAAGGAACAAACAAGCAAAAGCATAATATCATATGAAGAAACTGAGGCTCAGTTTGCTACCTGAGGCGTCGTACATTTTACACCACCACTGTTCAGGCGAATTGAAATTGAGGGGTGGAAATAAAAAATAAAAAACCCAGCGGGAAAAAAACAAAAGGACAACATACAGGACAGACAACGTTGGCACAGACAGCAGGATGAACTGGTATAAACTACCAATAGTAAATAAGGGTTAACAGGTGAGTGAGAGCGAGAACACATCTAGACTGGAGTATAAGGGGGATTTGTAGCGGCAATGATACCACAACATGCCAAATTCCATCCGTGTCATTGGAAGGAATCCCATCAACCACAGGGAGAACATGCAAGCTTCATGCTCAAAGACCAGAGGCAGGTTTTAAACCTCCAGATGTGAACCTAGAGATGTGAAGCTGCTGTGCTAACCTCTAATCCACCATTATCTCAAAAAATACACCTAAGCATATTGAGCTAAATGTAAATACAATAAGGTACAATGTCTATTGGAAATTATGTCATTTGTTTATTATTATGTTTTTCATATAGTGTTTGGTGATTAAACACCTTCATATGAGGGGCAAAGGCAAATAAATAAAAGGCCTGGAGTTCCTAGATGGCTCTTCAGCTAATTTTACTCTAGATGTATCATGTATTATCTCCTGGAAGGAAACGCCAGGGAACACTTGATCAAGATTACTTGCATTTAGGGGAACATTAATGGCCACTTATTCACTTTTTTCACATTAGGGCACCACAGAGGGCATTTCATATTTTTTTTCTCACACATACTGTATGAACACCATAGTGGGCATTTCATCACGTTTTCTTGAATGTGGGGAAGATTATAGGGATTATAATCACATATTATAGACTACTGTACAAGAGGCTGCTTCATGTTTCCTTATCTGTCTTTTCTTAGGCACTGCATTACAGTATACATTCTCCACTAGAAGGCCACTGATGAGCGCATTTCATCATGCTATCTTGCACATAGAGACACCTTAGAGAGCTTCCTTATGTTTTGTCACATATAGGAACACACTAGTGGACATTTTATTCCTTGTTAATGTTAGGGAACACTGCACCATGCATTATCCATCCATCCATCCATCCATCCATCCATCCATCCATCTGGGAACACCTGTGGTCCAACTCGGGACAGTGGAGGCCAGGGATGACCACCTGCACCATGCATTATCCATCCATCCATCCATCCATCCATCCATCCATCCATCCATCCATCCATCCATCCATCCATCCATCCATCCATCTCGGACCCTCTGTGGTCCAACTCGGGACAGTGGAGGCCAGGGATGACCACCTGCACCATGCATTATCCATCCATCCATCCATCCATCCATCCATCCATCCATCCATCCATCTCGGAACCTCTGTGGTCCAACTCGGGACAGTAGAGGCCAGGGATGACCACCTCCGGTCAACATTTACACTCTCATTTACACACTACTGGCAATTTGGGAACGCCAGTCAGCCTAATCTGCATGTCTCTGGATTGTGAGAGGAAACCAGAGTACCCAGAGGAAACCCACCAAGCACCCACCATGCACACAGTCCCCGAGACGTGAATCAAACCAAGACCTCAGAGGTGGAAGGTGGCATTGCTAACTACTACGCTACCACGCTGCCTATTGGCAGAGCATATTATAATTTTTTCTTGTAAAATGTACATTCCTATAGGGCATTGCGTTATGTTTTCTCCACTGAAAGGGGACCTTAATAGGTACTTTATCACATTTTTTCAGACTTAAGTGACCCTATAGGGCATGACATCACAAATTCTCCACTAAATTTGGCATCTTAAAAGGCACTTCATTAGGTTTTCTCACACATAGTGAGGGCTTTATTAATAGTTTTTATGTGAAGATCACCCATACACTTCTTTTCCAGTTTAAGGGCAACCTAGAGGGCACTTTTGTGTTTTTGTTTTTTTACGTAGCAAACCCTCCATTTGTTCCCCTGGCTCTGTCTTCCATCATTTCAGAGAAAAAAAAACGGAACATGTACTTGAATGAATCATAAAGTCAAAATTGTAATTCTGTAGCTCTCATCTCACCCATGTAGTGTATGATGAAAGGCAGAATCATAAGGGTTATGCCGAGGGGAATTGAAGCATGGATCTAACAACTGAGACAGTTGAAAGAACCTACACAGGTTGGAGGCAAAATATTTAGGAAATGTTCCTTGATAAAGTTACAGCTACAGGATGTGTTAGACAAAGTGAGAGAATCAAGATCTACATCGCTCTTATTACACTATTAACAAGTTTACACAACAGTGCAAAATATATTGTGGAAAATAAATGCCGTTGACTTCATTTTAATCTAAGGGTGTGTAAACCTTTGCACTCAAAGTTATACTAAGCTGAATAAAGTGCCACTACACTGGAAAACACTAGGGGGAGTGGACTCCACATGATCGAGAGTCTGTTGAGAAAGAGTAATGAACTCTCTCTCTCTCTCTCTCTCTTTCTGCCAGTGTCTCAGCAGTCAGATGTTCTGCCCATAGTCTTCCTCTTGTGAGTTTATTGTGACAGACAGACAGCTTTGTTCATCAGCAGAACAAGGAAAGTGCATATTTACAAATGCAGAATCGCTCTTGAAATTGCTATAAAAGTGTTTCCACTGCTGCTTCCATTGAATCTGCGATATTTACACAATGTGTATCTGTCTGTATCTGCACAGTGAACACACACTATGGCACCATGCGTAGAGTAATCTTTTATCTTCATGGCTTTCAAATGATCAAAAAGTAAACATCACACACGGGCACACCATCATGTATCTCCTCCGAGATAAAATCAAATCTTGGGAAATCTTATTATGGCTGAGCACAAAACAGAGATCTGAGCCTGAGGACAGGGAATGGAACAAAGAACAGAGACAGAGATGTGCAGGTAAAAATATATATATGTATTTTGAATATGTATGAATTTTATATAAATAAAATTTTTGTACCTAATGTGTCTGACAGACAAACAGAACTACACTACACTACACTACACCGCACTATACTACAGAACTATACTACTATACTTCTGATTGGTTTTTATCATTTATGATGTATTCACTTTTGCCACCACATTTCGTCACTTTTTAAATGGCTTCTAAATTAAAACTTTCAGCGATCTGCAGAACAAGAACTGGTTATGCAAAATTCCTTTATTTATTTATTTATTTATTTATTTATTTATTTTTTGGTCATTTTTAGACATTCAGAGGGTTCATCAGAAATATGAAAAACCCTCCTTAATTTTTCCACCCCTATTTTCTACTTTTTTATTGGCCAACACTGAAACAAGTTAATTAAATATTCCCCGGTTGTGACCACATATAAGAGAAATGCCTCCCCTGACTTGTTGCTCAGCTTTGCTGTTCCCTGGAGGGGTGTGGCTCAGTAGCTTATTTACATAAACACTGAAATGGTGTATATGCAGGAGAAGTGAGATTAATGAGTTGGATATATGTCAAATGCATTATCTGAGGAGTATTTCATCTGGAGCATTAACACTCTTTGGGAGACCTTTTAGACCGGTTTTAATTTGAAAAAATAAATAAATAAATAAATTGTCAATTAATGGTACAAGTCTATACAGTATATAATACCAATATAAAACTTGTCTACTTAATATTAAATACTAACAGAACTTCCCTTCAGTACTTAAAAATATTTTTATTATTTATTTTCCCATTTTTCCCATTCCCATCACATTAACTAGTTTTACATTTCCTCCTAATGCACTTTGCTTTTATTTATTTAAAGCACTTTGACTTGGATTTTTTGTTTACTAAATGCATCAAAATTAAATGTTGTCTAATAAGAAACCCTTTGATGTCTAGGGTTCTACAAATTATCTTTCATGGATCCCTCTTGAAACTTTTCCTTTTTTTTTTTTTTTTAAATTAAAAGAACACAGTACATGGAACGTTTAACAGTCCCAAGAATTGTTTTGACCTTGTGCAAGCATATGAATAATATTATGAAGTGAAGCGATTCTTAAACATGATTAAAAAAAAAAAAAAACCTTACAGGTCCACTTGATCATATATTCTTTTCATGCACCCGTCAACTTTTCCACTGAAACCACGAGCAAATATGTACTTCTCCTTTGCAATGTTTATGCTTTATCCCCATTTCTTGCACTTACATTTATGCACAGAAATACATAAATTAAAAGGAATCAGACTACAGAGAAAGGTATGTTACAAGGCAGAGAAACAACACCAGGCAGGAGAGAAGTGACTGAGTAATCAAAGTGTATCAACTGCAGAGGAAACTCACAAAATGGTGCAGGCTTTCCGGCCATTAATGAATGCTGGCCAGTGACCATGTAGTGAACTACACCTCCCTCAGGGTGATGTGGCCAAACTACTTTTTTTAAAGGCTGAGTTGGTAAATTGAGAAATCTTGTCACGAGTGGCCTTTTGTCGTCGTATGATTTTTCTTTCCTCTGCCAAACCACATTTTCCAATCAGCCTGAGGAGAAAATCTCATTGTTCATATGAGAAAACAGTTGGCTTGGAAACTAAAACAAACCCAATGGTCAGTGAAAGTGTGAGTCTGTGTAATATAGTGAAGGAATGGACTTTGTTATATCTCTGGCCAGAAAAGACAGTCAGTGTGGATATGAAGAGGAAACAGAGAGTGATTGAAGATTGGAGGACTTCTCTACACTAAATCAGTTTTCAAAGCTTATAACCTAAATGTGCTGCAATCTGTGAAGCACAACATTCTTTAAACATTTTACTTCTCCCTATTATTTTCTTCCCATTCACACGTCCTAGTACTCCCAATTTCCATCAGAATAATTAAAAGAAACATATTAACTAAAATCGTATTAAATTAAACTTTTCCAATTGAAAAAACTGGGTTGGGAGTCAAGCTTGTTACTCTTGTTCATACTTTTGCTCAATCAGACAGAGAAATTGGCTGAATGCAGACAACACTATAACCAAGAGGGATAACTTGCATCTCATTTGCAGGAAAAGTAAAGGGTAAAAAAAAAACAGTATTGGTGCTGATTAAAAAAAAATTTTTATTCATATAATACAGACAATGTGTGTGCCAAAGGCGCTACATCTGAAGTCCAGGTAACATGGGAGTGACCAATCTTGCTTCTCTAAAGATTGCTAACTTCAGTCATTTCGGGGAGATGATTTTACATGTGCCCCACTTTTTCAGTGTTATACTGTCAGACAGTAAGAATTGGTGTAAGCTTCTACAAGCTTATGATCTGTAACATTTTTGTTCAATTTATTTTTAGGTAACAGATTAAAAAGCAAAAAATCCGTAGTGTCTGTAATCATGTCAAATTCATGTGGCAATATCTTAACAATTTCACATTTTAGAATTTTAATACACTTTTTCAGGTTTATGTCTTTTCATGTGAAATCTTAATTGGTGAAATTTAACCTGAATGACAATTAAGATCATTGAAAGATTTGAATAATAAAAAATAAAAAAAAGTTTTTAAAAAATCTATTTAGCAAATGTATTTCTTTTTATCTGACAAAAATAAAAATGTGTATGCATATTTACAAAAACTAAGCATGGATTGAGAGATAAGAAGCATTAAGTATTATGAAAAATGGTGTTATATGATCTTATCTGGAAATTCACTTTTTAACACCAAAACCATGTAAGATCGAAAGTGCAATCGAAAAAAAAAAAGCTTTTCTTTTTCTTCAATACCTCATTTCTTTCCATTGCAGTATTCATTTTCAGTATCAAGCTCATCAAAGATTGGTGCAAGGCAGGAATATACCCTGGATGGGATGGTGGTGCACCACAGAGTATCATTCACACATTTATTCAAACCTTAGGGCAGTTTAGTGTGACCAGCCTTGCTACACGCATGTTTTTGGGAGAATATCAGAGACCTCAGAGGAAATCCATGCCAACCTGTGGAGAAAATGAAAAAATGCCCCACAGAGAGAGTAACTCAAGCTCAGGATTGAACCAAGGGCCCTGGAGCTGTGGAGCAGCAAAGGCATTGCACCTATAGACCAACATTTCAACATCTGGTCCTGACCTGAGAAACCAACAAGCTGGAATACACCTACTGTATGGTATACAGTCAATGAGGTCTAAGAATTTACTGTATAGCCTCAATTTTCACTTCTTTGCATGTACTGTACTGGAACTGAAAGAAATCTAGGATAAAACCATATAGCAACATTTTTAGTAAGACAATCCTTAATGTAACTCATCCTAAGGCCCTGACTAATCAAATATTATTAAAGGAATTTTCTTCCCTTTCATTTATTTTAAGTAACTTTGTCCTCATAGTTTCCTTAGTGTCAGATGCATTTGGAATTACAAATACTTGCCATTGGTCGTGTGAATTACAAATACTCTGCTGTAAATTTGGCTATTGCAGATGAACTTTGCAACTGGAGCTGAAGAATTAAGGAGAAGAACTAACAACAGACATGTTTCAAAGAAAAGCTCATATAAAAATATATACAACAGTAATATACATATATACATACTGTATATTTGCATACTGTATGTTTTCTTGCCTTTAGGTCTACATAGACACACAGTACAATCTCTCCCTGCTATTAAAGAACCCAATATTTCACTCAGTGATGACAGCAGACACCATCTGTCTGCTACTTCAGCACATGAGGGAAGAAGAAGAAGAAGAAGATGGCGCAGCAGCTCGATTAGGGACTCCTAAATGCCTTTCAGGGACACCGTTTCAAATCATTCCCCATGTAAGTGAATAAATGTGGCGCTCTTTACATGGGTCTCGAAATGCTATTGAGCTGTCAGACACAATATGCTAATTGTCATTCCTGAGATGTTTTCCTTATAGCTTCATTCTGGCACTGGGATACTGTTAAATATAGCTTTCCTTATCACATTCCCTGTAAGCGAGGGAGTGTAATGGATGATCTTGAATGCATCAAAGTGGAGAGGACAAGCGTGTTGGAGAGAAAAAAATCCTGTCTCTATACAGTACATATATCACATATATAGGCAAATAAAGTCTGTATATATACAGCTCTGGAAAAAAAAAAAAGAGACCACTGCAGCATAATTATTTATTTATTTATTTATTTATTTATTTATTTATTTATTTATTTATTTTTACAGGTGCATGTATTGGTGAGATGAACAGTTTTGTTTAATTTTTCATGAACTGCTGACAATATTTCTCCTAAATTCAAAATAAAACTATTGTAGAGTGTAACCTAAGATCATGCAGTTATTTGCAGAGCTATAATAATTCAAATCAAACAAAATGCAAATATTTGTAAACAAATTGTGTTAATGATTTGGCTAAATAAGATTAAGAAATCAGTATTTGGTGGAATAACCCTGATCTGCTATTAGAGCTTCCATGCGTTTTGGCATGATCTCCACCAGTTAGTTATTCACATTGCTGTTGGGTAACTTTTTGCAAAAAACAAACAGCTTAGCTTTGCTTGATGGTTACAATTGAGTTTGTAAAAGCATTACATCAATATACAGGGTGGGCCATTTATATGGATACACCTTAATAAAATGGGAATGGTTGGTGATATTAACGTCCTGTTTGTGGCACATTAGTATATGTGAGGGGGCAAACTTTTCAAGATAGGTGGTGACCATGGTGGCCATTTGGAAGTCGGCCATCTTGGATCCAACTTTTGTTTTTTCAATAGGAAGAGGGTCATGTGACACATCAAACTTATTGGGAATTTCACAAGAAAAACAATGGTGTGTACAATTGCCTTCAGATGACCCCAAAGATAACAGTCTAAGGGGGTCAGATCGGGAGACCTTGGTGGCCATTCAACTGGCCCACGACGACCAATCCACTTTTCAGGAAACTCTTCATCTAGGAATGCTCGGACCTGACACCCATAATGTGGTGGTGCACCATCTTGCTGGAAAAACTCAGGGAACGTGCCAGCTTCAGTGCATAAAGAGGGAAACACATCATCATGTAGCAATTTCAAATATCCAGTGGCCTTGAGGTTTCCATTGATGAAGAATGGCCCCACTATCTTTGTACCCCATCTACCACACCATACCATCACTTTTTTTGTTCCAACAGTTTTGGAGGGATCTATCCAATGTGGGTTAGTGTCAGACCAGTTGAATGGCCCCCAAGGTCTCCCAATCTGACCCCCTTAGACTTTTATCTTTGAGGTCATCTGAAGGCAATTGTCTATGGTGTGAAGATACAAGATGTGCAGCACCTGAAACTCCGGATACTGGAAGCCTGTGCTGGCATTTCTCCTGCGGTGTTGCTATCAGTGTGTGAAGAGTGGGAGAAGAGGGTTGCATTGACAATCCATCACAATGGGCAGCACATTGAACACATTTTATAAGTGGGCAGAAACTTGTAAAAAACACCATTGTTTTTCTTGTGAAAATCCCAATAAGTTTGATGTGTCACATGACCCTCTTCCTATTGAAAAAAACAAATGTTGGATCCAAGATGGCCTTCCAAATGGCCACCATGGTCACCACCTATCTTGAAAAGTTTGCCCCCTCACATATACTAATGTGCCACAAACAGGACGTTAATATCACCAACCATTCCCATTTTATTAAGGTGTATCCATATAAATGGCCCACCCTGTATATATACTGTAAAAAAAAAAAAAATTAAATAATAATAATAAAAAATACACACAGACAGACACACAAAATTTGATAAGGTTAAAGGCACAGACAGTTAAGAAAAATATACAAATCCCACAGAATCAAATGAGGTTATTTTCCAGATTAAGAGTTAATAGCGCTAAATAGGTAATTTCACCTCTCATCTAACAAACTCACACTTATTTATGTTACTCTGATGTTAATATATGATATAATATGACTTACAAAATTAGACATAAAGGTATAAAAAATTCTAGTTTGAAGTGCTTCATCTTCTTAAGCACATAAGAATAAATTGCATAAGAATCCCCATCAAGCCAGATTACAACAAAAGGATTGGACTCTGCTTCTTTGATCAGATAGATTACTGTGAATCGTTCATGGCAGGCCGCAGAATGAAGAATCTGAAATGAGCTCTAACCAGCTGTGTTGTTTTAGTCAGTCGTGACTTTAGCCGGATTCTTCCATTTCAGAAATGGCCAGACATTCCAATATTATAGTTTATTTGGTTGTAAAGTGGCTAAGACGGGCTTGTGAGACTTGTTATTTCACTCTGTTGATACTGACCCAGGTCAACTCTTTAGACTTTATGCCTCATTCAATGATTCAGCGGCCATTTGAGTCCCACTGTTTTTACTTTGAAAAGCTATTATTTCAAAATAATAATAACAACAACAATAATAATAATAATAATAATATAATAATAATAATAACCTGTTATAGTTATACCACTTAGAAAACTGCACAACTACACATCCCAGTTCAGTATAACTACAGTTTGTATATTCATTGAAATGTTTCAACAATTACATTTTTAAAGTCTGTTTAACTTGCTTGGAACATTTCATGCAAAAACAATAAATAATAATAATTGCATATCTAATTTATTTATTTTAACTGTAATATTAGCTAATATTATATTGCCTATACTTTTATTTATAAAAAAAAAAGTCAGTGCTACCGAAATGATAGACATCATAAAAAAACTAATAATGTCATTGAAAGAAATGGCTAAAAATCTAATTAGTGAGAACAGTTCTTTAAATATATTTAAAACAGAATAAATAAATCATTATGAAAACATGACACCATTGACCCTGACTTCAACAAGAACTAAAATATGTATGTATATTATGTAAGACTTTTAAGTCAATGGTGGCTGCGGTGGTTGTGGCTCTGCCTCGCTGATTGGAGGGTCAGGGGTTCAGACTGGGTCAACACTGTAGTGTACAATGGGCAAGAAACTTAAGGCTACACCACATACCACCAGCTACTGCATCCAGTGCCAGTCTCAAGCACTGTTGACAGGAACGGCATCCAGTGTAAAACCTGCGCCAGGTCTTGTGGCTCGGATGTAGTGACCCTTAGGATAGCAGGCACAAAACCAAATAAACAAAATTCTTTTTTAATTTTTTTTTGTTCTATATCTTTAAGAAAAACAAAACTTTGTCACAAATACATTACAGCACATGAAGTAATGTGAAAGTCATGTTTGTATATATCCATTGTTTGTATTAATGATTGAATTAATCATTAATACATGAATTAATCGGCTTCTTTCCAGATAAGCTGAACAACTTCTACACACGTGGACAAAATTGTTGGTACCCTTCGGTCAATGAAAGAAAAACTCACAATGGTCACAGAAATAACTTTAATCTGACAAAAGTAATAATAAATAAGAATTCTATGAATGTTAACCAATGAAAGTCAGACATTGCTTTTCAACCATGCTTCAACGGAATTATATATAAAAAAAAATAAACTCATGAAAATTTCTCTCTAGAATCCCTTGATAGTCTTGAGATTTCATTGTACCCTGCACAGATTCAAGACACCCTGTGCCAGATGCAGCAAAGCAGCCCCAGAACATAACAGAGCCTCGTCCATGTTTCACAGTAGGGACAGTGTTCTTTTCTTCATATGCTTCATTTTTCCGTCTGTGAACATAGAGCTGATGTGCCTTGGCAAAAAGTTCCATTTTTGTCTCATCTGTCCATAGGACATTCTCCCAGAAGCTTTGTGGCTTGTCAACATGTAGTTTGGCATATTCCAGTCTGGCTTTTTTATGATTTGTTTTCAACAACGGTGTCCTCCTTGGTCGTCTCCCATGTAGTCCACTTTGGCTCAAACAACGACGGATGGTGCGATCTGACACTGATGTTCCTTTTTAAAAACAACAATAAATCATACTACTGGAACTATATAGATAATCTAAATAGTAAATACCATTCAATATTCCATATATCTTTTTTTATATCTATATATTCTTTTATATTTTTTATATCCATGAACTATAAGCAATAAAGTATGTATTATTTTGTGTAACATTGTGGTCTGATGATTCCTGTATTTCATCAGCAATACTGTTCCACAACATGTCTTCCTCACTCACTAGTGTTCAATCCTAAAGCAACAAAACTGGTTTTTCTGGCAACAGATAACATTTAAGGTTTTTATTTTTTATTTTTTACAGCCGCAATAAAGACAGAGACATGGAGAGAGATTGAGCAGTGTGTTAACCACCACTGGGACGCGCCTCTCTCAGATCCATCCTCGGAAAGATAATTGGCTTTTTAATTAGTTCCAAACGCACTAGAGAACTGAGGAAAGCACTCGTGTTAATCACTGAACAAATATCCAGACCCTTTTCCCCACCCACCCACTTGACTTAAACCCAGATGGGATGTTTTGTTTAAAGCAGATAAAAAGGCTTCATTCTCCACAGAATTTCTCCTAACCGCCTTCAAGAGTCTCGAGCACGCTTATCTCCGCCTCTGATCCCCCGAACCAAATCGGCTTTGGCCCACAATCAGATTCTCCATCCTCCTGGAAATGAGAATGACAAGAAAGAGAGAGAGAGAGAGAGAGAGAGAGAGAGAATTATTTTTCCATTACTTTTTATTACTTGTTCCAATTCTCCCATCTTATTCCCAGTGTTCCCAGGATCACCCCTGGTTCTATCATTACACTGACCAGTATGTGACATCAATACAAGTTTTTCACAATTAACAACACAATTCTATATAAACATATATAAAATCTGCTGATATACATGAGATGTTTCATGATGTTTAAATAAAGGGGGCTCTTAGTGGCCCATGTAAGAAATGAAACTCTGCTCTTATAAGACTATCATTAGTAACTGATGGCCCTTATTCCTCTTATACCAGAGAAATAAGATGACCAGAATGAATGCACAAAGAGGAATGCACATTTTTTTTCTTCTTCTTTTTTTTTTTTTTACCTGTTAATCATTATATTTATGGTTATCGTGCACTCTTTAGTCACTTACGCTCTAACAGCTACAAAACAGTCACCCTAATAGCTTAACATTACTATAGTAAGACCCCATTTAATAATACAAAACAATAGACTGATTTTGAAAATCGTTGGCATGGTGGCTTAGTGGTTTGCCTCGGGGTCTGTGCATGGAGTTTGCTGTTCGCCCTGTGCTTGGTGGGTTTCCTCCAGATATTGCAGTTCTCTCTCACAGTCCAAAGACCCAAATTGCCCATAGTGTGTGAATGAGATGTTTATTTAGGGTCTGTTTATCTGTTGTAAGGTCTTCAGGATAAAGAAATGTGCTCTTTCCATTTTACAGGAACATGTTAAGCTTTTTTCTGCCCTATTTACTTATTTTGTGGAATTTGTTTCAGGGGACATCCATAACATGTTACTGTAAAAAGATAAAAAGTATGACATCATTCATTCATTCATTCATTCATTTTATGCCTTAATCGAGCATAGAGTCAGAACCTCAAGAAAAGGCACATACTGTACTTGTACTGTACATACATGTTATTTTCAGCCGTATTATCATCCCTCTTGCTCGTAACCAATAAGGAAACTCTATTAATAAAGAAAAATGGGCGCTCTGTTGAGTTGAAAAAAACAAGCAGTGGAATTGGACATTCTGAAATTGTGCCAAGCTCTACTGTCCAAGGTCAGATTGTGTGGGAATCTGGAGGCCATTCAGGAGATAATCAGTCCTCCTGCAGATGCTGACCTCAGAGTGTCTGGGATAAACACATCCGTCCAGCAATGTGGTTTGTGCCCAGACTGCTTCCGGCGCTGCTAATCAGACATTGACGGTAATTTGCGCTGTGTGCAATATACCCCCAAAAAATGCGACGGCCTCTGTTTAATGATCTAATAGCTGACATCATGGGCTTCATTAGTAGAACCATGACAATAAATAAACAGGCAACACTTACCTAAGCTTTCAGACAGTAATGTGATGAATGTACTGTACGTAGGTCCACAAGCGGCCTTCATTAATTAAACCATGAACCTTCTCCAGCTGGCACTGAAGTTGCATAAGATCAGCATTTCATATTTTTTTCCTTTACTGCTCTTGATGAAAGATTTGAAAGCACACACTTGCTTAATGAAGTGGATGTCAATAGTCTGACAGGGTAAAGGTTGTTGCAAACAAAGCCAGCTTTAGTTTCTCTCACCCTCCTCCTCCTCCTCTTCAGCCATTGGAGTGATGTCAATGGATCATTTCATACTTCTTACTGGATGAACGCTTTAGAGGGCAGAGAGCACCTCGAGTGCACCTCACATAACCTTGCCAGACCTTTTCAGACTTTTTTTTTTTTTTTACCAGCTGGAGCAGATCTCCATTTTCCTTTCCTGTTCTTTTCACGAATCGAATCATGTTCTTTAGCTTTCTTCCAATGATCATTTTACCTAAAGCATAATTTTTTAGAACCAGGCACTTTAAAAAGCCAGACCATGAACTACCACCTCTGTAAGTGAGGAACCCCATGTGGAGATTCTTTAAGTTCTGCTCACTAAGAGCCACTGGGTAGGAGATGAAAAATCAGGCTGTTTGTTTGTCGAAGCACAGAGCAGTGGAAGGTAGTGTGATACTTTGGTATTCATTGGACAATTAATAGGTGTTATGTAAAAGGAGAGATTGCAGATCTTTTGAAGAGAGAATTATGTGATTTTTTATTTCTTTTCAGAATTATTATTCCAAACTTTGTGGCTGTTAGAGAAAACTGATGACTCTTTTTGAACATTTTGCTTTTGTAAACTAAAAGAGAAGTGAAAGCATAGTACCCATGTTAGTTAGAGTATATAATAATAATAATAATAATAATAATAATAATAATAATAATAAATCTGACAAAGACCCTCAAACTATTTTCTTTATAGTTCATAACCGTTCATAATATATATATATATATTTTTTTAAATAATATAATATGTAGTATATATATATAGTATATAATATATATATATATATATATATATATATATATATACATATATATATATATAGTATATATAATATATAGTATATAGTAATATATATTTGGAAAAAAAACCTCCTATAACTTTTATAATTATTTCTGCCTTCAACCTAATTCACATGCTTACAGTAACCCTTTCTTTTGTGAAGTTATAAAATTATTCATAATATATAATTCCTATGATATAATTAACAGAATTTGTGAGAGAAGTTTTATTATTATTTATTTTTTCACGGAGGAGAAAACCTTTGCACATGGCCATATATATATATATATATATATATATATATATATATATATATATATATATATATCATCCTGGTGCATCCTGGACTCCATGTTATTTAAATAACTTCTGTTATACTGAACTTTCAGCTGCATAACACACATGATGTTATATCATTTCTGTTATCCGTTATCACCCAGATGAGGATGGGTTCCCTGTTGAGTCTGGTTCCTCTCAAGGTTTCTTCCTATTGCCATCTCAGGGAGTTTTTCCTTGCCACTGTCGCCGTCACCCTTCATTGGCTTGCTCATCACGGACAATCTCATTATCTAGACACATTTTTCTCACACATAGACAGTTTCTTATATTTTCTTTTCATTTCTGTGAAGCTGCTTTGAGACAATGACCATTGTTAAAAGCGCTATAGAAATAAAATTGAATTGAATTGAATTGTGTGTGGAAGAGTAAAGTGTGTGTGGAAGAGTAACGTTTGGGAAAAAAATGTTTCTAAAGTCTCCATGATGATTCTGGAGAAGCAGGACATTTCGGTTTAGACCAAATTCCTACATGAACACTTTTTCTAACCTCTGCATTTATACCCGTACAATGTATATTTATATACATGATCCTGGCAGAGTGGGAGTTTGGGGCCGAAAGCCAGCTTTTTATAAGTACCTATTTCTTGCTCCTCTGGGAACGGGCCACATCCACATACTTCCCCCCAAAACCCTCTAATCATACTGCTGCCACCCCTCTGCGTAGCTTTTCCACATCAATTTCATGTTTGCCCATCTCACGTCTGAGAGAAGAGGCATCCTGTCATGTCCCTGAGATTTCTAAACTTCTTTTACACTCAGACACATATATTTATACGAACAGATGTGCACACAGAGCTAGTGATGGACTGGACTGGAGGATCATGTGCACAATCCATTAGAACAAATTTTCTTTTCTATGCAGGTTTATTTTTCTTTAAAAAAAAAAAAAAAAAAACATGCTTCTCCATACAAGGCTAGTATTAAAAAGTAAACTCACATAACTTGTTTGTTTACAGTTTTAATGCAAATTAAAAAAAAAATGCTTCCATGAAATTGAAATTGTTTTAGAATATATTGAGTTGTAATCATAAAACAGAGATTATACAAGGGATTGAGAATTCTGTGATCGAGAATCTTGCATACCTACAAAAATATACATTCAGCACTGTTTAATTTATGTACCTTGGATACTGATCTAAAAAAATTTTGACTAAAAGATATATCTGCTGAATGTTTTTTGAATTCTTCTAACATATTTGCTATACCATTTCCTTCAACCCTAAAACCAAGAGCATTTTTTTTCATCAACATATTTTAATAAATACAGACTTCAGGATTGTGCACTATAGAGTGTCATATCCTTTTTTTTTTTTTTTTTTTAGCACAACCTACGCAATATGATACAATACGTTTTGTTTTATTTTAACTGAGAAAATATACAAATAATTAAATAAAAGGAATTTAAAATGAATAAATAAAATAAATACCACAAATACATATACACATATGATATATATATATATATTTTTTACAGTTGTTTCCATTTGTATCTGTTGCCAAAATGTAATAATACCATGAGCATTGTCTGAGTTCTACATATTTGTGATATCATTTCCGTATTCTGATTGTGGGAAAATGTATGCAATTTAAAAGTAATGATTAATTTGGTTCATGACATATCTGAACACCCCTACATTAAAAAAAAAAAAAAAAGTAAAAACGTTTTTTTTTTTTTTTTTGTAAATCAGTTACTGACAAATGTTATGTTTAGGGCACAAATCTATGCCACTAGGTTTTTAAGGTCTAAAAAGCAATGGAAAGCAAAGGGAAATTGTATTCCATCTTGAATGGTGTTATCATAATTACAATTTTATTGAATCATAGGACTTAAATTACATCAGTTTCACCTGTTGATTTAGAGGAAAGTAAATTTGGGGGGATTTTTAAAAAACTATTGCCACTTTGCACCCTTTCCCAGTTTAACCAGTGCCATACAGATACAGCTGTATATTTGTTTGGAAAAATAAATAAATAAATAAATAAATAAATGTGATAAATAGAGTATATATATATATATATATATATATATATATATATATATATATATATATATATATATATATATATACACATTTGTGACATCTTTTTCTATTTTTGTTTATTTTGTGTAATACTGGTTGACTTTACTTCATGTGCATACTCATATTTGTTGATAAATGAAACATGCTTTATACCATTTAATCCTAAAGACTACCTAAATACTAAAACACACACGCACACACACACTATTGTACACACACACACACACACACACACACACACACACACACACACCACACACAGGAATGTGTGAACAACAAAAACTGGAGGTTTAAAATATAACTTTAATATTCTCTAATTATACTAGTTAAAAATAGTTAGTATTTCCTGCAGGGAAAAAAAAAAAATTGCATGAGATTCTCCCAGCCTGCACAAGCGCAGAGAATTTGTTTTGATTTTGGGAGGTTTGATGATGAGAAAATGTGCATATTGAATTTCTTCTAAAATTTGCCCCATGTGTAACAAATATAACTGCTGTGAACATGTTCGTTCTCTCTCTCTCTCTCTCTCTCTCAATTTACTTAAATATTAAAAATAAAAGTACTATGATCTATTGCAGCTCCGGTGTTGTAATCTTTGTGATTAGATCTTGCTTAATCAACTCATTTTATGTGGCGCGACTCAGGTCTCACTCTGGACACACAGATCTGTTCATTTAAGGTCATTAGATTAGTCTGAAACAAATTTTAATTAATATTCCCATAAGCAGTCAGCATGAAGGTGAGACATTTCTGTCAGGGAGATCTCAGTGGCCGTGAAATAACAGGGTTTGGTAACTAGCAAACTTTCCTTTTAAGATTTATTGTAAAATTCTTTTCTTACTGTTTCAAAATAGGGGAGCATTCAGTCGAAAAGCTTCAAACACTACAGACTAAATTTAAACAAAAATGGAAATGGGTAAAGCTTCAAGTGATTACTAGCTCAAGCCTGATTTGACATTGTAATTTGTTGCAGTTACTTAGCTAACCAACTAGCCATACTCACCACAGGATCATGGTAATGAAAAAAAAAATTATAATCCACTTACAAATAAAGACTTCATGCTGCAAACCAACATTAGATTACCCATTGCAGGAAAAGAAAGAAAGAAAAAAAAAAACACTACCATAAACAACATGGGTGTATTTCATCAGAACTGAGGGAGAATTCTTAAGAAAAGAAAATGTATGGGAGACAGAAAAAGCATTTGGAAATGAATAATTTTCTCTTATGGTAAACAACTTAAACAAAAAATAAAAATAAAATAAAATAAAATAAATTAAGCGAGTTAAAGAGTCAGTCAGCACTTTCTTCACAAATTTTTCCAGGTGCTCATTATTATAGGTTGTTACACTATAAAAGTAAAGTTTTGTGTTCACTGGGTAGCTATACAGTAAAACTAATAGGTGAAACCAACAAGTCAAAGCAAGAATGATCTGCCAATATATAGCGTGCACTGATTTTCAGACTTGCTATGCTAGCACTTGGACAATTTTTTTCTTTCTTTTTTTTTTTTTTAATTCAACTCACAATTAAGAAGGAACAATAGTGGTAAGTTAAGAAGGTAGTGAAGTACGAAGTATGAAATGTTACTTTGGAATGTTTTGGGGATAAAAATAAATAAATAAATAAATAAAAATGGAAATATTTTAGTAAAATACAGATACTTGACAAACTACAGTAGCTGATCACATTTGCTTCGTTACTGTCCACGGATGGGGCAACATCCTTGCGGTGTACACCTTGGGGCACTGAACCCATCACAGTGCACAAATAACCACACACTAACACAGCCAATCATACAGTACGAGCACTTTGGAAACACCAATTAATATACTCTTTCCTTATTTACAATATTTGACATGATTTCTAAAAAGCTTTTATGATCTCCGTATTTGTTGCTTGAGCTTCTGTAGCCATCCTTTCAACTTGTACAAACTGTCCATTTCTCTGCTGTCGTCTCTGATCAGCATGGTGGAGCTTAGTGCTCGAAGTCAGTGTAATGTCTAGGGACTGTAGTCTGTGAAAATCCCCAAGAGTCTAGAGTTTCTGAAATACTCGGACCAGTCCGTCTTAAACTAGCCATACCATGGTCAGATTGATTAGCGTCATATTTTTCCCTTATTTAAATTTGAGAAATTAACATGAGTGAATTTCTTGACTTTTCCGTGCATTATTTAATGCTTTGTGCTGCATAATTGCTATGTAATATACAGGTATATCATTTAAATGTAAAATTAGCAGATGAAAGATGACAAAAACAAGATAAACACAATAATATCAACCATGGAATACATTAATTATAAATGTATAAGAAAAAAGTAGAAATGTAGAAACGAGATACATTTAGAATATTACAATGTGTTCATTTTAAGTATGTCAAGGTGATTATGCTGAGTATCACGCTTCCATGCAAAACTCTATTAAAATTGTGCTCTTTGTTTATTCCTTTTTATCAACAAAAAAAAATAAAATAAAATAATCCAAATCTAAATCCAGCTCCAGGATCTAAATGAGGTCTGACCATAGTTTTCCTGGACTAGTGTCCAGTGTTTTGGTAAAAATTATTTGAATAAGCAGGGATACATGTGCAGCCCTTGTGTTTCTAATAAACATTGTGGTTTTTTGAGCGTTCTAATGTTTCTTACCACAAACTGGATTGAATCCAGACCACCGGCTCAGCTCAATAGGTGAGCTGCAATCTCTTCAACCTGCTTCACATTTACAGGATTCCATCCATTACTGGCCTCAAGGGTCAAAGGTCAGCTCTTTGAAATAACACAGGGCCATTAAGGCAAAAAGCGAGCACCTGATGTGCACATTTCAGAAGGACGCAAGGTGGAACCTCGCAGCAATGTGGATGAGATAAACTGCTCACAGTTTACAGTAGGGCATCCGAGAATTTTAAGGGTTAAAGGTTAAACTAATCAGAAGACATGCTGGATGATATAATTCACCATTTATATCCAGATATTTCACACATTTCAGATGTCAATCTATTGAAACCAGGACGTATAGATATTCTGTTGTCAAGGGAATGGAGACTCAGGACGAGAAAGGAAATATTACTTTTTATTTTAAAACTTATGACTAAAATGTTTGTTATCAGATTATATTCATACACATCTGATATTCATTTATTTTCCTTCTTTTTCTTTTATAAGCTTCTTACACTCAAGGTCATGTGACAGTGCTAACTTCGTTCAGAAAGTAGGCTCGTGTTCCAAAACACTTGTAAACCAAATCATCATTTCCCATAAGAAATAATGAAAACTCCAATTATTCGTTCCAGAGCCCCCAAAAATAAATACATAAAAATAATTAATACAAATCTATAAAATGAAAATAAAACAAATTAATCTGCACTTTACCTTTAAAAAAAGTACCAATAGGTGAGAGAGTGACACTTGGGGTCAAAATAAGAGTCGCGTGCGTGATACATGATACTCGGTGCTCGTAAAACTAATACTTGCTCGGTTTCCGATTAGAAATGCATTAAAAATCTTTACTCGTAAACCACGTTACTCGCAATCTGAGGTTCCACTGTAATAAGTATAAGTATATAAATATAATAAATATTGTGTTATTTTGTTTTATTTATTTATTTATTTATTTTAATTATATATATTTTTTCTTTTGCCACTTTCACCGGTGTCTGATCCTGTATAAAATCGTGAGAAACCTGGAACCTATCCCAGGCAACTTGGGGCACAAGACAGGGTAAACCCTGGACTGGAAGGAGCACCAACTCATCACATCGCACAGACACACAGACACACACACACACACACACACACACACACACCTAATCACACATCACACAGTACGGGCGATCTGGTAACACCAATCAGCCTACATTGCATGTCTTCAGACTGTGAAGTAAAATCGGAGTAAGCAGTGGAATCCCATCAAGCACGGGGTGAACATGCAAGCACGACACACACACACGAGACAGTGTTAATTAGCTTTTTAAAATATTTTCTGCATTTTCTGCTAGGGTTAATAAGTCTATTAGAAATTACATTGTTTTTCAGGTTTTCAGTTAAGCGTTTTGTGTTTGATTGATTTTTCCTTCAAAGCAAAGGCAAGAACATTAGAAAGAGGCACCTTATTTGTTTGGTGGATTAATTTGTATTCTCTTTCATATTTTTTCTTGTTATTGTGTTATTGAGGACATGACATATTGTATAAGCAAGTAAGTTGGTTTTTCTGTACAATATTTATTACAACCCTAAAATACAGGCAATATTGAAAAAAAACTTGCCCGTTATAAGATTGTAATCTTCAAGTGATCGAGTCGTACATGCCCAGGAGTTATAGCATGCAGTTATTGTAATGGTCAATTTTTTTTTTTTTCTCCCATATGAAACAGTCATGTACACATCCTCTGTTTATAACTTTACACACTGAAAAATAATTAATGTATCACATATTTAAATCAAGGAAAGTTAATAAAGTATGACAGTTAAAATTAAATAATTGTACGTATATATTAAATTCATTAAATAGAATTACGTACTGTACATGTACAACCATGGCTGTATATGTCATTAAATGTAAACAGCCTTGATATAGTTCTGACATGATCATGTTTTTGAAACAAGTGCATCCTCTATTGGTCTTGCCTTTCTTTAAGTCACATGACTAAATGAATGAATAAATAAATGAGCGAACAACCCATCTTCCAATATTGCATGGTGTCAGGACAGAAACAGGGCTTTGCTAAATAATAAATGAAATAAATGAATGAATGAATAAATAAAAATGCTGCGTTTTCCGTGCGATGGTTAAAGCTCCGAAAGATTGTGTAACTCCTCTCGATGGTAGATGAGACACTAAATCAGTTCATGTAATCTCTCCAAGTTTACTGAAGGGAACCGATTCCAGAATGTGTCATATTAAAAGTGTGATTTATGAGACACAGAGGTTTAGATGAAACTCCGCCAGCCCTCTTTGTGCAGATATAAAACCTGAAATTCGTTTATTATGAATCTATTCTTGAGTGAAGATGATACGAAGGGGAGTTTGTGACGCAGAAAGAGGCCTCAGTCAACCTGATGTGCGATGTTGCCAGCTGACTGTCCAAGAGAAATTCGTGTCTGAAAGGTTTTTTTCCTCTCCATTTCTTTCCCACAGTCCCTGAGCCGGAGGCATTATTTTTGATTCAGCAGAAACGGAGCAAGTCGACAGAGAAGCCATGAGAAATGGTGCAAAAAGCCGCAGAACAGAAACGTCCATCACTCATTCCCTCTTTTCTCTCCGTTCTCTCCGCATTTAGTCGCTCGGAACGCATTGGAATGCAAGAGAGGGATGAAAAGAAGCTTCTTCCTCCTGGCGGGGGTCTCCGAAAGGAAACGCACACATAAACTAAACTCTAGGCTACGCCTTAAGAAACGGGTTCGGCTCGAAAATGGGGGTGGAATAAAACCTAAATAAGTGAGACAGGGGGGGGGGGGGGGGAAGGGGGGGAGAGCAGGGGTAAACAGCGCTGAAAGAGAAAAGGAAGTGAGAATGAAAAAGGAAAAGTGGTTGAAAGGAGACGGTAACAAGGTAAGGACGGGAAAAGGATGGAGGGAGCTCATCATGGGAAAGAATGACAAGAGTAAGTTGGATAAACAACGAAACAAACGGTAAAACGCTGGTTGAAACTTTGGTTCCGTACAAATTATACACTATGTGGAAGTTTACATGGAATGTTCTTTTTTTTTCAAACCATACTTTGCACATCAGTGCTCGTTTTACACGGAATCGATTTTATCCATTACATTAATAGTTGAAGGTGTAGTTTGAGTTCCCACAATCCTCTGTGTTTGTGGTTGTAGCAACGAGGCCAGACTGCCGATGGGTGCTTTGTATGTGTGTGTGTGTGTGTGTGTGTGTGTGTGTGTGTGTGTGTGTGTGTGTGTGTGTGTGTGTGTGTGTGTGTGTGTGTGAATGGAGGGGACTGAGTTAAAGAGGTCAGAACGGTCAGGGTGCGGATAAATGCGGCCCTTTGTGTGCTTTAAGGAGATGCTCTCAGTAGGGAGTCTATAAAGCCCCGACGGCTACACTAACACCCCCAGGGCTGCCGATCCCTGGGGGTAAAACACCACACCACCAGCTGATGATGAGGAGGGAGAGAGAGAGGGGTTCAATAACACTACAATGCTGTTTTGTTAAAGTGTTGGTTTTATTATTACTGAATTACAGAAGTTATTATTATTTATTGGGCTGAATGCTGTTATGTCAAGTCCATAAGTTTACAAATGAATACAGTTTTGACCAAGTGATATATACATATTGTATTCATCTACATATTGAGCCACTCAAGTCCAAAATTCACGTCAATATAACTAGAAAAATTTCTGGACGGCCATGTCAGATTACGTACATCATCATGCTTTCAATGGGCACGAAAGAATTAGAAAATTGCAAAATATAACAACACATAGCATTTAAACCCAAGAGAATTTTTAGCCATTTGTTTGCAATACTATTTTTAAATAAATGTATGTAAGCTCCGGATTTTGCAATATAAAATTTCATATTTTTTTCCCCAGCACAACATAGGCAATATGATCAATAGAATTTTATATTCATTTGTTTATTGTTTTGTTAAAAACAAAATGTTTGTTTGTAATGTTCATTCATTTTACCCAACAATACAAATATGACTGAGAAAGAAATGGGTTGCATACTGTAGGTAAAGAAATAGCACAGATACATTTGATAATATGTTTCAAAGTTTGTTTAAGGTTCTTTCTATGCCCCCCCCAAAAAAAACAAAAAAAAAAAATGGTGAGTTTGACATTTTTGCAACATCATTCACATCTTCCAGTAGCAGGAAAATTTATGTATTCTACAAGTAATGATAACTTTGGTTCTCCCTGATATCCAAAAACCCAAAATGCACAGTTTCGTGACTGAAGCCCCCCAGTCGAAAAAAATACAAAATAAAACATAAACTGATGATACATGAATGTAAAGCGTGCAAGCGTTCAGTATAAACATCTAATCAAATCTAAATAGTATCGTTCTAGAAGTATCAGAGTCTAGAATAGTCCTAAATATTGCCAATAGTTACTGTATTAATTTTCTCATATGGGTCCACCAGTTTCAGTTTAACTCACCCACATGGCTTCAACACTTATTATTAGGCGGCTCTATTATTAAAATGACACATGATCCAGAACAGACACTGAACGATTCAGCCTATTTTGCACTATTTCTCGCTTCAAATTTGATGATTTTATTGAAAACAATGTAAAAAAAATATATATGGCAACTGTGATTCTTTGTTGTAAATAAAACTTCTATACAGTTTTCGAGATGTGAGCGAGCCTTCATCTCATTGTTACTCTTCCAGCTCACACTCAAGGTTATTCATAAATGTAGCTACGAAAAAAAAAAGCAGTCCTCAGTCCTTCGATTAGGACACTGATGTCCTCATCCTCTGTTTTGCTCCAGAAACATCATGTGACTGTCAAAGCAACAGTCTGCTGTGAGAGCGCTGATGCGACACAAAGCCGGTCGGGGTGAACATATATCACAATGTCCTCCTTTATCCAGCCCTCCCACCACACACTCACTGGAATTCCCACATTCCCATACTGCTGCTCAGGCAGAAAAGTCCCAAGTTAATCTGATGCACATTTCCTAGATGTTTCACAGTGAGAACATTTTGATTCAGTGAATAACTTGACATGGTAACCCCCACCCTTCACCTTTAACTACATTCATAGCGAGGTAATTTACAGGTCACGTGACTGTGATTTGATGCTGTTATGGCTACAAGAAGAGTTTTACCATATAATTAGATATAAGTAGAAAAATCTAGCAGAAAGTGAACAAAAATGAGTTCTCTTATTAATTTTCATTTATTTGGGCTGATTGTTAAAAGGAATATTGTGCCAACTTAAGGGGAATTTTTTTTTGTCTTGTCGAATATCGAATGATATACTCAAACCAGATACATTACACTGATGTATTTGTTCATATTTTTCCCCTGAAACTGAGTCAGTTGAACTACCATACTGTAGCAACCTAATATTAATGTTGGAAAACATTTACAGAGAAAAGTGGCCAGCTAACTTAATGTATGCAGCTTTCTAGTCTTGCGAAATAAAATGCGACTGTGTGTGTGTGTGTGTGTGTGTGTGTGTGTGTGTGTGTGTGTATGTGTGTGTGTGTGTGTGCATGCGTGTGTGTGTGTGTGTGTGTGTGTGTGTGTGTGTGTGCTATTTCTGTAACATTTAAAAAGAAGAAATTCACCCATCCATTATTTCTACCGCATTTCCTCTGTCGGGTCACATGGGCCTAGAGTCTGGGTCTCAGGGCACGGTGCACCTGGAATGGGGTGCCAATTCACCACAAGACACGAGAATATACACATTGGGCAATTTGGAAATGCTGGTCTGCCTACACTGCAAGTCTTTGGACTGTAGGAGAAAAGAAAGCAGGGGCAAGATTAGTAGTAGGATTAGTAAGTTGCACCTGATTTTATTTTGTTTTGGCTCACAAATTACAAATAATGTTAACTTATGTTTATACTTATACTGTATGTACACTTACATTTAACTAATACTTGTGCAAGAAGGTCATGTTTTGTTGCAAAAATTCCATTGGCCCATATACTCACACACACACACACACACACACACACACACACACACACACACACACACACACACACACACACACACACACACACACACACACACACACACACACACACACACACACACACACACACACACACTCAAAGGTCACCACTTGCTCTTGTGTAAAGCCGCTTTGCGACAATGAAAATAGTTAAAAGCGCTATACAAATAAAATTGCAAATTTCTTTGTTTTTAGTGATTTTTCATTTTATTTTCTACATTCTACAATAATACTAGAGATTTCAATCCTGAGATAACATGTAATGTAACAACTAATATGGCATTAGGTGATTATGTTAGAACAACAACAGTCAATTGTTATTTTAAGACACGGAGTTCAGTCTTTCTGGGACAGTTCTTACAAGAACAGTATTGTGTCGAGTGTGTTTGCAAAACCCATCGAGCACCCTGATGAAACTGTCTCTCATGACGACCTTCCCAGGAAAGCAAGACCAAAAACTCACCTCTGCTGCAGAGAAGACGTTCATTTAGAGTCACCAGCCTCAGAAATCACCAATTAACAACCAGCACCTCAGATTAGAGCTGTTATGAAGACTTTACAGATCATAAGTAGCAGATACATCTTTATATCAACTGATCATAGGAGATTATTGTATATTCTGGACATCTTTGGTGTTGTTTTACTATATATATATATATATATATATATATATATATATATATATATATATAGAGAGAGAGAGAGAGAGAGAGAGAGAGAGAGAGCGCTATCTAGCATATCTATAACTAATTTACCTTCTAAACAAACACAAACACACACACACATTTCTATTATAATCCATCCACGACTCTGGAACGATTTGAGCTTGAGATGGCTGCCAGTGAAAGGGAAAACACTGGGCGTCTCTCAGCTCGTGAGAGCGTGAGCCCATAAATCTGCAGTAAATTAAAGCGCATCGTCCCAGCGGTGCCCCCTCATGGGCCTTTTGTGGTGCTAATACACATTAGTGTTTGGCTGGCTGCCCACTTTCATCGTCTCTGAGTAGAGCAGGCCACAAAGGTGCAGATGTGGACCTCGGTGGTATGACTGACCCTACTGCAAACGAACATTTACATCAGTAACAACCCTGAAACACACGCGCGCACACACACACACACACACACACACACACACACACACACACACACACACACACACTAAGAGAGGTGTATAAATAAAGCTGCACTGCCTGAGAAAGCTAAGAACAAACAACTTCTATCATTTCTAAAACCTCTACCATTCTGATAGATAGATAGATAGATAGATAGATAGATAGTGCTTATATTTTCATACAGCACTTTTGCAAAAACACGACAGAATCATCTCCATTTGGTTTTCACCAAAAAGACTAAATGGAAGGTTATTTACCCCACCCCTATATTTTATTATTATTATAATTTTTTTGCTTCAGGCAAATAGCATTATGCAACTTCAAATCCCAGTATTAGCTTTCATCTCCCACTTTAAGGCCTCATTAAAGAATGAACGAAAAGAAATCATTAATACTCCAATGATTACATGGAGAATGAATTCATTAATTCTGCAAAGATTAAATGGATAATTAAAGACTTGCGAGCTCACATATGGTCAACATGTAAGCTGGAGGGCTTGGAGCTGGAGAGCCGGAGGGCCAAAACCCATGTGTGTGATCGCTGAATCACTAAACCTTTCATCTCTGAGTCATGAACAGAGTCTCATTCATTTCCGTGTGCAATCCTGTATTCATGGATAATGCCACAGCCCTGAGGTAATGATACTGTAGGCATCAGAAAGGCACAGAGATCTCTGTGCACCTTATACAACAACAGCAAGGTGCCAAGGATTCCATTTTTTTTTATTAAAACATAAATAACACAAATAAACATATCTTTTTGCCCCAAGGACAGGTTAGTCCTTCATATGATTTACAGCTACCCCTTTTAAACAGTATTTTTCCTCTGACTTTGTTTTCTTTTGAACATAAACTGAAATTTTAAGTTGCAAAGTTCTCTGTCAAAAATCACAAAAACTGACTACAATGAAGCACTGATACTGAAGACTCCATGTAACCTCCTTAGTAAAATCTTCAACTAATACAAGTTTTTACTTGTTAAGTAATATCATGTTCTTATATTTGTATTATATCATTATTATAGGCCACATTCCTATTATCCATGCAGTGAAAGCAGTTAGAGAGATTTCTTTTTTTCCCGTTTTTCCCTGTTTAGTGTTTACGTTGTGTGTGTGTTTGTTGTGAAACTTAAAAAGCGAGGTGGAGGGAGGGAGGATGAGTTTTACTGTGTAAGACGAGGCGAGGGAAGGGGCTAATTCCACACACAAACTTACAAATACACGGCGCCTGCGAGCACAAACGGAAACACTTTCTGTTAGGATTTATTTTAACTTTTTTTTAAAGGTAAAGTGCAGGTTAATTTGTTTTATTTTTACTTTATATATTGTACTAATTATTTTTCTGTATTAATGTTTTTGGGCTGTGGAACGAATTATTTGTGTTTTCATGGTTTCTTATGGGAAGATTTGATTTGGTTTATGAGTGTTTTGGAATACGAGCCCGCTTCCGGAACGAATTATGCTCGTAATCTAAGGTTCCACTGTAATTAGAAGTAATAATAATGGTTAGTTCTCTATGTTAAGATATTATGTTTTTTTTTTTTTTTTAAGCTGCTGTATGTCAAATATATTTTTTTCTCCTGAATGTGTTAAACATATCCGCTTCCATGCCCAGTCTTCGCATCTGAAACTGGTGCCAATGTCTGTTAAATCATGCAGTAATCTCCACTCAGTAACTATTTCAATAGACATATCATCACTTGGAAAGCCTGAACACCTGAAGTCTGCAGCTTTATAATCCGGACAGGATCAAGATCAAGCATCAAAGTCCAAAAGTGTGCACTTTGTTAGTGGAAACGACGCTTGTAAAGTAACAGCTGCCACACATGTTCTCACATTTCCTTATTTCCTGTATTAACCGGATCAGTCAGTGTAGTCAGCATTTGCCTTCGTCTGAAACTTGCTCTCATTTTTAAGCAGGCTTTCAATGCCCACTCATGGACAGGTGTAGGTCTAAAGTAGAACAAGGCTGAAAAATCTGGCTTCTTTAGAACGAGGCCCTAAGGTGTTTATATTTTGAACCATTCTTGTAGTGTAACTCTCAATTATACGTCATAATCTCCTATAGAAAACACACATACACCAGCAAGCCAAGGAACAGCCGTCCCATTATGCTCCCAACCATGTTCTTCAAAAGCCAGGTCTGTTACCCAAGTCCCCGGCAAGGAAATGGGGCTGTTTAATGCTGATCTCCAGCTCTGATAGCTCTTTATCGCTCCGAACGACTTCCTCCTTCAGGATAAAACCACAGCGTGAAATAAACACTGATAAAACAAGGCCAGAATCATCCACACATTCAAAGGAGGCAACGGCTAATCAAAAGCTGCCCGTGGTGTGGCTTTAATAGAATTCATTTCCAGGATAATTTCACAGTCACTCTGCTAAAGCGAACTGATAACAGCATGGGTAATGAGTCTAGCCTGGATTTTGGGGTGAACTTGGAAATGGAGGGTGTGTGGGAACGAAAAGTTATATAGGAAAGAGTGATGCTATTTCTTGTAGTCTTGGTCTGTATGTTCCAGTGAAGAAATTGTTGCTATACTTAAAAATAAATAAATAAATAAATCTTTGCTATTGCTGAAAGTAATTAAGGACATGATGAAATCAGTACCTCCAGATGCTGAGTATCTTCCATGGAGAATTCCTGCCAGGCTTGTATCATGGCATTTTTTTTTATTGGATTAATGCCAACTGCATAATCATTATATCTTTAAAACAAAGCAACAAACAAGCAAGCAGCAAATGTCACTATTTGCGTTCTTGAAGAATTCACTTCTATCTGTCGTCGTCTGCCTCGCTTTGAATGTCATGCAGTCTTCCTGTCTGCCCCCCCCCCTCATACCCTCCAGGCAGCCAGGACACTTAGGTAATACATCATCTCAGCTTGAAAGCCCCCCTGTGTGGGCAGCTAATGAGCCCAAATGAGGCTGATTAGCCACCAAGCCTCAAACGGGCCTGACAGGTCATCCAGGAGCTCCCACTGAGACACACAGAGTCAAAACACCACCGACGGACTGACCGACTGACTACAGTAACTCCTCTCTCAGCTTCCCTCGAGTCCTCTTCCTTAAATATTTCCCTCACTCATAATGTCCTTCCCGTCCAAACCCAGTACCACTTTGGACATCTTAGTAAAAATCTGAATAAAAGCTTTACTATATCTTCAAAATGGTGACAAAATCAAAAACTAAAATGAACTAAATTCCACTATTTGTTAAGATAAATTTAGCCAAGCTTAGTAACAGAGTTAAATCATTTTAATGCAAATAGCATTACATTTAGTATTATAGTATTATGTGAATAACATGATGATTATATAGTGTCCAGTTTTGTGCAAGAAGTAAACAAATGTATCATACTGTAAATAAATGATTAAACTGACAAAATAAAGTATAATTACTTTATTTACAAAATAAAGCGAATGGCCCAATTTTAGGTTCATCTCATCAAGCCAATATTAGTAAATAAATATAAATAATAACAGGGATTTAATAAGTACATAAATAACAAAAACAGACCAACAAGCAAATAAAACAAATTATAGATTACAAGATTTACATGACCAACACTAACATAGAGTGATTAATATAATAATAATAATAATAATAATAATAATAATAATCAACAACAACAACAACAACTATACTTTTAGTATAGTAAATAAATACTTAAAATAGATTAAAATAAAAAAATGTATTTGTTAAATATAATTTTAAAAAAAGCAGGGGCAAAATTGTTGCACGCACACACACACATACACACCCCACACACACACACACACACACACACACACACACACACACACACACACACACACACACCTGAGGTCACTAGACGGACAGGGAGACTTCTTACAGGTCATCATCAGTTCAGATCTTTAACTCACTGACAGACCTGTCACTAAGGGCATTAATTGTGTGTGTGTGTGTGTGTGTGTGTGTGTGTGTGTGTGTGTGTGTGTGTGTGTGTGTGTGTGCGCGCTTGTGTCTATCTTATAATGTTGGACTATTGCTTGTCTTTTACATATGGTAGTCTACTTTTAATGCTCAAAATATTCAGAATTTTCTATTGCAGCAATGTGATACTGGCTCAATCTTTAAGAAGAACTGTGTGCATAGAATGTTTGAGATGGTTCTGCCAGGTTCAGCCTGGAGGAAGGTCTAAAAGTATTTTAGGTTTTCATGTTTTCAGAGATTTTCCAGAACCCCCCCCCCCCCCCCCAAACCCCCAAACTAGCCCAACCCCCCCAAGGCCAAATCTATAAACGTAGCGGACAGCGGGGAGAAAATAAAATGGAGATTTAATGGAAATTAAAGGTATGATAACACCCAACAAGAAGATAGCGCCTCCCCCCTCCCCCATTCTCTGTAAAAGAGTGCCCTGATATCAGGACAAGACAGGGTAAATTTTGGCAAGTCCATTTTTTTCTGTTATCAGGATGCTTTTGCCCAACGTTATCTCACTTATACTGTGACTATCTATTGGTGCTTTATGAGACTAGCGTGTCATGGTTACTACAGTAACCTTAGAAAGAGTTGCTGATGTGTTCTTATCACTTTATACATTTAAACTCTAAACGAATAATAATAATATATATATATATATATATATATATATATATATATATATATATATATATATATAGCAGGAAATAAATACATTTGTAAACACAAAAGTCTCTTTTAATATGGTTCTCGTTGCTATGTTCAACATGCTAAATGTACCATATTTAAATTCATAGGTTTACAGAAACCTCCACATAGATGGACATATCTTGGAATACTTTGGAATTTGCATATTTCATCTGAGGAGAAAGTAGATATTCCTAATAATTTTGTCTTACTTCTCCTGTCAGCATACACTTCGATTGTCTGCATGAAATATTTAACAGTTCTATGTAAGCTAGTCAGCTAAACCAATACTGCTCCTCATTAGCTAGCTTACTGATAAATGGCCTGCTTGTAGCTTTGAATGCTTTGTTTACATTTGAAATAAAAAAAAAAAACTAACAAATGCAAACTTTCTGTAAAAGGTTATAAATTAAGTTGGATGTGCCAGACTGAAGAATAAAAATGAGGTAAACTTAAACTTCTTTTAATGGTTACTTACCAACATGGTGATAGTGCTTTATATTGCATAGTGTGTTTGCTAAGTTTATCAGAATATTCCACGTAAACTGTCCATACAGTAGCTTAGCTGTGAACTGTATGTGAATCCCATACAGTCTGAATTATTTTTCTTTGTCATTATGTCTTTATATTGTAAGACTTAATTGGTACATGCTAACTCCAGGACAATGAAGCAATATCCCTTGAGATGAAGTGCTGTTGTAATGAATATCAGCACAACTGTCGTTAAACCGAAGACGTTTGCGTTCAACAACCAGTTATTTTGCTCTGCTAACACATATCCTGCTGTGACTGGTGGAACTGGAGACAGATAATGTAATTAGCAGGGGTGAAAGTAGTTTTTAAAGTAGTTTCTTATTGGTACTATGTAGCCAAAAGGCGAGGATAATAAGCCATGGAGGTGGTGGACCGTCTTGAGAAACGAATGAGATGTACTTTATATTTCCAACTATTCTGCTTAAGAATATCAACTAACTTCCAAGTGTCTGGTGTTTAAAACGAAGTAGCATGAAATGAAAAGCTAGTGTACCAGCGTGTACAATCCCTTGTTCCACATACGAAGTAGCGCCCTTGATCAGCAACTGCTCAGGAGTTAACGTACAATAAGGTTATCAGATGTGTTTTATACTGTATATGTATTAGGATTGTTGTCGTAGTTGTCATAGATTATTGTTGTGCATGGTGACGTGTGTTTGGCATATTTGCAAGAAAATTCTACATGTCCACTTTAGAGGTATTGACTACATTTCTTAGATTTGTGACACTGGTACTCATTATTACAATGACATATATTAATAATAATATTTCAGAAATGTTTTGACTAGCAGTTGAATTTTTATTTCCATTGTTACCATTTGTTAACATTGACCTTCAGGCTAAACTGGTAACTTGAATCATTAGCTAGCTTGGTAGCTGATATTTCTCAGTACCTAGATCACACTCATTTTTACATTATCCAAATAATATCAGTTGAATTCATTAAAAAGTGTGATAGTACAGTGTCACAAATCTATGATTTATTGTAGTAGGAGTATCAGTAGTACTACCACTAGTATTAAAGCTAATCCTAGCTCATCCCATGTAATGTAACAGAGTTTGAAAACACAGCCGCAGGTCAGATGGTCATCTCAGGGTCATTAAGGAGCAGGTCAGATTGCAGGACAGGAAATTGGAGTCGACGTGAGAGACCAGTGAGTTCACGGCTCAAGTGGGATACTGGGATTGCACCTCTGACTCTGTGAGTTTAACCCAGAGCAGAGACTGCTAAACACCCCTACTGCTGAACCAGATGTTCCACTAATACAGCTATTACAGGGTGGACTACACTGAGCAGAGCTACATCTCTGGGCTGTTACTTTTAACAAGCTGGGGGAAAACTGTGTAGCAGTATATAATGCTAAAATTGCTCAATGGAAATCAAGATTGTTAGGAACCGTTTACTTAATAAAAATAACAAAGTGGTTTATGACTATTATACCACAAAAAGTCAACACTTTTTCTCTCTCAAAGAATCTGTGCTGGAATGTTTCAATGATAATTAAAAATATGTATTTAGCTGAAAGAATTTGTATAACATGACAGATTCCAACAAAATACATGGTTAAAAAAATCTAGAAACATTTTCAGTTAATCAATTATTTTCCTTCATTAACAAATATCCTTCCATGACTGGTGGAACTGGTGTAGCTGATGACCGACGGTTAGTATAATAAACAGGGGTGAAAGTAGTTTTAAATTCTTACTGGTACTATGTATTCAAAAAGTGAGGAGAATAAACCATGGAGGTGGTGGACAGTCCTGAGAAACGTACAAGAATTACTTTATATTTCCATTTATTCTGCGTTAGAATGTCAGCTTAATAACTTCTGGGCTCTGCGGTTGAATCCCAAATAGTGTTAAATGGAAACCTAGTGCCCTTTATAGGGTGTTAGATCCCTTGTTCCACACACTTTAAACCCGAATAAATTGTCAAAACTCAAAATTTGAGGAAATCAGTTACATCATTTTTTTTTTAAGTAAAGATGTTTCCAATTTGAAGTAAACAGAACTATCAGTTTGTTGTACTCATTCTAATCGTTCTTTACTTGCATTATTGAGTAGCCTAGCTCATACCATTTAATACCAATTGTCATTTTTTTTTTTTTTTTAGTTGTTGAAAATCAAATAAATTGTTGTTGGTACTTCCAGTTAATTAAAATATCAAATTTGTTCAGCTAACTTGAGAAGTATAATTTTCTACAAACTCATAAATACCAAAAAGTTCTAAATACTCATCAAGGTCTATTAATTTGAACTAACTGTAATTATTTAAGTTAACAGTACTCAATATGTTTATTTACTTTGAGCATTAGGGTTTACAGTGCACATTAAGTAGTTCTCTTGATCAGAGGGGTTTGGGATTTACAGTAGCACCGTGGTAAAAGATAGTTAGCTTTGTAGCTCACCTTAGGTATAAATAAAACATGAAGGCAATTTGGTACGACTTAGAAGCAAATGTTATAAGAATCGTTTAAGATGACATAACGTTATGAGATGTGTTTTCTTGCTGAAAGTACTTCTATGACTGGTTTTGAAGGTGGGTTTTGGCAGTCAGCTGCTCTCTTCTCAGAACTGCAGACCATACAGACGTTGTTTCATCCATGCTGCCCACCAACAGTCAGGTGCCATCAATGATTATAGAACACACGCAACATGGAGTGATACTGTACATATCGCTAAACATCCCCGTGGTGTCACCATCTATTACCAACGCTTGTGGAACATCTCCCGTCCTTCAACTTACTACTGTATGTCAGGGCTAACTGTTGTATAATAGAGAGTAACAGATGGTTACTGTATATCCATTTGTAGTCGCATTCACTGTTATGAAACATTAACATGTTTGACTTATAAATTATAGCAGTCTTCTATTTTACTTTCTTCAAGTTAAAAGCAAAACCAAGCTTGTTGCTTTATTGTATCACAAACTCCTGTGGATTATTCTGTGGCACCAAACATACTGATATTAAGACTAAAGTAATAAAACATTCATTCAGACAACATTAACCCAATTCAAAATACAATACAAAATACAACAAATAAGTTGTAATTAGGTCATTTTTATAACTTTAAAAAATGTATTACAGTGCGACGTTTGTGAAAATAATAATGTTAGAATTTACACTCTTCATGGCCAAAACAGCATGGAAGAAACAGATCTTTCTTTCTGAGGCAGCTAAAGAAATTCAACATGCCACTGACAGACTCTGATGATCCATTCTTACATTGCGATCACTGTGACCATTCTCACCTCCTCCATAACCATTTGGTATGCCTCCTCTAGCTCAGATGAACAAGCCAAGCTTCACTGCATAATCAAGACAGTGGATAAGACTCGTATCACTGTAGGATATTTAGAGCAGCAGGGTCATGAAGCATGCTAGTAACACAGGAATGTAGGTATGTTTAAAATGAGAATAGATTTTAACTATCGCTCGACAGCATGGGTGAAAGTAGATCAGTTTGGCCTGTAGTACTGGAAACAGAGCGGCTTCCTGCCAAAAACCTTCATTCAAGCCAGTCACAGAAGCATTTTCAGCAAGAAAAATAGGTAAGGGACTTTCTCTCCAGAGGAACTGCTTCAGTCATTCCAAATGGCTTCTGAACCATCCATGTTGTTTGTTGCTTCTAACATCCCAAATCCCTCTCTAACCCCTGATCAAGGGCGCTACTTGGTGTGTGGAACAAGGTACTATACATGTACATCCTACATAGCACAATATCTTTCCATTTAATGCTAGATATTGGATGATAATATAAAGTGGAATAGATGGAAATATAGTCATTAGGGTTTATTATGACTATCCAACACCTCCATGGTCTATTCTCCTCACCTTTTGGGTGCAGAGTACCAGTACTACTTTCACCCCTGTTAATTACACTAACTGTCAGTCACCAGCTCCAACAGTTGTGGTTAGTTGTTTCTGCCAGAAGTGGAAGGATATATGTGTTGGCAGAGCAAAATAACTAATGAAATGTACAAACTGTGATACCTTCAGCAAACAGCAAGGATGTGCTGATAATCAGTAGAACAGCACAACCTCTCATGTGATATTGCTTAAATGATCTAATTGACGTAGGATAGCAGGAGATGGTTAAAAGATGTGCTATGAAGTGTGTGACAGTTGTGATATGTTCCTATGCAGTACCGTATATTCCAGATATACCGTATGTTCCAGAACAGTGATTCTTATGTACAATATTCATACACTGATATTATATTATTATATTATATTATATTATTGAATGGATTCCGAATATATTGATTGAAAAATATATATATTGAATGAATTCTGAATATATGGATTGAAAACTGATATATTGAATGAAAAGTCTGAATATATTGAATGAAACATGACGTCATCGAAACACAGCGCCATCTTTAAAAAGGATGAGTGAGTCGGCGAGAAACTTGGTTGCTGCAATTGTGAGAAATGAAGAGATGGTGAACACATTGATGAGTGCGTGTCCGGCCCAAAGTGGTGGCACAAGCCGCACTCAGTATCAGACTACGGATGAAGAAATATATTCGCTATTTCACCGCGGAAGACCGGTGTTATGCACTAAAATGCCCCCCTGCCACAGACTGCACCCCCTATTTAATATTATATTAGAACAGAAATTTCTAGGTTTATGATTTAGAAATTACAAATTAGACCAAATGGATTTGATTATAAAAAAAGCATTATAAAAAATTGCATGTAGTATAGGGAAAAAATATAAATTATTATTTTTTATATACGAGATGTATTTTTTATATTGCTTATTTAATAATGAAAATCATTTTGTTAAATTTTTCATCATAAATATTTATTTAGTGCAAGCATTTTTGTATTACATGACAAATCCCTGTAAAATAAATGTGCCACAAAATAAACATTATATGAGAATTTGTATTCATGGTCTCGACACCTGTCACGTGCCAAGGGTTAATTATAATAGTTATATCATATTTGATAACAATAAACCTATGAATTTATGTTGTAATATAATATTTGATAGAGATTATGTAGGGGTGCAATCTGTGGCAGGGGAGCATTTTAGCGCATAACACCGGTCTTCCGCGGTGAAATAGCGAATATATTTCTTCATCCGTAGTCTGATACTGAGTGCGGCTTGTGCCACCACTTTGGGCCGGACACGCACTCATCAATGTGTTCACCATCTCTTCATTTCTCACAATTGCAGCAACCAAGTTTCTCGCCGACTCACTCATCCTTTCTAAAGATGGCGCTGTGTTTCGATGACGTCATGTTTCATTCAATATATTCAGACTTTTCATTCCATATATTCAGACTTTTCATTCCATATATTCAGACTTTTCAATCCATATATATCAGAATTCATTCAATATATATATTTTTCAATCAATATATTCAGAATCCATTCAATATTCTCACAGTTCATTCAATATATTCAGAATCTTCATTCAATATATATAGAGTTTCAATCCATATATTCAGAATTCATTCAATATATATATTTTTCAATCAATATATTCGTAATCCATTCAATATTCTCACGTTTCATTCAATATATTCAGAGTTTTCATTAAGTTCTCTCAAGAATATTTTCCTAAACGGCATGCCATAATATATATATATATACACATACACACACACACACACAGTGGAACCTTGGATTACGAGCATAATTACGAGGAAGTGGGCTTGAATTCCAAAACACTCGTAAACCAAATCAAATCTTCCCATAAGAAATAATGAAAACTCAAATAATTCGTTCCACAGCCCCCCCAAAAAAATTAATACAATATATAAAGTAGAAATAAAACAAATTAACCTGCACTTTACCTTTAAAAAAAGTTAAAATACATCCCAACATATAAGGGTTTCCGTTTGTGCGCACAGACGCTGTGTATTTGTGTGTGTGTGTGTGTGTGTGTGTGTGTGTGTGTGTGTGTGTGTGTGTGTGTGTGTGTGTGTGTGTGTGTGTGTGTGTGTCGAATTAGCCCCTTCCCTCGCCTTACACAGTAAAACTGCTCCTTAACCCCACCTCACTTTTTAAGTTTCACAATAAAGACACAACGGAAACACTGTTTTAACGGGAAAAAAAGAAATCTCTCTAATGACACTCGTGTGAGCGTAGACTAACGGAATCACTGCTGTAAAATAAAAAAGCAAAACAAATGAACCAGCACCTTACCTTGGAAAAGAATCGCACCTGAGCAGAGATTCTGTGTAGAGCAGAGTGTATATGTCTGTGTGAAGCCAGGGAGGGGGGGGGGTGTAAAGGTGAGAGAGAGTGTGTGTGTGTGTGTGTGTGTGTGTGTGTGTGTGTGTGTGTGTGTGCACTCGTAAACCAAGACATGCTCGTTTTTCAAGTCAAAATGTATTATAAATCTTTGCTCGTCTAAATAAAACACTGTGTGAAGCCAGGGAGGGGGGACTGTAAAGGTGAGAGAGTGTGTGTGTGTGTGTGTGCACTCGTAAACCAAGACATGCTCGTTTTTCAAGTCAAAATGTATTATAAATCTTTGCTCGTCTAATAAAACACTCGCAATCCGAGGTTCCACTGTATCTAGAATGAGTGTGATGAATGTTTGACTGTGAATATGATAAATATCTACAGTACAAACCAAAGAGTTTTCTTTATTGTGTTCTTTCTTGTGTTCTTTAGCCCAAACGCGTCTCTTCTGCTTGTTGCCTGTCCTTAGCAGTGGTTTCCTAGCAGATATTTTAGCATGAAGGTCTGATTCACACAGTCTCCTCTTAACAGTTGTTCTAGAGATGTGTCTGCTGCTAGAACTCTGTGTGGCATTGACCTGCTCTCTGATTTCTGAGGCTGGTGACTAGGATTAACTCGGTCTTCCTTTCCTGGGACGGTCCGCATGTGAGCCAGTTTCTTTGTAGCGCTTGATGGTTTTTGTGACTGCACTTGGGGACACTTTCAAAGTTTTCCCAATTTTTCGGACTGACTGACCTTAATTTCTTAAAGTAATGATGGCCACTCGTTTTTCTTTACTTAGCTGCTTTTTTCTTGCCATAATACAAATTCAACCTCTTTGAATGAGAAGGTGTGTCCATACTTTTGGTCTGCACTGTATGTATTCTGCTCTATCGCATTGGCAAAATGATTTTAAGTTTAAAGGTCATACATCCTGTTACAATTACTGTACATTCTTCTTCTAATGTTCAGTGAGGCCATCCTGCGGTAAGCCCTAAATTTAAACATTGTACAGAAATTGTGTGTGCGCGTGTGTGTGTGTGTGTGTGTTTGAGTAAACATTATTAATGCACAAAAGATGTGTTTGTGCTTTTTCAATTGCAATTTCTAAATCCTTAGATTTTTGCATTGAAATACAACACACACACACACACACACACACACACACACACGCAGGTACTGTATCTGTGTGTATCTGTAAAAATCTAACAGGAAAGGGAGTTTGATGTGTTCTTGTTGAGCCTTGATGTTTTAACTGAAGAGACAGTAATAACACAAAGCTCATAAGAAGGATGTCCTGAGGCAGGTGAACTTCCTCACCTCATCACATCAAATCAATCCTGCAAATTATTAATCATTTGATATACCTGTCTCATATCACCAGCTGTGGGGATTTCAATCAATATGTCCTCCTTATATTTATTAAAAAAAGAAAAACACATCAAAAACATCACTCTGCTTTCGGCACCTTATTTTCCCCTCAGAGCAGAGCAGCACTGCATTCACTCACTAATGCTTATTCATCTCTGGAAAGTCAGCAGGAACAAAATTGGTAAAAGTTATAAAAATGGACTGAAAATGAAAGCAGATTTTCACAAGTCGCCTTAGCTATGAAAGGGCATTTTTAGCAAGAGCCGCTTCAGCTAAATGATTCAGCTGAACACAAAAAAAATAAAAAATACCCCTGACTCTCTAGAATGCTGCTGACCTACATTCACAATTTTTCTAAGACTTAAGCACAAAAGTATGTAACTGTGAAACTAAACTGTGAAATGCAGTTTTCTCAAGACGGAGCTCATAAGAGGAGCAGCACATCATTTTATGTTAGATACAGTACTTATCTCACTCTCTCTCTCTCTCTCTCTCTCTGTATATGATTCAGTATGTGTGTTATACTGTATAGTAACATCAACATATATTGCTGTAAATTTGAAGAGATTTAAAGCTGTGTACAGTACTGTGCAAAAGCCTTGAGCTGCCACTCATTTCTTTGCATTATATTACAAACAAATGTTTTACTGAGATAGGCTGCAAAGTGCATAAAAATACATTTTTAAACTTGTTTTTTTTTTTTAAATATATGTAACTACCTCAGCAGCAGCCTCATTTCCCCTCTCGTCTGTTCCAACCACTCACCATTCAGCATCATCGGTATACTAAACTCTTTTTATTATTTTTTATGGTTGAATTATTCATAGGTCACTGTTTGGCTTATGAAAAAAAAAAAAACATTCCTCTGAATGCAGGGACTACTGTAGACTGTCTTCCAGGAAGCCTGGAGAACTATTCCTCAAGACAACCTTAAACATACAAGAAAATCTGTCTCTTTGGAAGTAAAATATGAAGAAATGGGGGCGGGGAGGGGGGGGTCAAAACTTCTGCACAGTATTGTAGATGTTTATTTATTTATGAATGTAGGGTAATTAAGCCTCCGCCTGCTCTGTTCTGCTCTGAGCCTATACTAGTCCGATAACATCCTGGCTGTTAAACACACTGATTCGAAACATCAGGATTAAAAAATGATCATTAAAAAACAAAACAAACAAAAAAAAAGACATCATAATCCTAGATTTACTCACAGAACATCAAAATCCATTATTTCACACCTACTTTTAAACTTTTAAATGTATACATATACAAATATCTTAAGTGGTAATGGGTTAAATGGAGCCACAATGGGGATCTTTGGGACTTTGGAAACACACTATATTTTACATGAGTATTTGCTTTCACACACAGAAGAATATGCAGTTCATGCTTATCTTACCTTACACCGAATTCAGTTCAGTTGTGTTGTGCAACATGCATGACGGAAACATACTGAGAGACAGAGATACAAAATGTAAAATGGCAGTGTAGGAGGGAGGAGGGTGACGGAGGTTAATTCGGACTCCAGGGACCGTGGGAGCAGTTGATAAGATTTGACTAAGCTCAGCGTGAGCGTGTGAGGTGGAGATGGGGTTCTGCTGGCTGTGGTATATTCTTGTGCCCTTCTGTGTGTGTGTGTGTGTGTGTGTGTGTGTGTGTGTGTGTGTGTGTGTGTGTGTCTTTTCTCTCTTTCCCTCTCTCACCCACACACTATAAAACTGAAGTGAAAATACAAGGTGCGTTCAAGTCAAACCAGGACTTTTGATTGTGCAGAATAACAGAGCACAGTTATGAAAGTAAAAACTCAGTTTATTTCTCTATATAATCCGCCGCTACACTAATGCACTCATCCCAGTGTTTCATTAGCGCTTGGATACCGTCAAGGTATCCATGATTGGACTGCCTGATTCATGTCTGAAACGCTGGCCTCCCAGGAATTCCTTTAAATGGTCCAAACATGTGGAAATGGCTTGGAGCGAGGTCAGGACTGTACGGGGGACGTGGCAATACTCCCAGCTGAGTTCCTGTAATGTGCAAGTGGTGTTGCTGAATGATTGTGTGTATCGTTCACACAGACATATGAGTCTCTTCTGCAACTTGATCTTTAAGGATCAGTCATTAAACTCACTGAATGTTCGCAGGAATGACTGCAGTGGGCTCTGAGCCACCTCAGCCGGGATCGTCATTTATGGACACATGGGCTTCTAAGAGTCTCAATTTCAATTTCAGTAATAGATTAGTGTATGGATTTTTTTGATGTCATTAGTCAATAACCTAAAGCACACTGAATGGACACATTTTAATCTTTCATTCTTCGATTACAGTGCACAATGTGATTTGTGAGTCAGTTTATGTGTGAGTCAGTCTTTTACATCTTCATTCACATGCAATTTCAGCACAAGTCCTGGTTTGACTTGAATTCAACACCGGTGCATGCTGTTAGATTACCGTGAACTAAAGACAGGGTTTGAAATATTTTACAATTTCTTTAAGCTTTCAATGTTCTTGTTTTGTTGGCAGATTATTTAGCATTCATTTATGATAGCAAAGCAGCAAATGATCTGCCAGTAGAACAAGACAAGCACTGTTTAAAAATAGAAAATGTAAAAATAAATAAATAAATAAATACATACAAGGAGACGCATGAATGTCTAGAAATTGTTTTTCTAGAAAATGTCTAGAAAATGTCTAGAAATTGAATGTCTAGAAAATATAATTTGCAGTGTGAATGATAAAAAAAAATCAATCAATAAATAAATTGTATTCTCTTATAATTGTTTCATTCATTTACGTTGACATATGTTTAAAGTATTTTTTTTTCCAGCTTTGATTATTGGTAAATTCTGTAGATTTTTTAAATTTTATTTATCAACCAATTTCTTTCTACGTTTACAAGTACACATCTAGAAAAGTTCCAGGGTATTCATTTTTACAGACACACACATACTGTACTCTAATCTTTCAGTCCTTGTGTCACTTCATTTTAAACAAAGAGGGGAAAAAAAAAGAAAAGAAAAGTTAAGAAGAAAGTGTGACCATACAAATCCTTCTTGATTAGGCGTCTGTCTGTCTGCAGCGGTGCACAGACACGGTTGTGTTATTGGATATGGATTCACAGCAGTGCTCAGAGACACTAATCCTCCAGGCTCATCAATAAGAAGCCTGCAGGGCGGCGCCACCGGGCCTCGTCCCGATCCATTTCCCCAGGTAAATACACTCTAATGAGCAGTGTGCTGCTTCCTGTCTGCATCCCAATACTGCTGAGCATCGCACAGCACAGCAAAGCCATTGAATGCAATCGCAAGGGACCGAGTGAGTGAGAGGGCTAGTGTGTGTTAATGAGAAGAATCTAGGGAAGGGTTGTGACAAAGTGATGCATCTCGTTTCCAAAAAGCGATGGTTTGTGAAGCACACAGAATTGCTTGAATGAATAATGAGGGCGATTTTTTTTATATTAACCAGCACTCTTTTTAATTTTTTGTTGACACCTCACATGTTTAAAAAAAAATAAATAAAAAAAAATGAACACAATTTTAATTTAGTTTTTAAACAGCGGATTAGTAACTACAGAAAATTTAGTTAACTAGCATCCATGCAAATGAACATACTGATTGACATATTTTATTATTATAAATGTATGCTAAAGCTTCAAATTCATTAATAGATTTGTGTATTGATTTCTTTATCATAACACAATAAGTCAAAGTATTTAAACAAGTTATCCTGTATAACTGCCTGGACGAAAAAATGCACATTTGAATCTTTCATTTTCTGATTACGATGCACAATGTGGTGTCCAATTCATGTGTGAAAATGAGTCCGCATGCTCCCGGACCGCTCTTTCATGGACCATGAGGGAAGGAAATCTCCATGGCTGTGAGACTCTGGTCATTCAGTACATTCAGGTCGTCATCTGACTGTTTTTATTGCCACATAACATTACTGAGTCTAGACCTGAGCGACTGATGCAACACCATATCATAATGTTGTACAGTGGACACTATGCATGATGGGTGCATCGCTTCTTACCCTGACACGCCCATCACTCTAGAACAGGCTCGATCTGGACTCATCAGACCACATGACATTTGTTCATTGCTTTAAAGTACAATCTTTATGCTTCAAGCCTTTTTTTCTGATGAGTCTCACTACCAATTGGTTTTCTTATGGACACACAGCTGTTTAGTTCCAATCCTGAGAGTTCTCATCACATTGTGTGTGTATAGAAATGCTCTTAGTTTCATTATTAAGCATAGCTCTTATTTCTACTGTTGAATGTTCAGCACTATCCTTCCAGTATTTAACATGTTTGACGATTCTTTTTTTTTTTTTGGATTTTTCCCCGATTTTCTCCCTAATTTAGTCGTGTCCAATTCCTCCCCGTCACTAGGGGGCTCTCACATTAAGGCTACTACTACCACTCAGCCGGGAGGGCCGAAGACTATCACGTGTTTCCTCCGAACCACGTGACGCCAGCCGACCGCATCTTTTCGAACTGCTCGCTCGCGCACCGTTGGCATAACACACTCGGAGGACAGCGCTATCCGCTCCCTCCGCTGCGTGAGCTCACACACGCCCCTGACTGGCTGTAGAGCCGTGATTAATCGGAGCACTATGTACCTCTCATCCCTCCCCTCTGAGAGAGCTCGGCCACTCGGAGGCCCATGTTTGACGATTCTTAATCAAATTCCAGGTCATTTGAGGTTTTTTTTTTTTTTTTTTAATTTCTATTATTTATCAAGGTCAATAATTAGATTATTCTGAAACTGTGATTTATTTTTGACCATGCAGAGATAATGAGTGAATCCCTTCAAAACCTCATATTTAATTCACAGATAATAATAATGATATTTTACGTAATATTTAAGTGTCGTTATAATGGCTCTAAGTGATCTACCGTTTGTAAATTTGTATTAATACTCTAAGTTACTCAATGGACAAAGGCTTTCACCGTTATGAGCTGTGTTTAAAATTCTCTAAATCTATTCATCATCACACGTGTTTTAATGCACTTGCTTTCCTTAATGGCTCCTTGTATTCCATCCGGCACCGGCAACTAAGCGCAGCACCTTTTAATATGAGTTCACTATTAAAGAAAATCTGATAGCGTGTAGGAGGCCGTTCCTCATTCTTATCTTTCCTCTGTGGTTTGGATTAAAAAGTTTTATCTTTTAATTGCTGCAACATATTGTGCTGGTGAGCTGCTTTGCATCTGAGAAAAGGATTAAAAAAATAAATAAAAAATCCATTTTGGCAGTGTGTTTGTGCATGGTATGTGTTTCTGGCTCCTCAAACAAGCCTTGATCATACTTTTTTATTTTTATTGCTGTTCTAATGGAAACACCGTAAACAGTTAGTTTTATAAGAACTATTAAACAGCTTCGCTTTCAGTATCTCAAATGCAACAAAACAAACTTGCTATCTAGCATGAGCGTGTCTGTGTGAGAGAGAGAGAGAGGTGATGAGGGTCTGTAAAATAAATATTGGTGCTGAGAATTGAGCGTCTGGCTAATGGACCCTGTTTAAATGACCCCTGCTGAAGGAGCGCCGCCTGAGGAGACTGATCACATACCCCCCCCCCCCCCCTCTTTCCTCGCATTCCCTCTCTCTCGCTCAGTCATGATGGTCTAGTGATGGCCTGGCCAGTCTCGCGGGACTCATTGCTCTTCCAGGAGAGACACAGCTCATCGTGGCTGTGATTGCCTTTCGCAGGAGCCGGAGGGTAGACGAGAAAATAGGAGAGCTAGACATCCCTCGTCCCTGCCCTTCATTCCCGCCTCCCACCTCAGAAGGATTCTTCTCATCTTCTGCATATGGGATTTTTAAGATCGTTTTACCATATCCCGGACACTGAGATTTGTCATCACGCTCATTCGGACGCACTTGCGCTACGAAGCCGGTTTGCTGTTTCGAATGTCTTAAGACACTTGTTTGGATCGTCCACATAATGAGACGTCAGAACGGAACAACAGAGCGCACGTACAGTAATATGTACTGATGACTGTGCCATCGCTGATGTGTATAATTCGGAGTACAAATGAAAGCGGAAGGAGAGCTTAATCATTTCCGTAGGGTGAACAAGACGTTAAGATGATAAGTCGCTGGCATCAAACAGCGGTTCGGGCTGGAAAAAGGACGAGAAGGGAAGAGACAGGAGACAGAGGATCTTCGAGATAAAGGAAATCCGGCGTTGATGACTATAGACCGACGTAAAATAGCTAAAACAAATGACTAACACAAGGTAGATAATGGCTAGAAAGATTTATTTATACCGAAGCCATAAGGTTGGGATTATTGCTACTGTATGTGCCCTGTAGGACTCACGAAGAGACAATCAAAGGGAAAACAAAAATGTCTGTGGATCAGAGACAGAGACAGTACAGCTGTAAATGTCACCTTTGCTACAGATGTATCAGGAAAGTGAGATCTGTCACTTATACAGAGTCACACACCCATACTGACAGTCTTAACACTAACCTGAGGTGATAGACTGACAGGTGAGGAGAGCATGACTGGAGATTATGGGACAGTCATTCCTACACAATAGGTGTTTGATTGACAGCTGATCTGGTGCCGCTGTAGCCCATCTGCTTCAAGGTTCGATGTGTTGTGTATTCACAGATCGGTGCCTCTTCAGCATATCTCGGTTCTAACGAGAAGCTATTCAAGTTCCTGCTGCTTTCCATCAGCCCGGCCATTCTCCTCTGACCTCCGGCACCAGCGGGGCGTTTTTATACAGAGAACTGCAGCTCACAGGACATTTTCACTTTTCCAGACCGTTCTCTGTAAACCCTAGAGATGGTTATGTGTGAAAATCCCAGTGGATCAGCAGTTCTAGAAATATTCAGACCAGTCCGTCTGGCATCAACAACCATGCCACATTCAATGGTCACTTAAATCACCTTTCTTCCCCATCCTGATGCTGGGTTTGATCTTCAGCAGATCATGACCATGGTCATGAGCCTAAATGCATTGAGTTGCTGCCCTGTGATTGGCTGATTAGATATGTAAATAATGATTTTTTTTCGACCTATTTAGAACCAACTACAGTATATAGAACCATCTGTCATACTGCTGTACACGTACTATATAAGCAAATAAGTAACATGGTACTGTCAAAAATAGCGTGGCACTATATACCATGGTGCAAGTACAGTCAGACTTATTTCATGGTATGTTTTATTTATTTATTTATTTATTATTATTTTTAAATTTATTTTATTTTTAATTTAATTTTATTTTATTTTATTTTATTTTATTATTATTATTATTATTATTTATTTTTTTTTTTTTTCAGATTATTTTCTAGCCAAGGTCTAACTCAGTGGCGGCTGTGCAAAAAAATTTGGAGGGGTGCAAACAAAATTAAAATGACACTTTTAAATAGGCATTTATCAGGTGATTAAGCATCATTACATTACATTACTAGTATAAAATAAAGACATGACTCACATCGCAACTGGAAAAGTTGAGAACGGTCCAATCACATGAGCCCAAATATTTAAAAACAATATTGATTCGCTAAGAACAAAAGTGGGCGGGTTCGGGTCGCACAGTGCTGCGCCCCAAGGATGATTTGAAAAGATCCAATCAGAGCTCAGCCTCAGGTCACATGCTTTTCAAAAATGTACATGTCTACATAGACACTCGTTTGTCCGGCGCCCCGCGTACACGAACACAAATGAACGTAATACAGTTTTGATTTTTTTTTTTTTATTGTAAATAAATTATATTACGAAACACAGCCGAATATTGTGACTAAATGACTTTGTTTCATTATTAAAATACATAATTATTATGTTAAATAATTACATGTTAAAGTAGCATTCTTCTCTGCCTAACTTTAAGGGGGGGCGACGCCGGTGGTATGTTGACCGGCCGCCACTGGTCTGACTGCTTTTCTACTACAGAAAATAGGGAACTTGACTGATAGGACTGATAGGAATTTTGAGGTAGAAAACCAAACCTTTTCCTACTCTCAACATGCTCCAAACTCGTTTATAACTCGTCTACATCTATAATTTGCTCCATTTTTGGAAGTGATCATACCAGAAAGGAGTGCTATGTTTTTAGCAAACTAGTTAGCTTAGCACACTAGTTTCGGGTTAATGTTTGATGCCATGCCAACTAACCGCTAAAACATCACTTTCTTTATTTCTGTGGTACTTTATGTAGAAAGATCCAACTAACACCAACTCATCTATGTAAGAATGCTTTCCAAGTAAAACCACAGATCATTCAGGGATGATCTGTCTGTATCTGCCATCCCTCGGTCATATTGAAGCCTTAATGAGCGCTTGAATTATTTCCTTTTTTTTTTTTTTAAATCAACTTCTTAGTCAATCCTATCCTGTGTCAGATCCAGTGCTAGAGGCTGAGACTAAATTGCTCAGTTTGACCTGAATCTACCACACCATACCTCTGTCTGCTCCCATGGGGCTGCCTGTGATCCTGCTGCATTTGACCTCTGACCTCCTGCCATCAGCAGATGAAGCATAAAACATCAGGGTCTCTCAACGGTCATCCCAGATCCCAGGTCCACAGGGACGGCACCGTGTAGAATTCCTTTGTAGATGGTCTCCATATTGTGTCTGTATGTAAACTGAAGGTGAAATGTCAGGTTCAGGTCCTGGGGGGGTGGGGTGGGGGGGAGCGTGTGGTGCTCAACATGGCTTCGGTTATTTTATAGATTGAAGACGTCTTACCAGATGAGATTTTAGGATGAGCAGACATGGTGTGTCGGAATTGTACCGGATTTAAGCATCAGTGGCAGAAAAAATCATTATTATGACAAAAATCATAAGTTTCTTTAAACGAGGACATTTATTTAGACTTCATAATGCAACCGGTGAAAGCAAATATAAGGGATCTGTCATGACTGAGCATGTTGGGACGGAAAAAAGTAATAGAGGGTACAGAATCTAAATATTTTTGTGGTCGAGATTCGATTCAGTGAGGATATTGGAGAACCTCGACTTGGAAATGAAGTTATGAGTGAATAATGTTCTCTCTCGCTCTGCATACATTTCATCGGCTGTTACATTTGAAGTATCCAAGTTATGTGTAAATCTTCCTTGCCTTCAATGAAACAATGAATAATGTCTTTTGTGCATTTTAATAAAGTTTCTCTTGGAGATGCTGTCGGCAAAATGTTTGTCAAAAACGTCTGAGATGATGTTGGGAGGGAAATCGTTAGACCGTGCTCGACTCCAGCCCTGTAGGACTAGAAGTGAGCCTCCATGATCCTCAAAACAGGATTCATGGGAAATGAAAATTCAATGTTCGGGGCGTAGGATATTAAGATGCGGACGGTAGAAGCGTGTACTACAGACTCCATTTTCATGAGTATGTGTTAAAAGCTTGGACACACCTTCTAATTCAATGTTTCTTTTGCTTACTGATTTATTTTCTACATTCTAGAACAATACTGGAGTTTTCCAAACTATACAATAACACATATGGAGGAAGGTCATTAAGTAACAACAACAACAACAACAGTAAGTTGTTATTTTAAGACATGAAGGTCAGTTGTTCTGGAAAAACAAGTGCATCAAGTGCATTTGTAAAACCCGTCAAGCTCCATGATGAAACTCGCTCTCATGAAGACCTTCCCAGGAAACCAAGACCAAAAATGCTGCAGAGGAGACGTTCATTTAGAGTCACCAGCCTCAGAAATCACCAATTAACAACCAGCACCACAGATTAGAGCCATTATGAAGCTTTACAGAGCAGAAGTAGCAGATATACATCTCAATCTCAACTGTTCAAAGGAGATTATTGAATATTCAGGAAGAAATGGAAATCAAGAAAGACCATGGAGTAAGAAGGAGAGGTGTTGGAAAGATTTTTCACATTGACATGACTGCAGCACTTAACTGCTCTAGATTTGTCAGCTGCGCGATCGTACATTCTACCAAAGTCGAGAGGCCTACCAGATTCAGAGCCGGTGACTTCGAAGGCTGTGATGTACGTTATACTGAACTGAATGTCATGTCCATGAAATCGGTTGGAGACCTTTTTTTTTTTTTTTTTTTTTTACATGCCACATGTTCATGCTGGATGTAACTGAGATGAATGATACACACGGTCAACAACAGATAGACTGTGGCATTCAAGTGCTGCTCGATTGATATAAATAGACTTAATGTATGCCAAGAAAACATTCCTCACACCATTACACAACCACCAGCAGCCTGAACTGATTGTTCACAGAAGGCGATTGGGTCCATGCATTCATTCTGAGATTCCATCTTTTACAACAAGAAATCAGGAGTTATCAAACCAGGTGAAAGCGCAGACACACACTTACTGTACTCAACTATACAACTTTTGTTCCATCTTCTGTAACAAATTTTGCCCCTAACGTAATCTTAAACTTGCAAAGCTCCTAGAGAGGGAAGTACCAGCAACCTGACTCAGATGAATAATTGCAGAAATGTCAAAAGTTTGACTTGAGTGTTTGTGTTTGGAGAAGAGACCTTAAAACTGTGCATTATGACTCACTTATTGGGCCAACCGGAATAAATGGCACCCCTGCGTCTTTTGCCCGATACACAGTACATGCAGATTTGGCACAGAAAAACATTTTTTCATACATTAATCTTTAAGCCTTAATTAACCATTAATGCTAATAATTTCACTAATAATTTCACAAATAAAGAAAAAAAAACAATTCACTCACCTCTCTACAGTTGTATATCTATCAGACTGAAGAAAGCCTTTGTGATGTGGTAGATGATGTAGCCATGGCGACGACCCCACAAAAATGCAGAAAATTATAGAAATAGAATAGATATATTTTTAAAAGATTTTTCTTTAAAATCTTTGGAAATAAAAATGACATAAGCAATAACAGAATATTCTTCTTTTTCTACATGCAACGACAAAAAAAAAAGGTAAAAAAAAAAAAAAAAGAGTGTTGATTTAACATCGGAGAGTGTATGTATAGGACCAGTTAGGCTTTTAACTTCGAAAGTGTTTAATCAACTTTGGAAATTCTAGTCAATAAAATTCTCTTTATTTTTTAGACATAAACCTGATTGTCTTTTTCACCTATTTTTTTTTTCAAAACTAATTCGTTACTAATTTAATTTAGTTTATTATTATAATTATTATTATTATTATATTATTATTATTATTATTATTATTATTACTACACTTTTTTATGTTACATTCTTTAGTCTTGTCATTTAGGAAAACGTAAAAAATTTTTTTTGCATATTATTATCATGCGCAGGGAACCAAGTGAATAAGTCATGGAAATAAAACTCCTGAACATTATATAAGTCATGTGAATATTATCATAATACCAATTTAGAAAAAGCTGGTGCCATAGCTAAGCAGAGATGCTGATAGACAGAGGCTGGGAAGCAGATGTTTTCTGATTCATAGATTTATATTTAGGCCAAGGGCAGATTACGCTACATTTTGGGAGTTTTTACATTTGCAGATCGGTTGTTAAATGCTCTTGGTGGTCAGAAATCCCAAGCCAGAGAGCCGCTGATTTACCGCTGGCTCATCTTCATTGTTTAGATAAATGCTTGAGCAGATCTTGTGTCCGAGTTCACATTATCCTCATGATGAGATCGTCTGCTGGCAGACTTGGATGATCTGGACTTGATACTCATTTCCTGAAATCAATATTAGCAAAAAAAAAAAAAAAAAATGACTGGAGAGTTGAAGGTGGGCTCTGAACATGTGGGAGCTGCGGGGTGTAAAAAAAAAATGAGGCAAAGGATAAAAGAAGATTAAAAGGATCTATATGAGTGCTTTTTGTGGTTTGGCTTTACAGTTTGGTGATGATATCGGAGAAGCCTCACTTGGAAGGAAAGTTATGATGTGAAACATGTTCCCTATCTGTCACCCTTTTTTAAATAAAAAAAAAAAATCTGTTACATTCAAGCTTCCAAGTTGGATTTAAAACCGTCTTATCATGATTTAAACATGGATACAAATGAACAATGATATTTTTGGAACATGAATCCCAGTGCGGCTTCTTTTGGAGGTGCTATTAGCAAAATATGTTCTTGCCTTTTCTGAGCATAATGCAGTAAGCACTTTTTTTTTTTTAAATACTTACAACAAATTAATCTTTCTGAATGCCTGTATGCCCTTTTACAATCCTCTGTGTACTGGTATCATCTTCATGGTTCTCCTAATGTAGTCCTGAGCTCAGAGATGCAAAAAAAAAAAAAAAGTTTGACTTTAATCTCTTAGTCTGTGTTGTCTCCAGGTGGCGTGATTAGAGAACGGATCAATGGTGCGCTGTTTAGTGTAAGCAGAATCGACCATGTTTAATGTGTCTTCACACACCATTCACCGTGAACAGGGCAAGAGATCTCTCATCCATAGAACTGTTTTGAATTCGAACTTGGCAAGAGATCCTTCATAAGAATGGAGTCAACGGCTATTCTTTTTATTATTATTATTACTTATAATAGTAAAGAAAAAGTGCAACTTATACAAAAGTAGAAAAAAGTGCAACTTATACAAAAGTTCTTACACAACTTCCATTATTCTTTTTTTATTTATTTTTTTTTTTTTACAGTAACTGTTACAGTTTTCACAGGTTTATATTAATATGCTTTTCCTAAATTCTTATTGTTTACTTCCACAGGCACGCACATGATATACTTTTCATAGAAATAGATTTATAAAACATGCACAGCTGTTAATATAGTGAATTTTTCTGCAAGATGTCGTCTATTTGGCATTTATGAATAGTGTCTCCAGCATCTGCGCTCTGGAACAGTCAGAGAAGTGTACAAGCTTTTTTTACTTGTACAAGTGTTTAAGCGAGAGAAATTAGTGTTCTGTGGTCTGTTGGCAGCATTAGCTCTATTTTTATTGCCTTTAATAGGGAGAGAGAGGGAGAGAGAGAGAGAGAGAGAGAGAGAGTTTGGTGTGGGAACCATAAAAATGTTAGCGTTGGTAAACATTTTGTGATGTGCTGTAATTGAAAAATAATCAGCTGTAATCGTATGTCCTGTGCCTGACAGAGGCACAATTTTGAAACAATATTGATTATTGTACAAGGGGCGTTAAGGTCATCGCATGATTTTTGATTGTGCAGAATAACGGAACACAGTTATGAGGATATTTCTCTGTATAATTCCCACTTATCCCTGTGTTTCACTAATGCCTAGATACTATCAAGGTAGAATTTTTTTTTCTTCAGTATGGCAGAGCAATGACTAGACTGTCTGCTTTATGTTTTTTAGCGCTGGCCTCCCAGGAACTCCATTAATGGCCCAAACATATGGAACTGGCTTGGAACAAGGTCAAGACTGTAGGGGATGTTGGCCGTAATTCCCAGCCAAGTTCTTGTAACATGCAAGTGGAAGTATGAGGTTGTGTATTGTCCTGCGAAAACAGAACGACGTTGGTATTCAAACCAGGTCGTCTATTCCCGAGAGCGTTCCCTTCACTGAATGTTTATGGGAATTATTGCAGTGGGTTCCGCAGTGAGCACATTTACATTTAGGAAACCTTTACATTTTAATCGTCTTCTTTAAATGTCAATCACTCATGTCTTCATTCACAAAAAAAAGTTGTTGTGACCTGAATTCCCCTCATACTATAACCACGTACCCTTTAATATTCCATTCCAAAAGCCATTATACAGTACTTAAAAAAAAAATAAAAAATGATGTGGCCTCATGTAGCTTTTACATTCTGATATTGTGTGTATTTGCTACAATAAATTTTAAAGTTTGTAAATGCATTGAAAAAAAAAAAAGCCATTATTAGCATTTTTTTGACTTTCGATATTTCTACATCAAATTTTTCATTTTGGGACTTTTTATAATGCATCCTAGGCAATAATATTAATATTAACAGTTTTGTCTCAATTCTGAACTCGGGAAGAATTTGAACAAAGAAGTGTGATGTGCACAGATTTTAAAATTTGGCTCAGGTTAACCATGCTGAAGATTTTGATGCATCTAAATGAGATTTTTCCCATTTTTCCCAATTTATAGGCGCTGATTATAAGCTACAGTACAGTAGGTCAACATTTTAAAGCCAACCAAGGAGCACTGCAATGGAAAAGATGGCCCAGATACTGGACATAAACCAGCACCCTAATGTCAAATGCTGTCACCTTAAATAACTGAAAGAGCAGAGAGAAAACTTCCTCTGTAACCATTATCTGAGCGGAGTTTCACGTTGAGCTACAGTCTTTGTGGGATTGCTTGGGTTTTGAAAGAGCCCCTCATGGTAGCGTTCTGTTCTGCCACTTACTTTTTCCAACCTTTAAGTCTCACAGATTAAAGTCCAGCTTCTAATATGTCCTTCATATTGTGGTAACCTATTTATTTATGAGCATCCCAACAAAACCGAGAAGTTATCTGAGGCGGGACTTGTCTGGGAGCGGGGTGGAAATTAATCTTGAAATGTTATTTTCTTTTCTTTTTGTTTTTTCATCAATTCCAAAGAAGAAGAAGAAAAAAGTCGATGACTCATTTAGAGAACTGCCAAAGCACAATATGTCTAGAAACTACCTTCAGATCCTGGGATGGAAAATGAAAACTTTTAGACTGGAAACTTATTCATTGGTAGCATTTAAGAAAGCATTAAATATCTAGATAGTTCAAGACTTGCTGTTGTACTGCATGATGGAGGAAGAAAGAAAGAAAGAAAGAAAGAAAAACACAGACATGTGCTTTGAGATGAAGTATCAGAGCTACCTGGATCAAAGCCGACATCCATAGGGGCCCAAAGGCAGATCTAAGAAGCTCTTCAAAGCTTCCAACCCACAACTCACCACCATTTAGTCCTTCAGCCCACCATGCAAACCCTGATTACACCAAAGACACATGAGGCCTCTCGAATCCGCACACATGGGTAATTGTCGGACAGCCTCCGCTTGTACAAGGGGACCTTCAATGACTTGATTAGCTCATGGTAGCACAAACAAGTCCTTCAGACAGGGAGGTTGAATGAATGTGGATACTTAGTGACAAAGAGACATGAGGATATAGCTTCTAATCGCCTGCAGGTCTTACTGATGGTGGTGCTGCTGATTACAGGGGTTTCGATTAGAGAGGACGAAAATAGAGGAGGAGGAGGAAGAAGGTAAATTGCCGTCCCCTTTACTGACCCTGTGGCTCTTTGACATTGGGTTGCATGGCAAAGATTAATTTCATCGCTCTGTGGTTAGCGAACAAAACCACACAAAGGAACAGCAACTGATCCAGAAAGTGGAGATGATATGAACACACCATGAAGGTGAGGAAAGCAGGAATCAGGTTAAACCACAGGCAATAGTGGTTTCCTAACCACAAGGTTATAAGACTTTAAAAGGTTTCAGGTATTTTTCCTGTTCTGGCCGGAACCAGATAATGAGATGTGGATATTATGCTTGGCATAATTACAGTACAACAGTATTCATGTCAATCAGAGGAAAACTAAACAATATTGAGTGTAATAATGACCCAGGTTTAGGTGAACTCTGACGAGGAGCGCCACATGGAAGCGGCCCCTTCCTTGGTTCATACATACTAGTCAGTATTTCATTATTATAATTAGAGTTATTTTTTTCATCTCATGAGACAATTCCGTCCTACTTTTTTTTTTTTTTTTTTTTTAACACCGTGCACTCTCTTGGTGGTGTATTGGTTATTACTGTGGCTTTGCATCTCCACGTTCAATGGCTACAATACTCTGGTTCCCTCCTGCAGTCCTGCAGACATGCAAAGTAAGCTAATTGGAGTTTAAAAATTGCCCGTAGTGTGTAAGTGAACACACTGCAATATATTGGCACCCCTCTCAGTGTGTACCCCTGGGGTAGTGGATGAGTCAAGTCCCCTTGGGGTAGGCTCCAGGTCTACACAACACAACCGTGTATAGGATGAACAGTTTAGAGAGTGACTGAGTGAGTGCATTTCTACTACTTATAATTTCTAGGGAACCTCCAGTGTGTTTCCAAGATAATTTTCTCACTTCAGTCGGAAATGTGTGAAGCATAAGTCCTGTTCAAGGATGTACATGATCCTGATTTATCCTTCAGAGGGAATCCACATATGGCTCCAATACAACTTGGCAACTGTTTCACTTTTTGGATCAACAGCTGTAATCTTCATTTATTATTAATATCGACCAAGCACTTGACCTGAAAAGCAGGACCGTGTCATATGGAGTGCGCAGAATGATAATAATAAGCACTGACCCTATCCGCTTCCTGATTGTTGTTGATGTTCTGCTGGCTCTCGTCGTGGAGTCTCTCGACAGCTTCATTCAGCTTCCTTTACAGTACATCCGCCTGAAATCAAGATCAGGCAGTCCTGCTGTATGAACACCAGCCAAGGACCAACCAGTTTCCCTGAAACCCTGCAGGCATGATCCCTGTCCAAATCAATCCCCTCATCTCCACGTCTATCCTCTATTGTCATACACTTGGCCACGCTGAAGATTTACTAGCATTATCCAGCTTGCCGTCTTTCAAACGTTTCTGCAGAATGATTTAATCTGAGTGTACTGTATAAGCCTCTAACAGCACACACACACACACACACACACACACACACACACACACACACACACACTCTGCTTCTGAGTCGAGATGATGGAGCATCTCCGATCATTCGTTCAGTTTAATCCGGAATGTAATGAAGCGATTTTGCAGAGATCAGGCTGCATTTTGGAAGACAAGCTGCCAGATTTTATGGAAGGTAAAGACAGATATATGTGCAGGATGAATGGCTTAAACTGAGTGGATCAATATAGGGGAACAAAAGACACTTTCATAGCACTGACGTAAGCCTTACCTCCCGTTTAACACTTTTAACGTGCACCATCAAACAATCTGAAACAATATTGCCTCAGGGAGCTTTTTGCCTTATTACTTTGTAATATACAGGGGAAAAAAGGCAATGTAGATTTGAGCAATGCGTCCGGATTGAGTGGGCTTTTAGGGAGGAGGCCCTTGGACTTTGGCCTACTGTTCATTGGGTAGAGTTTCACAAAACACAGCCAGTTGTATTGCTTCCACATGTTCTGCTCATTGCAGCGATGAGACAGTGCCAGTGACCTTAAACTTGTCATGATCAGCATTAAACAAAATGGCTCCAGTCGGTTTTCTGTGACACGTTTATTACCGTCCCCCAAACAGCACAAGGTCACTTACCATCGCTGGGCTTTATATGGCTCTAAAAATATAATGAGTCATGTTGGGCAACGGGTTCAGGATGTTTACGGTAAAGTGTGCTCATTCACTCGGTCCAACGGCAGGTTTTTAGCTCAAAATATATTCATTATATGCAATAATTGTGAAAATATCATTATTTATACGGTATATTCATATAATAATTTAGTATTATCTGAAGCTGATTAATAATAGTTAATAATTATCCTTAAATAATTCATCCTTAATAAAACATACTCAGGTACTCACTCACTCACTCACTCATTCTCTACAGCTTATCCTGTACAGAGTTGCGGGAGACCTGAACATCCCCAAGGATTTGCAGCACACGCCAAAGTACACCCTGGATGGGGTGCCCATACACTGGAGGGCATAAACACACTCTCACCTTATGGGTAATTTGGAAATGGCAATTAGCCTACTGTGCATGTCTTTGGACTGTGGGAGGAAACTGGAGTACCTGGAAGAAACCCATCAACCCAATAACATAATTGCAATGAACTAATAACCTCATCAGAACCCGAGTTTTGTGGTGCAGGTTGCTCTCTGATTTTTGTTCTTCTTCTTGTTTTTTGGAGTTTTCCCATGTCCTTGTGGATTTCCTGACCCTAAACTGCCCCTCATTGTGAATTGGTGTAAATGTGAGGCCATGGTATCCCTGGCACAAGTTCAGTTCTTAAGATCGATTTTGTGGTCATGAAGTACTTAAACGATTGCAACGATTGTATTTTAAAAACCCTAAGACAGAGACAATTGAATTTGACTATTGTGCCCCCAGGAACCTAAGCGGATTCATTGTATTACACGTTACTTCATTCTTTGAATGATGGATGAAGACACGCTGGAGTCAATGATATTTGACGACACAGATGGCATTAGCCCACAAAAAGATGTATTTCACCCATTCCTGCCAAATACTTAACACGAGGCCACATATTATATACGACATTGCAACAATATAATACCATGGGTTTAAACTACACAAACTGTGACCTCAATGTTTTGTTAGTGGGTTCAAAATATTAGCTCAGAGCCTTAATATATAAATTTGTGGGTAGACTTTTAAAGGAAATAATTACCATGTCACCTTGATGGCTTCATAGCGTTGTCCTTTTGCAGCATTATAAACCAAGGCTTTTCACCTTTATATAGTACTGTAAGTACTAAACATTTTCGTAGTTCCTACTTTTCTGCCAGAAACCATGGCGGATACATTGCGTTAAAAAACAGGAACTAATGTTGGACTCAAAATGTCTCCCGAATATTAACACAATTTTGTGCAGTTTTAACTGGGACCAGTGCGATTCTCGAAATAGTGGACACAGCCTCTTTTCAGTGTTCATGTCCAGAGTATGTCCCTATCATGGTCAGCCTGAATAGAACACATCCTCTAAAGGCATGATGTCTGGAGATAAGCAGAGTCTGGTACTGACCTCTGCATCATTAGTGAATAGTTCCTGTTCATTTCAATTGGGCTAACTTCATTCGATGTTTGTTCTAGCACAGGTCCAACTACCAGACATGAGCCAACTTCGTAACAGCTTGGGTTAAGTGCATGTAATGTCCTTGACTCCATCTTATCTGCAGATTGTGCCTGCTTCCTGGCCTTGCTCCACAAAGCAAAGACCATTGGCTGGAACTTTTGCAGCTCGTTGTTAAATTTTATCCTCTCCTTGTTTTCCAAGAGGATCAAAGGAGCTTTTATACCTACGGCCTGGCCGGCACTAGAAAGGACAATGCAGTACATGTAATCAAGGAAAGAGCTAGCACCAGTTAAGGAAAAATATTAAGTGCAAAGTGCACAGGTCCGCGGGTCTCTCCGCAGATTACATTGTATTGCTACCTATTTTTGCAGTTTGTATTATTCCTTAAAATGTCCATTTTTAAAATGCAGTACAGACATGAAAAGTCTGGAAAGGAATTTTTTTTTTTGTAATGAAGAAAACCTCACTACAACACTCCTAAACACAATTCCTGTAATGGATGTTTTCCTGTAATGTGATCTTATCCATCTGTCATGTCTTCCTGATTCGAGTGAGACGCAGATGCAGAATCCATTTGTATAAGCAGGGTTTTTATTGAATATTCTTTTTTCTCTCAAAACAAACAAAAAACACAAAAAAGAAACAAAACCAAACAAAGTCCCGTGACGCTCACGGCAACTCCGAGCGAGGCTTCCCAGGCAGGGTCTGCAGGTGGGCGAACGTGAACCGTTTCGGCTTCTGGAGAATAAGTGGAAATCAAAGGAAACTCTTGTACTGTCCTTGTGACTCTTGAGGGTCTTTCCTTCCTCCCAGAGTCCCACACCTGCAGACACTGCTCAATCCTGGGAGCGAGACGGGCAGAAGAGAATCATTAACGTGTTTTACAAATAACAAGGAGAGGGAACAAGTGAGGACAAACATAAGGTGCACAACAGTGAACCGACGAAGCCCTACGGGTTCGACTGGAATAAATAGTAGACACACAAGGGAATCACAGGTGTTCGTGTTTAGTGCTTAAGTGCTTAAGTGTTGGTAGTGAATACATAGACACACTAGGTGGGGACAAAGAGTCAACTCAGTAATCCGGGGAACTTGATCTTATTCCCCTGATCCGTGGAGGTACGGGTGTTACAGTACCCCCCCCCCAGGACCGGCTCCCGAGAGGGGGGGTGAGGGCTGTCTCCGTGTAACCGGAGGGAGTCGAGGCTCACCTACCTGATGGGATGGCCGGTGAGGGGGACGACCCGGACGTCGCGGCGCCGGGCGTTCCGGTCTTTCCAGATGGAAATCCCTAATGAGCCCTCTATGCAAGATGTCCTTTGCTGGCACCCAGCTCCGCTCCTCCGGGCCGTACCCCTCCCATTCCACCAGATATTGAAGGGAACCCCCTCTCCTCCGGGAGTCTAGTAGTTTTTTGACTCGAAACGCCGGAGCGCCCTCAATCTCCACGGCTGCTGGGGTTGTTGTTTCCGCCACACCTTCGTCCAGCGGTCCCCGGGTCACTGGTTTAAGAAGAGAGATATGGAAGACAGGGTGGATGCGTAAATGGGTTGGTAGTTGTAGTTTAAAAGAGACAGGGTTTATTTGGGCTAAAATAGGAAAGGGACCTATATAGCGGGGTGTGAGCTTACGGCAGGGAAGATTCAAGAGAAGGTCCCTTGTGGAGAGCCATACTCTATCGCCTACCTGGAGCGGAGGACTTTCCCTTCGTCGTCTATCGGCAAATTTCTTAAAGCGACGAACTGCCTGGGAGATCTTAGTGTGGGCCTCTTCCCATACCTTTTCCGCTCCTTTAAACCAATCGTCCACCCGAGGGACTTCGGTGGGTGTGGCATCCCAGGGACAGAGCGGGGGTTGATGCCCAAGTATACATTGGAAGGGCGTTAGGCCGGTAGCGGAGTGACGTAGCGAATTTTGCGCATATTCCGCCCAGATTAAGCATTCTGCCCACTCGTGTTGACGGCTGCTACAATATGCTCGATGATACTTTCCGAGCTCCTGGACAGTCCGCTCGGCCTGACCATTAGACTCGGGGTGATAGCCCGACGTTAGGCTAACAGTGGTGCCCAATTTCTGAAAGAAAGCTTTCCAGACTCGTGCGATAAATTGGGGCCCACGATCGGATACGATATCTTCGAGGATACCATAGCAGCGAAACACGGTTGAAAATAAGGCTTCTGCTACCTGGAAGGCTGACGGGAGGGAGCCGAAAGGGATAAATCTACACCCCTTGGAAAACCGATCGATCACTACTAGAATAGTGGTGTAGCCCTTAGATACAGGCAGATCCGTGACAAAGTCCACTGAGATATGGGACCACGGTCTGTGAGGAGTATCTAACGGCATTAATTTACCAACCGGCAGGTGTCTAGGATTTTTTGAGGTTGCACAAACTGCACAAGACGAAACCACTGTTCCTACTGACTTCCGCATATTCGGCCACCAGTACTTTTGCTCTAGCAGTCTAAAAGTCCGAATGATCCCGGGGTGTCCGGCCGCTGCACTCGTGTGCGCGTGAATGATTACCTGTTCTCGTAGGGACACCGGCACGTAGGTTCTCCCCGGAGGACATTGTCGCGGCGCGGCGTGGGACCGTGCCGCTTCTGCAATCTCCGAGTCGAGGTCCCACATGATCGGGGCCACCACGAGAGACGAGTGCAGGATTGGCTCGGGCTCTATGGGTTCCCCAGGGGCTGTGTAGTACCGGGATAAAGCATCTGCTTTCTTATTTTTTGACCCGGGGCGGTAAGTAATAGTGAAGCGGAAGCGAGTAAAGAACAGAGCCCATCGGGCTTGGCGAGGGTTTAATCGTTTTGCTTGTTGGATATATTCTAAGTTGCGATGATCGGTCAGCACTACGAATGGGTGATCGGCTCCCTCTAGCCAGTGCCGCCACTCCTCTAACGCCGCTTTTACTGCTAACAGTTCGCGATTGCCGATATCATAGTTGCGCTCGGCAGGGGTTAGTTTACGCGAAAAGAAAGCGAAAGGGTGGAGTTTTTCTGGGTTGCCATGACGCTGTGACAGCACCGCCCCAATCCCCACTTCAGAGGCATCGACTTCAACCAAAAAAGGCTTGGTTGGGTCGGGGATTTTTAGAATGGGTGCCGTAGTGAATGCGGTCTTCAGATCTTGAAACGCCTCCGGCGGAAACTCACGCAGACGCTTAGGCTTCCCCTTTAGTAGGGTTGTTAGCGGCGCTGCCAGCATACTGAAACCTCGGATAAAGCGTCTATAAAAGTTAGCGAAACCCAGAAAGCTCTGTAGCGCCTTTACCGATTGGGGTTCCGGCCATTGTTGCACCGCCTTCACCTTGGACGTCTCCATTTCGACCCCCAGTGGCCCTATGCGGTAGCCGAGGAATGCGATCTCCTTTTTATGGAACTCGCACTTCTCCGCCTTCGCATAGAGCCCGTGTTTGCGCAATCGATGAAGGACGGCAGTTACATGTTGGACGTGCTCGGAGTATGACCGAGAGTAAACCAAGATATCATCCAAGTAAACTATCACATATCGGTTTAACATATCCCTAAACACGTCGTTCATGAACCCCTGAAACACCGCAGGTGCGTTTACCAATCCATAAGCCATCACGCTGTATTGGTAATGGCCAGATGTAGTGCTAAACGCCGTCTTCCACTCATCGCCCTTACGCACACGAACGAGGTTATAGGCGCTGTGGAGGTCGAGTTTAGAAAAAACAGAGGCGCCTTGGAGTTGGTCGATGGCGGTCGGTACCAACGGTAGTGGGTGCTTGTATTTTACTGTTACTGCATTGAGACCTCTATAATCAATACAGGGACGTAACCCCCCCCCTTTCTTATCGATAAAGAAGAACCCTGCCGAGGCGGGTGACGTGGATCTACTGATAAGACCCTGCTGGAGAGCTTCACTCACGTATTTCTCCATAGCCCGTGTCTCCTCCACGGACAATGGGTAAACACGCGAGCTCGGCGGTGTTTTCCCCGGCAAAATCTCAATCGCGCAGTCCCACGGCCGATGAGGGGGAAGTCGTGCGGCTGCCCTAATGCTAAACACGTCTTGAAACTGTGCATACTTGGATGGTACTTCTATCGATACTAGGGCTAGCGGGCTTTCAATGGATGTGGTTTGGACCGTCAATGTAGGCGGTATACATTTTTTTGCACATCTAGGGGCCCATGATAGGATGCGAGATTTTTCCCAATCAAAATTAGGATTATGAGAGCTGAGCCATGGGAGACCCAACACGACGGAATGATCTGACCGAGGGAGTACAAAGAATTTTAGTTCCTCGGAATGACCGGGAAAAGTTAATCGGAGGGGCGCAGAGATTTGTTTAATAGGAGAATGCCGAAGGTTATGACCATCCAAAGCTTTAATTGCGATAGGGGCTGGTAGCTTCGACAAGGGAGCCTGTAGCGAGGAAAGAAGAGAAGATGTTATAAAATTTCCAGCCGACCCAGAATCTACAAGGGGAAAGACACACATAGACTGGTTAGCATACGACAATTGTGCTTTAACACAGAAGGAGTGATGTGTGCGTGGAGGTGTGATGTGTATTTCTTTTTGGAGTAAGGGGCAGTGATTTATGGTATGTTTTTCCCCCCCACAGTACAAGCACAGCCCCTCTTGTATGCGTCGTCTCCTCTCCTGGGCCGTGAGTCGGGATGTGCCGAGGTCCATAGGTTCTCCCGGAGTTCCTTCCCGAGGCTCCGTCGCAGGGGTGCTGAGGCTGGGACGATGGCGGAACTCCGACCGTTTGGGCGGGGTTTTCGGGGAGATGTGTCGTCTCTGGCTGCGGAGGTGCTGGTCTAGTTTGATGGCCAGCGTGATGCACTCATCCAGGGACATGCCCGTATCCCGGCAGGCCAATTCTAGCTGGACCTCGGGTTGTAGCCCATCCCTGAATCTAGCGAGGAGACTGCGGTCACACCAGCCACTCTCCGCGGCCAGTACCCGAAAACGGATCGCATAATCCGCCACTGTTGCAGTCCCTTGTTTCAGCCTCAGCAGCTGTTGTTCCCCCGCTCTGCCCTGATCGGGGTGGTCGAACACCGTGCGGAACTCCGAAAGAAATTGCGGGTAGTTGGATGCCGCGATTCTGCCAGCGCTCCAAACCGCCGCGGCCCAATCCATAGCGGTTCCTGTGAGCTGCTGCGTGACGAAGCTGATCTTCTGTAGATCCGTCATGTTCGGGAAATCCAGGAGCCACAGCTCACAGGCCAGGAGAAACCGCTTGCACCCCTCCGGATTCCCGTCATACCTTTCCGGGGGGTTCGGGCGAGGTGGTAGCGGTGTGGAGCGCGGACCTGGCGCGCAGAGGGAAGGCAAGCGGTGCATAAGTTGTTCCATCCCGCGCGCCAGGTCATTCACGGCTCTGGCCAACCCGTCAATCTCATTCTGTTGGCCTCGGATGTAATCGAGGACGGGGGCTTCGTCCTCAGG